>CM052901.1:37580421-37597536 GCA_028534135.1 Potos flavus | reverse complement strand
GTATGTTATAGACTTCTTGTCCCGAGCTGCTTTCAGGATTTTCTCTTTGTCACTGAGACTTATAAGTTTTACTATTAGATGCCGGGGTGTAGACCTATTTTTATTGATTTTGAGGGGGGTTCTCTGCCTCCTGGATCTTGATGCTTGTTCCCTTCACCAAATTAGGGAAATTCTCTACAATAATTTGTTCCAATATACCTTCCGCCCCTCTCTCTCTTTCTTCTTCTTCTGGGATCCCAATTATTCTAATATTGTTGCATCTTATGGTATCACTTATCTCTCGTATTCTCCCCTCGTGGTCCAGTAGTTATTTGTCTCTCTTTTTCTCCGCTTCTTTATTCTCCATCATTGGTCTTCTATATCACTAATTCTCTCTTCTGCCTCATTTATCCTAGCAGTAAGTGCCTCCATTTTTTATTGTACCTCGTTAATAGCTTTTTTGATTTCAACTTGGTTAGGTTTTAGTTCTTTTATTTCTCCAGAAAGGGATTTTTATTTCTCCAGACAGGGATTCTCTGATATCTTCCATGCTTTTTTTGAGCCCAGATATTACCTTGATAATTGTCATTTTGAACTCTATTTCTGACATATTACTTATGTCCATATTATTTAGGTCCCTAGCTGTCGATACTGCCTCTTGTTCTTTTTTTTTTTTTTTAAGGATTTTATTTATTTGACCGAAGTCAGAGGCTTTAACCTACTGAGCCACTCAGGCTCCCCTTGTTCTTTTATTTGTGTTAAGTTTTTCCACCTTGTCATTTTATCGAGATAAGAATAGATGAATGAGAGAACAAAATACTAAAAGGGTGGCAATGAGCCCAGAAAAATCAGAAGGGAGCCAAAACCAGGGGTTGAAGAAAAAGGGGGGGAGGGAAAAAAAAGAAATAAAATAAAAAAGAGAAAAAGAAAAAAAAATATATATATATTTGACTTGTGATTAGAACAGCACTGCACACCTGATTTTGGGTGTTTTTGGTCTGTTAGAAGAAACTACCTCCCAAAATTTTAAAGAAAGATAAACTTATAAATATACAAAAATAAGGGTAAACACTATGAAGGGATGGAATATGAGTGTAAGGATAAAAATTAAAAAAGATTCTAAAAAGGGGATTGATAAGAGGTTGGTTGAAAAAAGAGAAAAAAAAAAAGAATAAAAGAGGAAAGAACGTGATCCGGCTGGAGACTAGATCCAAGCCGTGTGCTAGATTTAGGGTATATTTTGATCTATTAGAAGAAATTAAAAAAAAAAAAAAAAAGAAATTGTATCCCAAAATTTTAAAGAAAAAAAAACCCTATATGTATACAAAAAAATAAGGTTAAATACAATGAAGGGATAAAATATGAATGTAACAGTGAAAATTAGAAAAGATTTTTAAAAAGGTATTAATAAGATAGTAGTTAAAAAACATTAAAATGGGAAAGGGGAAAATTAAAATAAAAAAATAAAATAAGAAAATGAAAGTTAAAAAATTTAACTTTGAAAGACTAAGGGATCATGGGAAAAAAAGCCATGAATTCTATGTGTTGCTTTTTCCTAATTCAGGAGTTCCACAGTTCTCATTGATCGGTGAATTTGGTCTTGGCTGAATATTCTTGCTGATCTTCTGTGTGAGGGACCTGTTGCAGTGATTCGCAAATGTCTTTGCCCGAGGCAGAATTGCATCGTCCTTGCCAGGGGCCGGTCTAAGTAATCTGCTCGAGTTTGCTCTCAGGAGCTTTTGTTCCCTGAACGCTTTCCGTACAGCTTTGGAGGAGGAGAATGAAAATGGCGGCCTCCCAATCTCTGGCCCTGGATGAGCCGAGAGCTCGGGGCCCCACTCCTCAGTGAGCCCTCAGAGAAAAGCAGTCAATCACTTCCATCTCCCTGGTCTCCAGTCTTGCTCCGAGCTCACCTGGCCTGTGACCGAGCATTTCTGTCTCTGGCGCATGGCCGTTTGGAGTCTCCAAACCCAGCAGATTCCTGCCGCGAGCTACTGCGCTGCTCCTCTCGGAGGAGGAAGGAGGGGGTCTCTCCAGATCTGCCCCTTGTGGGGTCCCTGCTCGAAGAGCTGTGGCCTGACTGCCAGGATCATGGTTCAAGGTAAGCCTGAGCTGGTATTCCACTGCTCAGCTCGGTCTCTGCCGTTGGCTTCCCCATTCTGATATCTGGGAGCTCTGCCACCCTCAGACACCTCCGGTCTTTCTGTGACCCCACGGATCCTGAAACCACACTGTCCCCACGAGGGCTCCACCCCCCACTTAGCCTCTGGAGCGATGACCCTTAGTGGAGCAAACTTCTAAAAGTTCCGATTTTGTGCTCCCCTGCTCTGTGGCTTTCCGGGAGCCGGCCCCTCCCCCCGTGGTCTATCTTCCCGTCGCTTTGGATTCACTTTTCTGCACGTCCTACCTTCCGGAAAGTGGTCGATTTTCTGTTCCTGGAATTGCTGTTCTTCTTCTCTTCTATCTCCTGTTAAGTTTGTAGGTGTTTAGAGTGGTTTGATAACCATCTAGTTGAACTTCTGGGATCTGACACTATCTCAGCCTCCTACTCCTCTGCCATCTTGCTCCAACTCCCAGCCCTCCAGATTTCTTAAAGTGCAGAAACCTGGGCTGATTGTATTTCTCCACGAAAACTGACCAATGTTAAACATAACAAGACGATAACTTTGTGGATCTTGCTCATCTTAAAGAAAGTTCTCAGAGCGGTAATAATCTACCTAATTTTCTGAGATTGATATTGTGGGTTTGTGTTCAAAGAAACCACCCTCTGAATGCATGGTGGGCATACACTCCACTCAATTTCACAAAAAAGTTTTTGAGCACCTACTGTATGCTGGGCATTATGCTGTGTTCTGGGAATACAGGCATATGTAAGACATCATCCTAGCTCTTGGAGAATGTGTAGTCTCACACGGGAGACTTGTACATAAAGTATTTAAAAACATAGTACTGTTTTTGAGGTATACACTGGGTAATTCTAAATCTCAGTGGAGACACCCAAACCAGCCTTGGGTAAGGATCCTAGAGGATGTGATACCTGGAGTTAAGTCTTGAAAGAGAAGTAGGAATTATTTGGGGGAAAAGATGAGGAAAGGGTACTCCTGGAAGAGAGAACAATGTGAACAAAGGCAAGGAGATGTGAAGAAATGGTGTATTCAGCAGTACAGTATTAACTTTGGATTTATGAGTGAAGTGCAATATGATTGAGAAACTGATGGGTGAAGTGCAATATGATTGAGAAACTGATGGGGCCAGGTTGTGAAGGCCTGCTGGTCATGCTGTGGAGTATGGCCTTTCACCTTGAATTTATTCTTGGGGCAGGAATGAGATGTGATGTGGTGAGGACGGATGGAAGGGTTTAAGAAAGAGTATGTATTTTCTTTGAGGTTAGAAAGGAAGAGATGGTATGAATAACACCTTATCTTGAAATGGCACTTTTTCCCTAGATTTTTCCAAAGCTGACATGTACAACCTGAGGCTTCTGTCTGTTTGTATGGGCGTGTGAAGATTTTTTTTTTAATCATGAAAACTAAAAAAAAAAAAAGTAAGCCAAAGGACTCAATTTTTAAAGTAACGTTTATTGTGTTTTTTTTTTCTTTTTTTCCTGATTCAAGGTAACACATGCTTATTTTCAAAATGTGGAAAGTACAGAAAAGCACAAAAGAATCTTTAAATTACCAATAATCCTGATATTCAAAGAATATATTTTTACTATTTTGGAGACTTTCTTTTTAATCTTTTCTACACACACACACACACACACACACACTCACTCACACATACATATACATACATTCACACCCACATACATATGCATTTTACAAAGTTGGGGTCATATGAAATACATTGTTTTATAACCTGCTTTTTTCCACTTAATCTTATATAGTAACTATTTTTCCAGGTTATTAAATATTTTTTTGAGAGAGAAGGCACATGCTCACATGCAAGGAAGGGTGCAGAAGGAGAGAGAGAGAGGAGAATCCCAAGCAGGCTCCATGCCCAGTTTGTAGCCCATCGCGGGGCTCCATCTCAACTCTGTGGTCATGACCTGAGCTGAAGTCAAGAATTCAGTGGTTAATGGATTGAGGCACCCAGGCACCTAGGTTATTAAGTATTCTTTTCCAAAAACTTTAGTAGTTGCGTAGTATTTCATTAATCTTATGTGCATATTATTTATTCCTCCTTTTTTGTTAGACATTAATTTTTTCACTATTATACATAATGCTGTGATAATCATGCCCCTACATAAATATTTATGTATCTTACTGATTATTTTCTTCCTGAGTGGATTGGTAAAGGTAGTATTGCTAGAAAAATGGGACTGCAAATTTTTTAGAACTTTAATAGGTTTGCTAAATTGTCTTCTAGAAATGTGACTCCATTGTTACTTACACTTATTACAAATGTTTGAAAAAATGGTGCCCGTTTCTCCATATTTTTGAAAATTTTGTAGGTGAAACTGGTATCTCATTTGTTCTAATTTATTTGATCACTAGTGAATTTTACCAACTTTTCTTATATATGTATGTCATTCATACCTCTTTTATGAACTTCTTGTGTGTATTCTTTCTGTATTTTTATTAGCATGCTGTTTATTCATTATTGATTTTTAAGTGTTTATATGATAATTTTACTATACATCTGTCCCTTATGTTACACTTTCCCCAGTCATTTAAAAAATTTTTTATTCATGGCATTTTTATACACATTTTGATGTAGTCAAATACATAATATTTCATTATGGTTTCTTTTTTATTCTTAGAATAAAGAATTTCCCTACTTTATGTCCAAATAGTCACCCATCATTTTTTTCTTTTTATTGAAAAATATTTTTTTACTCTGTATGGAATTTAGTTGATATGTGTTGTGAGAAAGGAGGCTAAATGTTTCTTTTCCAAATAGTATGCCAGTTAGTCCAGTATTATTTATTGAATAATTCATCTATTCTCCCATACTAAAATGACATATATGTTGTATATAGAATATTCCTTTAAATCCCTATCTCTTTCTGGATTTGTTATTCTCTTGCTCTGATATGTCTGTTCTGGCACCAGTGCCTTTGCAATTATTATAGTTTCTTTTTAAATATTTTATTTATTTATTTGAGAGAGAGACAGAGCAGAGTGTAGGAGCAGAGGGAGAGGGACAAGCAGACTCCACGCTGAGCATGGAGCCTGATGCAGGGCTTGATCCCAGGACCCTGAGATCATTTACCTGAACCAAAATCAAGAGTCAGGTATTTTCTTATTATCCCATGTGACCTTTAGATGTATTTTGTTCATTTCCCAAAGTAAAATCCAATTGTGATTTTGACTGGAATTATGGCACATTTATAGATTAAAGAGAGAGGAATTGATATATTTATATATTTGGACTTACCATCCAGGAACATCATGTGGCTCTCCATTATTTGAAATTTTTAAAAAATGTATGTCCTCAAAACTCAATTTTGAAAATGCCCTGTAGACTAGGAGAGACAACTTGCATGTAGAACCTGCATCTTCATGTTGAGTATTAGTGGTTCATTATTTGACCTGATGGGGCAGCTTGGCAACTGCAAACACAAGGAAAGAAATAGCATGAGAAAATTGGTAAGGCCCTTTCAAATTTAGCCCCCAGTGTTCTTCAGATGTTCACAGTTGCACATATCCTCCTAGGTCAGTTTGGGCTTTTTATCCTGACAAAGGCACCCTGCTTAAATTTTATTACTGTTATGGAAGAACTGGAGTCTCCCTTGTGAATAGCAATATGTCGACACTTTACTAATTAGAAGAGACTACAACTAAAAAGAGCCAGGGGAGGGCTGGGATTTCAAGCAGAGACCTAATTTTAAAGTGTGAAAGGTAGCCAGAAAATTCTTAAGTGATAAGATTCTCTCACTTGGTTGTTAGATTCCCAGACACACCCACTCAGTGCCAGACACACACACACACACACACACACACACACACACACACATACACATACACACACGCACACCACACACACACAATTTGCTGTTTTGAGTTGTTGAAGTAGGAACATTTTCATTGTTTAGAAGAAAAAAATATAACTTGCATTATTGTATCACTTCATCTTGTTTGAAAATTGGAGACATTTATGAAAGTATCTTTATTCAGTTAGGGAAATATGAAGATTATTGGCTTGATAGCTTTTGGACATAAGTTGAAAGTGAGAAAACCCAAATTCTGAAGTAAATAAGCAGCAGTGGTGGAGGTAATATTAATGGTTACTTCAAATAATGGAATTCCATTGGCCGTATTGATTTGGATATGTTTTGGGGGACATAATTAAGCTCATTAGAGGATTCTAATCAAGCCTCATCAGGCTATTACTATATAATCTGTGAGGTAGAGTTTATAATAGATTTTCATTCTATACAATTAAGTATCAGGATTCTTGTTTGATCACTGTGATACCAGTGTATAGGTGTCAATAGGAATAGGTCTGGTTAAGAGGGCACAGAGAGATAGGACTTCTGGAATGGTGGAGTAAGGACCTCCATAAATCTGGATGAACCTCAAAAACATTAAGCCAAGTGAAAGAAACCACTCATAAAAGATCACATATGTGTGATTCCATTTGTATGACATATCCAGGATATGAAAACCTATGGAGACAGAAAATAGACTACTAGCTACCTCAGATTTGTTCTAATAATTACATGTTTGCCTAGGTTTAGTGCAGGGCATGGAGGAGAATTGGGAGTGATTGCCTACATGTAGAGTTTCCTTTTTGCAGTGATGAAAATTTTCTAAACTTAGATTGTGGTTCCATAACTTGCATATATGGTAAAAACTACTGAATAGTACATGTTGGGTGAGTTTTATGGCATATGAATTAAATGTCAATAAAGCTTTTAAAATTTTTTTTATTTTTATTTTTTAAAGATTTTATTTATTTATTTGACAGAGAGAGAGATCACAAGTAGGCAGAGAGGCAGGCAGAGAGAGAGGGGGAAGCAGGCTCCCCGCTGAGCAGAGAGTCTGATGAGGGGCTTGATCCCAGGACCCTGAGATCATGACCTGAGCCGAAGGCAGAGGCTTTAACCTACTGAGCCACCCAGGCACCCCAATAAAGCTTTTTTTTAAAAGAGGGTGCAAAATAAGAATTTAGCAGAGCAGGAGTGATTGAGCTGATACCATCTATCTTGGTCAAGTACCTAACTATTTTGGACCTTATTTTCTTCATCTGTGAAAATACAAGCAATAATTTCAACATCAGAGAGTTGTTTTGGTAATTAAGTGAGGTAATTTTAAAGCACTTAACTTAGTAATTGACACATAGTAGCTTTTATAGGCCATTAAGAAAGAGGTCAAATTCCAAGTGATCCATTGCTAAGGTGGAGAAAAAGTAGTTACAGTAGATTCAAGTGGGCAATCAGGATCAAGAGTCCAGGAAGTCAGAGTCCGCAGAAATGACATATATACAGGGTTGGTGCCCACCAGTCCCTGGAGTAAGTGGCTTTTGTTTTATTCTGTTTTTATACTGCTTTATGGGCTGAGTAACCCAGAGAGGACTGTCAGATAGTGATTTCAATTAGATGGAGATAAGGGCCTGTAGGTTAATTTGCTCTTATGTGACAACTGAGGCAAAGATACTAGGGTTACCTTACACAAAGTCCTGGTTTTTCTAGGTAATTTTCCCATCAGATAGAAAAATGCAGCATCTGCCATATATCTTCCCTTCCCGTTGTCACCAAATTAAGAAGCTCTGCATTTTCATAAAATGGAGGGAAAAATTATGATTTCTTGGCTGAGAGTTGGTTTGGGAACTTGTTTTCCCATGTATGCTGGTGGGGAAATCAATCCTTGTCTATTAGTCATCTCTTTGCCTCTCCCAGAAATGGAACATATTAGGCCCTCTTGCCCATTCTTGGAACCATTTGAACTACCTACTTGGCTTTCTAATTGCAGCTGCTTGCATGGTCAGCTTCTACTAGATGGTCTGGGGGAATTGGAGCACTGTCGAATGTTTGTCCTTGAGAACTTGTCTGAAGCCAACATAGCTCTTTCTCTTTTGCCAATTAACTTAATGAGGTTCTTTACGATGGCTCCATTGAGGTTTGGTAAATGTGAGAAGGAATATCGAAACCAATTAAACTTCAGTCTTTGAAGAAAAAGCATAACTGGTGGATTGAGTGTTACCATTGGAGACAGAAGTAGCTTAGAACCTTGGCCATGAAAGATCATAATACAGCTGGTGGGAAAATGGGAGGCTGGTGGAGTCCTGAAGCTTTGCAACTGGAGGCAAGAAGCCTGTTAGACAAGTTTTTTAAATCACTTTCACCTCACTCATGGTGGTGCTTATAGGAAGCACCTCCTATAGTCCACAAAAGTTATGCTATGTGGAATCTATACCACCACTCTTCATCTTTGTTGGGATAAAATGAGTCAGGATTTTTTGGATTCTTTAGGAAAAGCTATAGACATGTTACCCATTTTCACAGTATTGCTAAAATATGTCAGTCTTCTTGACTGATTAGTAAGTACTGTTCCTGAGATGTAGTGTGACAGTTTTTCAATTTAATATGGCAGTTTCAATGATGAAATCTTGGCTGCCTCAAATATCTTGGAGGCATTCCTCCAGTGAACTGCATCGAAGCAGGAAGTTCTTCAGAGTTCTGTGAAGGGAAATCAATCCTTGGGAAGATTAGGGAGGTGCTCTCATGTTACTGAAGCAAATTTGGTAAGACATAGCAATAGGGAGAAGAGAAAGACATTTGGAAGCTGGTGTCAAATAACGGCCTAGGGATTGAGTTTGTTCTCAGTGGAAGAAGATGAGTATAATATTTGTAAATGCTGCTGGGAATATTTCAATTGTGGTGACACACTTTGGTAATGGATTCCTTTGAAGAGTTGAATGCCTTGGTAAAGGTGAATACTCATTCTCCTCTCACTTCAGGGAGACTAGGTGGCTAAATGGAAGAAGAAACAGTGCAAGTGCCCCTTAGTCCCTGACATAGCTTCTCTGGTGACTTCCTATTGCCATTTGGTCTTAACTATTCAGTGATTTATTGATAACACTTGTTGAGTGTTGAATGGGACACTAGTCTCCTTTATTAAGGTTATTCAGAGAGATGGGAAATCTGAGCAGAAAATGTTGCAATTGAATACCATGTATATAGTAGATGATGGTTTTAGTGTCTCAGAGGGAGAAGGCTAAATAACAGAACTCTCTTAGCCCTTACACAACCTATGAAGTATCATTATTAATTCCATTATACAGACGAGGAATCCATAGTTAAGATTGTGGAGCCTACATCTTTTTTTTTTCTTTCTTCTTTATTTGAGAGAGAGAGAGAGCATGGGGTGGGGGGCAGAGTGAGAAGTAGACTCCTTGCTGAGCAGGGAACCTGATACAGGGCTCCATCCAGGGACACCGGGATCATGACCTGAGTTGAAGGCGGACGCTTAACTGACTGAGCCACCCAGGTGCCCCTGTGGAGACATCTTTAACCATAAAATGGTATTGCTTCTTTGTATGGGGAAGTGACTTTCCCTGGAGCAAATAGGGCTTACTGAACACTTTGCTTAGATGAAATACAGTTCGCTTATATAAAATTAGGGAAGAACTCATTTTTAATTACCCATAATAATAACCAGGTGGGTTTTCTGAGTTGCATTTTCTGGTTAACTGAGAATATTCATGGATACTCGTTCCACTTCTCATTCACATGGTGGTGGTTGCAGGATTATTAATACAAATGAAGGCAAGCCTCGATGCATAAGCACTTTTCAAGCCTCACATTTGTTATTGTTGAATTGGCTAAAACAAATCAAGTGGCTGAGCCCAGACTCAAAGGATGGAGAAAGAGTCTACTTTTTGGTGGTAGGAGTGGCAAAGTGGCAAAGGGGATTTGTGGACAAATTGGGAGCCATTATTAAAACAATCTACCACACCTCCTATTGCATCTCTCACTTGGTTTTAAAGCTTGTTCTTTAACCATATAGGATTGCTTCTTCTTCTCTGAACATGTCATGCTGGTTCTTGTTTCTGTGCCTTTGCTCGTGCTGTTCTCTCCACTTGAAATATACCCCACTACCCATTGTCCTCTCACCCTATCACCATTTGGTTGGTTAATATCTATTTATTCCTTAAAGGTCGCCTCCTGCTTCCTCAGTCTCCACTGTACTCTGTGCAGACCTCCATCAACACACTCTATTATATTCATCTGTTTACATATTTATCTCCTCTTACCAGGCTTTAATCCTCTTGAGGGCAAGTACTGCATTTTACTTTGTGTACCTTGAACTTAGCAGTGTACTTGCTATAGAACAGGAGCTTAATGTGTATATGCCTAATGATAAAATAAATGAAGTGCTTCCCAATATTTTGATAGCTGTGGTGCTGCCTGTTTTTTGACCCTACAAACTAATATATCTGCTGAAGTTGTAACCAGTTGTTCGATTTCCTCAAGGTTCTATAAGACTTTCAAAACTTAGGGTTGATTTTCTATTGAGACTTTTCAAGGACATTTTGAGATATGGGGAGATACTGTGGGATGTTATCAAGACCACAATTGGGAAGCATTTGCTTAGATGGGTACTAGCCAAAGCTATTGCCCTTCCTTGCTGAGAAGAATGGTTCATATCTCATATTTGATGTGAAAATACAAAGTCTTATAGATACAAAGTGCTAAACCAAGTAGCAGAAGGGACAGTAAGAGTGTTGCCTAGCAATCATACATGTGTATCATATACAATATTTGTGTTTCTGGATGACAGAGGTCAGAGAGATAGCTAACATGCTGAAGAAATATGGTGACAGCCATTTGTACCCAGAGATAAGAAAATGAAATGTTGCTCATGATGTACAAGAGGTACTGAGAATGATTCAAAGTGTGTGAACTTGTATGTTTTCATATCTGTCAGCAGATATTTTTCTCCTTCTTTCAAAGCACCAGCCTTTTCATAAATAGTCTTTATTCTTCACCCCCTTTAAAAAAACAAACAAAAAATCAACCCAGCGTATAATAGCCTTTGCTGAGAAAGAAGTGAACACATTTCAACGAATCAGATACCCACTTAGCTTAGCCTGGCAGAGGCTTTCACTTAGAAGCCTGCCATAATGGACCCACTGAGCTTTGGCTGCCCAGGGATTTCAAAGGCTTTAATGGTCCCCGCTCATTGTTTTACACCAATGCCTTTATCTTCAACAAAAGAAGCAGTGGCTCCAGTGAGACTTTCTTTACTTCTGCAAGCTTCATCATCTTTTGTCTCTGCTCAGTCTTTACCTCCTCTAAAAAGTATTGATGTCATCTAGCTAACCTTCTGGTTGGATGGAGGCACTGCCTTTTCCTCCAATGATAGAGGCCTATTCGAGGGAGATGTTCAGGCCTTTGAAAAGAGCTGGATATTGGGAGAAAGGAGGAGCTTGGGGAGAAAGATATAAAACCAAATACTATATGTTCTTTTTCAGCATGTGACCTTGAAAGTTCACAGAAATTCTTGTCAGTTTAAAATTTCTTTTTTTTCCCCCAATTACTTTTATTTTTTCAGTGTTCCAAGATTCATTGCTCGTATACCACACCCAGTGCTCCATGCAATATGTGCCCTCCTCAATACCCACCACCAGGCTCGCCCAACCGCCCACCCCCCTCCCCTCCAAAACCTTCAGTTTGTTGCTCAGAGTCCACAGTCTCTCATAGTTTAAAATTTCTAAAGCCTCAGACTCTAAAGAAGCTCTTTGTAGTGTTTGTTTTTAAGGATTTGAGAACTTGATTTCAGTGGGTCACATGACCCCCATTGGATCTCTCATTTACTTTTTGAATTTTTGCAAAGTGCAAGGCCTTTGCAAAGCCATAAATACATGAAACTTGGCTTCATCTTTCTCAGCCCTTGTCTTCTAGTCAGCTTTACAAGGTAACTGCCTCCAAAACACAACCTACCATTGCCTGTAAGATTTTGAAAGTGCTTCTTAAAATCTTGTGAGCAGGAGCTTCCCTACCCACATGAAGCCATTAACAGAACTCAAAATAGTTTATCAGCATAAGCTTGGGAGATGAATAGGATGCTGAAGAGCAAGACAGGTGTATAGAAGGGTGGTAGAGTGATGTAGGTGACTGACTTCCTCTAAAAGGTTGGTGGGTGAAGGGAATTAGGAAAAGACTGGATTTGACAGGAGTGCATAAGTTCCTGAGGGAAAGGGAAGTAATTTTTATAAGGATCCTCTAAAACAGTTATTAGTTTCCTAAATATTCTAGAGTTTTATTTTGCATACACAAGCAAATATGAATATAGGGTTATCCCCATCTTTTTTTTACATAAATAGTAGTATAGTATATACATCATTCTGCCCTTTGCTTTTTTCACTTAAGATATCTTGGACATATTTTGATGTCAGTATAGGGAGGACTTCATCATTCCTTTTTATACATGTACAGTAGTCTGTTTAATAAGCACGTTCTATTTTTTCAACTAAATCTCTTTTGATAGAATTGCATTTTTGTGATATACATATATGAGAATGCCTTTCTCCATAGGCTTACCATATTGTGAATTATCAGATTTTTTTTTATTTTTGCTAATCTAGTAAATAAAAAGACATATTTAAGTTTTATTTTATAACTCTTTTATTATTAGTGAGTTTTCACATTTTCCCATATGTTTAAGAGCCATTCGAATTTCCTTTTCAGTGAACTGTTGCATTCTTTGACCATTTTTTTGTTGTTTTTGGCCTTTTAACATAGTGTACTAATCTTTGGAATTTGACTCTATTATGAAGCCTTCCCCTGATATACAAAATGAGATGCAGAACCCCATTACATTCAGTGTAAAATACTGGGCATCACATTGTCAGGAGTAGAGCTGGGTTGATGTGAGAAGAGCATGGGAGGAGGTTGTTTCCATGAACATAATCAGCTGAAGGGTTGCCTTTTAAACAACTGTTGTAAAGGTTTTATTGCTGATATGATGAAAAGGCATCAGAGAAAGCAGTGTGAAAAATAAGACACATAGGGATAGTAGCCAAGGATAGCATGTGTCCATTCTCCCCACCAACTAATAGCCCAGACCAACATAGCTTAACTCTGGCTCAGTCTCTGCCCCTTGTTGGAAACTGGCTATTACCTCTCTTCATTGACCATTGATGACTAGTTCTGTGTGGGTGGGTTTCTGTGAGTAGTTGTAGCTTCAGGTTAATATAGGCAGAGCTCACTCTATGAACATTTAAGTTTCTTTATATTTTTCAATTTTAATAATATACCTTATTTAACTCAATATATCTAAAATATCACTTTAACATGTAATCAATATAAAAATAACAATATATTTTATATTGTTGTTTTCCATATTAAGTTTTAAAAATCCAGGGGCACCTGGGTGGCTCAGTTGGTTAAGCAAGCTGCCTTCAGCTCAGGTCATGATCCCAGCATCCTGGGATTGAGCCCCATGTCCATATGGGGTTCCCTGCTCAGTGGGGAGTCTGCTTCTCCCTCTCTTTCTGTTCCTCCTCCTGCTTATGTGTGCATGCTCTTTTTTTCTCTCAAATAAAATAAAATAAAGTAAAATCCAATATGTATCTTATGCTTACAGCATATTTCAATTTAGATTAGCTGCATTTCAAGGGCCCGATGGCCACCTGCCATATTAGACAGCACAGTTATAGGCAATGGAGAGCTATTGAAGCCTTTTTAAAAATAACTGTGCTTTTTAAACAGTTTACTTTGAAGTAATTTTAGTTTTACAGAGAGTTCTCATATGCCCATTATCTAGTTTCCCCTAATATTGGTGTTTTTATTTTCTCGATTGTACAACCCTTTGTCCCCCTTTCTACTTTTTTGAGAGATTTTTTCCATTTTAAAATCTTCTCATGTATATTTTATTTCATATTTTTAATTTCTAAGAGCTTTGTCTTGTTCTCTGGTTATTTCTATTTATAGCACACTGTTCTCGGTTCATGGATGTACTATCATTGATCTCTCTGCGGTTATTAATCATAGTTTTTACTACTCCCAGCGTTGTTTCTATTGCCTATTTTTTTAAACCCTTTTTTCTTAGTGCCTTTCCTAAAATGTTTGGTGATTCTTGGTTGTTCTTTATGTTTAATTGTGAAGCATTAGTAAATACAAAAGTACATGAATGGACATCCATCTGTGGGTAGGACTTGACAACAAGTAAAAATCACACTGGATAATTATGTGAAGACACAACTTTTTAATTAGGAGTCCCATATTAATATCTATAGACCTTTTCTCATGGGCTGCTCAGTATCCCTGCAAAAGTATTTTTCAGTTTTCTGCCTGGGCAGTATAATCATGTCTGCTGGTATTGTGAGAGATGCATGAGGGAAGAGAACTGAGGGTTTCACTATTTGTCATGTGGACATTTATTTAATGCTTTTTATTTCAATAAGATCTTTCATGTTCATCTTCAGCTGTTCCTGGAATCCCCAAGTCCAGATCCTGTCTGGTTTAACCATATTGGAAATTGATCCAGTTGGAGTAGGAAGTAGTTGTCTGTCACTTGCCTGCTTCTGTATTCCTTCCTTCAGTAATATCTTGTATCTCTAACTTTTGAGCCTTTTCTGGATTTTTGAGACCAAGATAGGCTTGCTACTTGATGACTACTATTACTACAGGCTTAGATTTCAAATTTATCTAACCTGCAAAGTCAGCTACTACTTAGTCGTCAGCTTTCCATTTTTCCAAGATGTTTACTTGTCTGCTGTTTTCTCCCTTCCCATTCTCTTTGTACATATAGGTTTATGTGTTTTTATTCATTTATTGTCATTTTAGTGGGGATTCAGAAGAAAGTGGAGATAAACAGTGTTCAGTAATCCATGCTCAATTAGAAGTCTGAGCATTCGATTTTAAGAATTATTCTTGTATAAAAATGGTTCCATCAGCCTGGTGTGCTTTCTAACTGCCAGAGGCTCAAGAATGTCTCCTGTATGAGCTTTGGCATGTTTTGCTGCTCTGGCTGCTTAAAATTGCAGAGCTGTTCTGGATAACACTAATCTAACTGCCTCAAAGTGAATAACTGAATAATTTTACTTTCATGTAAGCCTATGATTTTTCTCTAAAGGTACAAAAGGACAGAGCTATAGCATGCAAGAGGTGGTAGAGCACTAATCTTATAGATCATTGATCACAGAGTTTCCCAAGTTGTTATCTATGGAGCATTTATTCGTCAAAGTTCTCTGAGAGAAAATATTTCTGTGGTCAAATAAATTTAGGGAACTCTCTATAGCAGAGCCCCACTTTGAGATTTCACAGAATATATGTCTTTAGTCTCAGAGAAGTCTGTAGAAACTTCCATTTCCAGCATGTGGCTGACTTTGATGAGTTGGCACAAAAGGAATGATTTTACAGAGGCCAAAAAATAGTTGAAAACGGGAGAAACCTGAGAAGTAAGCTAGCCTTCAAACTAACTTTTTTCTCCTCAGGGCTTTTCTTGAATTCTAGACTTTGAGCTTCTCTTTTAAAAAACTGCATTGGAAATGGGGAACAGGAGGTAAAGCCTAAAGCCAAGACAGATGGTTTTTACAGGAAATCCCTGAATAAAGCTGGGAGTCCAAAGACATACCCCCAACGTGATGGTGAATGATAACTAGCTCGTCCTATAAAATAATTCAAAATTGTCCCCTAATGAGAACACTAGGTTTAGATTGTTCAAACACTTAATGAAGTAATTTCAGTTTTATACAGATTATTCTACAGAAAATAAAACAGGGAATATACCTCAACTTTTTCTATGGAGCCCTAAAACCTCAAGAACAAAATTAGATAAGGATAATTAAGGAAAGTAAAATTACAGGACAAAGTTGCTCATGAACACAAATGTAAAAAATCTTAAGGAAAATATTAAAAAATTAAATCCAACAAAATATAAGAAAGATAATATTTTAGAACAAAGCAAGGGTTATCCTAGAAATATAAGGTCAGTTTAACATTAGAAAATAAATTAAGGTTTCATTACATTAACAGAAAATAATATATGATGATCTCAATAGATGTGAAAACGTATCAGGCAAAAATCCTTTGATTCAGTAATGTAGCAGGATACAAAATCAATGCACAGAAATCAGTTGCTTTCTTATACACTAACAATGAAAATATGGAAAGGGAAACTAGAGAATCGATTCCATTTACTATAGCACCAAGAACCATAAGATACCTGGGAATAAACCTAACCAAAGAAGTAAAGGATCTGTACTTGAGGAACTACAGAACACTCATGAAAGAAATTGAAGAAGACACAAAAAGGTGGAAAAGCATTCCATGCTCATGGATCGGAAGAATAAACATTGTTAAAATGTCTATATCGCGCAGAGCAATCTATACTTACAATGCCTCCCGGTCAAAATTCCACCGGCATTTTTCAAAGGGCTGGAACAAATAATCTCAAAATTTGTTTGGAACCAGAAAAGACCCCGAATTGCTAAGGAAATATTGAAAAAGAAAAACAAAGAAAAAGAAAAACAAAGCTGGGGACATCACGTTGCCCGATTTCAAGCTTTACTAAGCTTTCACAAAGCTGTGATCACCAAGACAGCTTGGTACTGGCACAAAAACAGACTCATAGACCAGAACAGAGTAGAGAGCCCAGATATGGACCTGCAACGCTATGGTCAAATCACCTTCGACAAAGCAGGAAAAAATATCCAGTGGGGGAAAAAAAAACAGTCTCTTTAACAAATAGTGCAGGGAAAATTGGACAGCTATATGTAGAAGAATGAAACTTGACCATTCTCTTACAGCATACACAAAGATAAACTCGAAATGGATAAAAGACCTCAACATGAGGCAGGAATCCATATAAATCTTAGAGGAGAACATAGGCAGTAACCTCTTCGACATCAGCCACAGCAACTTCTTTCAGGACATGTCTCCGAAGACAAAGGAAACAAAAGCAAAAATGAACTTTTGGGACTTCATCAAGATAAAAAGCTTCTGCACAGCAAAGGAAACAGTCAACAAAACAAACAGGCAACCCACGGAATGGGAAAAGATATTCGCAAATGACACTACAGACAAAGGTCTGATATCTAAGATCTATAAAGAACTCCTCAAACTCAACACTCAAAAAACAGATAATCATGTCAAAAAAAAGGGCAGAAGACATGAACAGACACTTCTCCAAAGAAGACGTACAAATGGCTAACAGACACATGAAAAAATGTTCATCATCATTA
>CM052901.1:37540001-37579921 GCA_028534135.1 Potos flavus | reverse complement strand
TGAGGGAGAGGGTGCAGTGTCTGGGTTTTTCCTCTGTTGGGTGTTCCTCCTCCTAGTCATTTTGATGAGAGGTGGATGAGAGGATATATAGCTGAATATATCACCCACGATGCAGGCACAGTGCACCCTGGAAGGGTTTGGAGCAATTGGAATTCACCACCAAAACGAAAGAATAAAGATAAGAAAAGAGAGACAGAGAAAGAGAAAAAAAAAAAGATCCCAGCCAGGATGGACCCCAAAATAAGATTTATAAGGTATATAAACGAATACGAGCAAACATAAAGACCGACAACAGTATATGACAAGAAATAAAAGAACCTAGTCAGAATGAACCTCAAGAATAAGGTTTGTATAATACCAAAACAAAAGTAGATACATAGAAACACTGACAGACGGATAAGATGGGAGGGTGGTTATAACTCTTCCATATGTTGTATTAAGTCTCTAGGTGTAGTGTTAAGTAGTTTAAAAAAAATTAAAAAAAAAACAAGAAACATGAGAATGAGTAAAAAAAAATAGAAAAGAAAGAAAGAAAAAATACCTTGTATCTATGAAATATACAGGTTTTGGGGCATTATTGGGATCTTAATATATTGATTTTCCCTACTGTTGGGGTTTTATATTTTTATGGGGGCCCTGTGGTTATTGTCTTCTTGTTTTTGTGTTGTCTTCTGGGGGAGGGGCCTGTCGCATTGTTTTCCAGTCAATCTTGCTTGGGTTGAGTCGCCCTGCCCCCCAATCGAGGGGCTGGGCTCTATGGAAAACAGTTTTTCAGGTTTCTGGTCTCTGGAGGTTTTTGGTCTTTTGCAATTTTTTCACCTTTTCAGAGTCCAAGCAAGGGGTCAGCCCATACCCAGACCTCCGCGTCACAGAGAAGCCTCAGTCTGCTCCCCTCTGCAAACTCCGCTCTCACCGCAGCCTGCCACAGGTGGTGCACTCCCCCAGCCACCGCCCCAGTGGCCCCGAGAGGCCCTCAGTAGCCTCTGCACCCTCCTGCGATCAAAGCCCCGAGGTCTAGGAAACTGGTTTCTGGTGGCTGCCGGCGCGGCAACTGCTGTCCAGGCTCCTGGTCCACGCCGGGTGCGCTCAGATTCCTGCCCCAAGCGGCCGCGTTCTCTCCAGCCTCTGGGTGGTGGTCGCCTCTGGTTCTCTCCCTCGCGTGGGGCACAGGGCACGAGCCGAGGACGCTAATGCGGATGGAGAACCCACCACTCGTCCCGCCTGCCGCTCTGTGTGTCTGGAGGCCCTGATGCCGCGCTCTAGCAGCTTCCAGGCCGTGGATCAGATTTCTAAAATTCCCGATTTTGTGCTCTGCTGCTCTGAAGCTTGCCGGGAGCCGGCCCCTCCCCCCACGGTCTGTCTTCCCATCGCTTTGGATTCACTTTTCTGCACATCCTACCTTCCGGATAGTGGTCAATTTTCTGTTCCTAGAGTTGCTGTTCTTCTCTTCTATCTCCTGCTAAGTTTGTAGTTGTTTAGAGTCCTTTGATAACTATCTAGCTGAACTTCTGGGATCAGTCACTTTCTCCGCCTCCTACTCCTCCGCCATCTTGCTCCTTTTCCTCTCCTTCTGTTTTCAATGACAGCCTAGCTGGATATAGTATTCTTGGCTGCATATTTTTCTCATTTAGTGCTCTGAGTATCATGCCAGTCCTTTTTGGCCTGCCTGTTCTCTGTGCATAGGTCTGCTGCCAACATAATATTTCTACCATCTAATATTTCTGTAATAATTTATGTTACAGACCTCTTGTCCCGAGCTGCTTTCAGGAGTTTCTCTTTGTGACTAAGACTTGTAAGTTTTTTTTTTTTTTTTTTTTTAAGACTTGTAAGTTTTACTATCAGATTGATGGGGTGTTGACCTATTTTTTTTTTTTTTTATTTTGAGGGGAATTCTCTGTGCCTCCTGGATTTTGATTCTTGTTCCCTTTGCAATATTAGGGAAATTCTCTAGTATAATTTGCTCCAATGTACCTTCTGCCCCCCTCTCTCTTTCTTCTTCTCCTGGGATCCCAATTATTCTAATATGGTTTCATCTTACGGTATTACTTATCTCTCGAATTCTCCCCTTGTGTTCCAGTAGTTGTCTCTCTTTTGCTCAGCTTCTTTATTCTCTGTCATTTGGTCTTCTATATCACTAATTCTCTCTTCTGCCTCATTTATCCTAGCAGTAAGAACCTCCATTTTTTTATTGTACCTCGTTAATAGCTTTTTTGATTTCAACTGGGTTAGATTTTAGTTCTTTTTTTTCTCCTAAAAGGAATTTTATTTCTCCAGAAAGGAATTCTCTAATATCTTCCATGTTCTTTTTCCAGCCCAGCTAGCACCTTCATAATCATCATTCTGAACTCTAGTTCTGACATATTACTAATGTCCATATTGATTAGGTCCCTAGCCATCTGTACTGCCTCTTGTTCTTTTTTTTGAGTGAGTTTTTTCCACCTTGTCATTTTGTCCCAATAAGAATAGGTGAATGAGAGAACAAAATACTAAAAGAGTGGCAAAGACCCCAGAAAAATATACGCTAACCAAATCAGAAGATGCCCGAAACCGGGGGGAGAAGAATATTAAAAATAAATAAATAAATAAAAAATAAAAATAAAAAAACATATATATTAGACTGGTGAATAGAACAGAGCCACCCACTTCATTTTGGGTGTATTCTGGTCTCTTAGAAGAAACTACCTCCCAAAATTTTAAAGAAAGAAAAACTTATATATATACAAAAATAGTGGTAAACATGATGAAGGGATGGAATATGATTGTAAAGATGAAATTTAAAAAGATTCTAAAAAAAGAATTGAGAAGATAAGAAGATGGTTGCAAAAAAAAATCAGAATGTGATCTGGCTGGAGACTAGAACAAAGCCATGTGCTAGATTTAGGGTATATTTTGATCTATTAGAAGAAACTGTATCCCAAAATTTTAAAGAAAGAAAAAACGTATATGTATATAAAAAATAAGTTTAAATACAATGAAGGGATAAAATATGAGTATAACAATGAAAATTTAAAAACATTTTTTTAAAAGGGTATTGAGAAGATAAAATAGTTAAAAACATTAAAATAGGATAGAGGAAAAATTAAAAAATAGAATAAGAAAAAAATAAAATTAAAAAAATTTAACTTTGAAAGACTAAAGGATCATGGGAAAAAGTCATGAATTCTATGTGTTGCTTTCCCCTAGCTCTGGAGTTCTGCAGTTCTCATTGATCGGTGAACTTCTTCTTGGCTGGATGTTCTTGCTGATCTTCTGGGGGAGGGGCCTGTTGCAGTGATTCGCAAATGTCTTTGTCCCGAAGCGGAATTGTACCGCCCTTGCCAGGGGCCAGGCTAAGTGATCTGCTCGGTTTTGGTCTCGGGAGCCTTTTTTCCCTGAACGCTTCCGTACAGCTTTGGAGGACGGGAATGAAGATGGCGGCCTCCAACTCTCTGGCTAGTGGGTGCCGAGAGCTCAGGGATCCACTCCTCAGTGTGCCCTCAGAGAAAAGCAGTCAATCACTCTTGAATCCTTGGTCTCCGGCTGCACTCTGTGTTCACCCAACCTGTGACCGAGCATTTCTATCTCGGGTGCACAGCCCCATTTGGAGTCTCCACACCCAGCAGATTCCTGCAGAGTGCTCCTGTGCTGCTCTTCCCAGAGGAGGAAGAAGGGGGTCTCTCGGATCTGCCACTTGTGGGGTCCCTGCTCGAAGAGCAGTGGCCCAAGTATGACTTAGATCATGGTTAAGGTAACCCCGAGCTGAGAGCCCACTGTTTAGTTCCGTTTCTGTAGCCTGCTTCCTTGTTCCAATACCTGGGAGCTCTGCCACATTCACACACCCCAAGTCTTTCTGTGATCCCACGGGCCCTGAGGCCACACTGTCCCTGCGAGGGGTCCACCCCCGCTTAGCCTCTGTAGTGATGTCCCTCAGTGGAATAGACTTCTAAAAGTTCCGATTTTGTGCTCCACCGCTCTACCGTTTCCTGGGAGATGGCCCCTCCCCCGATGGTCTATCCTCCTGCCTCGGGTTCACTTCTCCAGGCATCCTATGTTCTGGAAAGTGGTCGATTTTCTGTTCCTAGAATTACTGCTCTTCTTCTCCTCTATCTCCTGTTGAGGTTGTAGGTGTTCAGAATGGTTTGATAAAAACTCTAGCTGAACTCCTGGGACCCAATTACATTTCAGTCTCCTACTCCTTCACCATCTTGCTTCTTCCCAAAATATCATTTAGTTTTAATTAATTTAATATTAAATAGTCTTCCAGGGAAGGTATAGAGAATGCTTCCTTTACATCTAGGGCACATGAGTTCATGCAAACACGTTCTTGGTCAGATATACAGGTGATGGAAAGTAAGAAATTTTAGTGGGAAGTAGAGGGAGTGGTAAGAACAGGGATTGTGACTTAGTCAGGGTTTAGACTGAGGTTATATGAAACAGGACATTTTACTCTAGAGAGGTAAATTGAATCAACAAAAGTTTGCAATAATATGCACTTTTTGTGGGCTATCTGAGGGCTGGAGGGTTAGTTAGGTCAGTCCTTTCAAATCTTAAAGGGTTCTGGACTATTTAAAAACAGGATAAAAATGGTATACACCTGTCATATATTTTTATGAGCATTAAGTGAGATAATATATGTATTTAGAACACAGTGCCTGGCACATAGTATGTGCTCAGTAAATGATAACTATTTCTATCAATAACTACCTCTACATAATATAGTAGTTAAGAGCAATTTTGGAATAAGTAGATCTGGGTTCTAATCCTACTGGCTATGTGACTTTGTCTAAGTCACTTTGATTTTGTAAATCTGTTTCTTCAACTCTAAAATGGGAATAATATCCATCCTTTGGAAGCTTTCTGAGGCTATAAGCATTTTAAGCATATCACACAGTATCTTGCATGTTAGTATACACTCAGCCATGCTGCTTATTGTATTTGTTATCTATACCTCCTACTGGCTCAGGAAGTATTGCTACTCCTTTACAATAGATAGGTGTTCCTTTGAAACCTGGACAGCATCTCCTTCATCCAGGAAACCTTTGGAAGGAGGACCAAATTCAATGGTGGTTGTTTGTTTTTATTATTTGTGTGTTTTTGTTTTTGTTTTTGTTTTTGTTGTGGAAAGGCTTAATTAACAAGGATGTGACTATAGTTGGCAAGTTTTTGCACCATACCTTATCCAGTTCATAAGCTATTAGATAGGTTCCTTGGCCTTAGGGGCCAGGAGTCTATATAGACCCGTACTTTGTAGACCTAAAATTTGTAGACCACCATACTAGTAATTTTGACAATGAAGCAGGTGCCTAGAAAATGTTTAGAGAATGCCATGAATGACTGGGAATTATAGAAGCATTCAGGTGAATAACCAATCTGGTTTGTAGAGGTTCTTGAAGACTGTTGCCACAGAGTTTTTTCTAGCCCTCATGGTTTCAAGCTCAGATGTCGGTAAGAAGCACAAGGTTCAGTGGTGGAGAGAATTAAAATTATTTTATTTCAGTGGTGACCAAAGTAGCACCAAATAAGTGGTTTTTGGAGTATTTAGGTGCCTACAGATAGTGTGCTGGCGATAAATGGGTTTTGACACAAGAATGTAGAAAGAAGGTTTGGCTAAAAGTATAATTTAGACTGGAATTCCAAAGTTTAGAATAATTTGGTTAGAACACCTATAGAGGTGTAAGTGCTTTGATTCCCATTCTGTCATCCTAACTTTATTCCTTCCCTAGTAGTCTCCATCTTAGTAAAGGGTACAGCCATCTACCTAATTGTTCAAGCCAGAAAACTCATCATCCTTAATTTCTCTCTCTCACCCTTCAAAACCTTCCAGTCTTATCTATTTCCAGTATGTGTTATAAGTTCTATCACTTTTTCCACCTTGACTGCCACTTCCCTAGTTCATCTCTCCATCATCTCTCATCTGGAGCACTCTGATAACTTCCTAACTGGTCTCCCTGCTTCCACTCTTGCCTCCATTACAATTTATCCTCTGGATTGATCTTTTAAAAATGTAAACTATACTTTGTCTTTCTTCTAGTGACTTTTAATCACAAGTAGAATAAAATAAAAAGTCTTTAAAATTTTGCCAAAAACAATGTTTTTTTAAAAAAGTTTTTATAAAAAAGAAAGGAAGAATGGAGGGAGGGATGGAAGGAATGAAGGAGACTTTACTAGTAAGTAAAATAACTCCTTACTTTTGCTAAAAGACCCTCCAAGATTTGGCCTGTACTCAACACTATACAACTTGTTTATTTTGTTTTGTACTTATTGACTACTTTCAATAAACAAAATGTTCTCTTTTCCTGGATCTTGTATTGTTCTTCCAGATATTTTCATGCCTGTCTCCTTCAAATCATTTAAGTGTCAGTTCACATGCCACCTCTTCAGAGAGATTTATTCTACCTACTGTACAGCTAAGTACTCTATTTCTCATCATTATGTTTTATTTTCTTCATGTCACTCATCACTTTTGAAATTATTTTGTTTATCTATTTAGTTATTTGGTGTTTATCTCCCTCACATGATTGTAAGATCCGTGAGGGTAGGAAGAAGTATCTGAACTAAATTTTTAGAATTAAAGGGAGTTTGCCAAATGGATATATGATCTCTGAAGAAGGCCATGGCCTCCAAGCTTGGAGAACAGAGTTTCAGTATTACTTATCTTCTCCAGTTGGGAAAAAATGTCTTTACCTTATTTAATCAGAAACAAGTTTGGAATTCTTCAAAAGGAAACTTTAATAGAAGATTGGTGGAAGGAGCCAAAGAATACAGGCATGAACAGCCTTCAAGAATATAGATTCTTGGAGTGCCTGGGTGGCTCTGTTGATTGTTTGATTTTGCAGGGTCCTGGGATGGAGCCCTACATGGGGCTCCATGCTCTCAGCAGGGAGTCTGTTTGTCCCTCTGCTCATGCTCTCTCTCTTGCTCTCTCTCAAATAAATAAATACAATCTTAAAAAAATTATATAGATTCCTTATTTGACTACTCCTCACATGGTGTTAAAGATCAACTTGATTAACCCAAATTTCAAGGAGCCGAGATTCCTTTTCCTCTCCTTGGCCCATTTTTATAGACTTTTGGTAGCTTTCCCTTTGCTATTGTTGGATCGCATCAGCTAATCCCTTTTCTTGCATGGTGAAATACGTAATTTCTACCATCGTTTGTTGCCTTCATGTTCCTAGTTCCTCCACTGCGGAAGACCCACTTCCTTCCATCTGTAGCCTTATTGTAATGGTTAATTTTATGTGTCAACTTGACCGGCCATGGGGTTGCCTAAATTAAACATCATTTCTGTGTGTGTTTATAGGGTGTTTATAGATGAGATTAAAATTTGAATTGGTGGATTCAGTAAAGCAGATTGCCCTCCCTAATGTGGGTGAACATTATCCAGTATGTTTAGGGTCTGAATAGAAAAAAAAAAAGGTATAGGAAGGAGGAATTCACCCCCCCTTTTTTTCTGCCTCATGGTCTGAACTGGAACATTTCATTTCATCTGCCTTCATATGGGATTTATACCATTGGCTTCCCTGATTTTTACACCTGTAGGCTCAGACTGGCTTGTACCACTGGCTTTCCTGGGCCTCCAGCTTTCAGACAGCAAATTGTGGGATTTTGCAGCCTCCCAAACTGTATGAGCCAATTCTTCATAATAAACCTCCTTTAAAAAATCTATTATCTATCTATCTATCTATCTATCTATCTATCTATCTATCTATCAGCCATATAACTATGCATCTATCTATTATCTATCTATCATCTACCTATCTATCTATCTCTGTCTAATCTCCCAGGATTCTGTTATTCTGGAGAATCCTGACTAATACACTTATCCTTGAAGTCTCTGATTAATATTCACATTCTCTCAGAAGCCTTTCTGACTAAGGTTAACCTGTGGTAATCTCTTAAACCTGTTCACCACTTTAAAACAGTGGTGTTCAATCCTCACTAATCATTGTAATTATCTGGGTAGCTTTTAAAAATACTGCTGGCCTGGGCTCTGCTCTGGAGAATCTGATTCAATTAGTCTGTGGTGGGGCTTGGGTTTTGGCACAAATTGCTTCTAGTGGTCAGTCAGTGTTGAGAAGCTCTGTCTTAAAGGATCTTTGGGGGATAGAAAAATAAATTGGAAAAGCTGCTAAGCAGCTGGAATTATTCCTTTGTTCTTAGTCTTTTGTGTGACTTTTGACAATCACATTGACATTGATCTTTGACTTCCTTTGGTGTTCCTCTGTCTGCTACTGTGCCTTTGCCCTGTCTGATAGGTCATCCAATACCTGCCTGGTTTGATCTGCCTTGACTTTCAGGTTCATGTCACCATATGTCTCTTTGAACCAGGCTGCTTTCCTGACTCTAGGTTTTTAGCTATGATCTTCCCAGCTTCCAGACTTGTCTTCACTTGGAATCTGATTCCATTTTCGGGCTTCTGATCCTGGCAGGTCATGAGAATCCTCTCCTCCACCCTACTTCCTCCCAGCAGCTCAAATTTGGGACTTGACAACTCCATGGTTTTGAATTACCTCAGCATCCTAGAGCATTCTTTAGATCCCTGGATCTTACCCTTATTCATGTTGTGCATTAAAATAAGTCTCCAGTGTTTAGTACAAATATATCTAATCATCTCATCTCTACCGCAAGCTACTTGAAGGCAGAGCTCAGGCCTTTGTTGCCTGATTTTCCCTTCTAGCACCTAGAATAGACCTTGACACTTAGTAGTTACTCAGTAAAAGTACTGGGTTTAATTTATAGACTTTTTAAAAATTTTATTTTATTTTTTCAGTGTTCCAAGATTCATTGTTTATGCACCACATCCAGTGCTCCATGCAATACGTGCCCTCCTTAATATCCACCACCAGGCTCACCTAACCCCCCACCCCCCTCCCCTCCAAAACTCTCAGTTTGTTTCTCAGAATCCACAGTCTCTCATGCTTCGTCTCCCCCTCCAATTTCCCCTAATTCACTTTTCTTTTCCTTCTCCTAATGTCCTCCATGTAAGTGAAACCATATGATAATTGGCTCTCTCTGCTTTTTAAACTTATGAAGTTGGGGAAAGTTTGGGTTCCAGAGATGGTGAAGGGCCTCGTGTGCTGTCCCTCTTTTGGGACATTTTCATTGTCCTCACCTAATTCTAGGCCATGTTTAATTATCTGAGTGGGACTCATGGCTGTTTGATCTAATATTGTCTTGTCAAGTATTGATCAGATTGTTCCATCAGCATACAACTGTGCTGACATGAGGAAGGAGAGAAAAAGATTCTTTTTAGGAGAAATAAAAAAGCTCATGCTATTCATGCTTTTCTACCTGGTAGCAGACTGTTGGAGAAGGTGACAAGCTGATGATGGAAAGCCTATCCTCTTTCTATATCATGATCAAAGCCCCTACTGGTTTCCTGTTGTCCACAAACCCTCTGGCCGGAGCCTGCCCTGCTTTGTGGCATCCCAAGATGAGAAGCTAACTTTTCCCTTTTCATTTCCTTTCCCTTCAATAGGCTTACAGTTTCTTGGCTAATGGTAGCTTAACTGCCATTCTTTTTGGAGCGATACACGTTTTCAAAGAAGCTGCTTCAAGGCAGCAAAATTAGAAATTCTCTCAATAAACAAGCAAATTGAGGGAATCTATTTTTTTCCATAGAAGGAAGGAGAAGTGGCCTTTCCAGTTCCCTCAAACCACATTATGTTCAGTGCAGCTCTGCAGGCTATCAAATAACAAGTAAGAAAAACTAAAAATTTTCAGCCGAAGGCCACTTGGCAACAGTTAGATTATAAACTAGCTTTTCCAATGTAAGTCCAACCTCTTATTTTTTTTCCCCAAATACTTTTATTTTATTTTTTCAGTGTTACAAGATTCATTGTTTATGCACCACACCCAGTGCTCCATGCAATACGTGCCCTCCTCAATACCCACCACCAGGCTCGCCCATCCCCCCACCCCCCTCCCCTCCAAAACCCTCAGTCTGTTGCTCTGAGTTCACAGTCTCTCATGGTTCTTCGCCCTTCTGATTTCCTCCAATTCACCCCTCCTTTCCCTCTCACAATGTCCTCCATGTTTTTCCTTATGCTCCACACGTGAGACCATTTGATAATTGACTCTCTCCGCTTGACTTATTTCACTCAACATAATCTCTTCATTTTACAGTGAAGAATCTGAGGCCCAGAGAAGGAAAATGATTTTCCAAGTATTACCCTGAAGAAAGTCTAGACTCTAGGCCTCTGTTGTTCTAGCTAGATGAGAGTTATTTGTATTTGGCTGCTTTGATTCTCTACCACTGTCTTTGCTAAAAGTTGATATGAGAACTTTAGTATTTTTCACAAATAGGAGAGGTACAAGAGAGTTTTTTTCATGTATGTGCAGATGTTCCTATTGGAATCTAGAGCAAAGTGTCACAAGAATAGATGCATACTAATAACCAGTTTGGAGTAGAGCAAGGAACTGAGGTGAATGGTTTGTGCCTGGCAACTGGATTAATGAAGCACCCACAAAAAAGAGAATGGAGGTGTGAGAAGCCTGAACTGAAAGTCATAGTTAGACTTCCTTTTTCGGAGTTTTCTAAGTAAGAGCTTTTGGCTTTGTTTTAAGAAGGGAGCTTTGGAGAAAGACTCCCCTTTGAATTGGGCCAAGGCATCCTGGACAAAGTTACATAAGGCGTATGGGTACCCAAGAGGCCCATCTCCCAGTTACTGCCATCTCATGGAGGCCAATAACCAGAATTCTCATTTGATGGATTTCTGAAGTCTTATCATTTTGTGGGTTCTGAGCAAACTATGCCTTCAAATATAATTTCAGTTTCTTGATGCAGTAGAGCAGCAGCGAGGGGCTGTTTCCAGCACTTTGGAGGAGTGGAGTAACTTGGGAACCCTGATTCCTCCTCTGCCCTTCTGGTTCAGGGATAATGTGGTAGAGGTGGGGAGACAGCATAAGGTCAGTCTTGGTTGTGATCTTTTTGTTTGTTTTTGAACACTGAAGTTTTTAGTGATGGATAAGGACATTGCAAGCCTTTAAACTTTTGGTGCTGATACTGCCTAGGAAATATCTAAGGCATTTGCCCTAATACTGCCGTTTTCCCTTCTTATGCCTTTCTTGCTTACTGTTGGTCTCACAGCCTCCTGTAACAGATGTAAGATTGCGGATAACCTCTGAATGCCCAGTCTTTTGCACTGAACACATAGAAGCACTTCCATTTGACCCCCGCGCCCCTACTTTAGTAGTCGATAGGTGTATTAGGGCATTGTAGTCACTGGATCCATTTCAAATCAGCAAACCAACCCTGAGGCTGAGCTTCAAATCTCCATCTCTCCCTGGAAGCAGAGAGCAGCTCACAGGTTGCTAGGGAGAGGAAGAAGCAGGATGGCCCTTCTCTGGCAATCATGGTCATATTCATTGACACATTGTCCTAGACTGGTGTAGGAATCCTTCAGGAGTGAATCAAAGGCTTCCTTGGCTGGATAAAGTAGCACACCACCTCTGGCAACTCAGCTGGTAAACAAAATGAAGTAAGGCTGGCTAAGGAAGCAAAAAGTTGGGAACAGTGTCATAGCAAAATCTGTCTTGCTGAACAGAGATTCTTATTTGCAGTATCACAGTGGGCATGGAATGCTGTGAGTGCTGCCACCAGGAAAGAGCAGATGGGGGAGTGACATAATTCTCAGCAACCAGGACTAGATATAGATATATAGAGAAGAGGCTAGAGGTGGTTTTTTGAAGTCAGCATGAAACAGAATTTATTCAGAAGCACACCCGAATTTCCTGAGATTTTGGAACAGATGAAGCAGAAAAGGTGCTGAGCAGTTGCCCTAAACTGTCAATAACAGTGAATCTAGCATTCATGAGTTTAAGCTCAGAATACAGGCTATAGTCTTGAGGCTGAGTGTGAACCAGGGCTAATATTCAGTTGAGAGAATTGCCTGTTATAGGCTCTTCCTTAAGCTACCAAGACTTGAAATTGGTTGTGTGTATCCATAGAACTAGGCACTTTGTTTAAAATGTGTGTTTCAATCTTTCTGTTGTTCTTTATGGTGGGTTGATTAACTGGATTGATTTGGTGCCAACTCAGCAGGAAGTGAGCATGAAATGGTTGATTCATACCACAGCCCATCTATTAGTTTGATTTCTATCTTAAAAACTCTGAGAAAATTTAAAATCAATAACATTAGAGTAGACCCAGTAACCTATTAGACAATTTTTTAGAAGAGTTCTTGAGTAGCTTTTCTTAAATGAGTGAGAAGGGAAAGCTTTTCTGACTTGAATTCAGAATGTTTGGCATCTTTAAATGAATAACAGCAATTATCTTGGCCAAACCTCTGTGTGATGTTCTCTGTTTAAGAAAGAGGATTTATCACTAAGATTTGGGAGAAAAAAAAGGAATATGAAGTATGTGGATTCTAGGAAGGGTCCAGCAACTTTTTTAGCTCCAAGGGCTCCAATATGAACTAAGACAGATATCTAGGTATAAAGCCTAAGGCATGCTGAAGGCATAATCAGAAACGTGAAAAACAAGGAGATGAGAAAAACAAAGTAGGGAACTAGAGAGAGATCCCAGAGAAGAGGCAGAGAAAAGGTGGTACAAATGGGTCAAGGGCCACACAAAGTGCTAATAAGTTAGATTTTCCTTTCCTTGTTTTAGACTTTTGGAAGCATTTGAGGCTTACAAGTGGGCAGGGACATTGATTTTCTTTAAATGTTGATAGCATTAATCTGGAGATTGACTCTTTAAAACATCTCTGGCACCTGCCACTTTCCATCACCACCAGCCCTCTACTTGGTTTGTTCATTCATGTAACAAATATGTTCAGCACATCAATAAACAGAACCGACAAAAATCATTCCACTAATGAACTTTATATTCTAGACGGGGAGGAAGATAATTAATGCATGACAAAAGATAATTTCAAATAATGGTAAATGTTATGAAGAAAAGAAAACAGGAGTATGTGATAGAATGACACACAATGCATGTGTATATGCACGTACTTATACTAATTTAGTCTAGGTAGTAAGAGAAGGCATCATCAAGGAGGTGACATTTGAACAGAGACTTGAATGATAAGAAAGAACCAACCAATCAAGGGCCTGGAGGAAGAACATTTGATGTGTAGAGAAGAGATGTGTAGTGAAAAGGCCCTGAGGCAGAAACAGACTCTGTGTTTGAGGAACAGCGAGAAGGCCAGCATAGGAACAGTATATTGAAGGAGAGAGTGGTAGGAGATGAGTTCAGAGATGCGGACAGGGTCAGCACTCTGGACTCTGTAGGCTCTGAGCTACACTAGAATTCTGTAGGTTCAGGAAAGAATTTGGATTTTATTCTGAACGCAATGGGAAGTCACTGGTGGGTTTTAAGAAGTGCTACATGATTTAGTATATGTTTATTTAAAAAATACTCCATTTACTATGTGAGGAATGAATTATAAGAGGGTAATACCAGAGATGGAAAGAACAATTGTAATCTATTTAAAAAAAAAATCCAGGAAGTAGATTATGGTGACTTGGACTAAAGTAATATAGTTGGAGATGGATATGAAAGGATATTGGATATATTGTGAATGCATATTTGACAGGAATTGCAGATGAATTACATATCAGATATGAGAGAAAGTGACAAATTCATGAACCTATGAACTGGGTAAGTTGTGGTACATTTTCTGAAGTAGAAAAATCACCCACCTCAGCAGTGAGGGCTTGGTTTTAGGTGGTAGTAGAGGGCGGGGACCAAGACTACAGTTTTGAACATGTTAATGTTGAGATGTATATCAATAAGAAATGCCAGTTATTCAATTGGGCATGTCAATCTGGAACTTAATAGGAATGTAAATTTGGAAGTCATAATTTAAAGGTGTATAGATGGATAAAGTACCCAAAGGTCAGAAGTAAAGATAGAGGAGAGTCAACTGCAATCATACCCTGGGCAATGAATTCATTTAGAGGTTGAACCAAAGACAATAATAAGCAAAAGAAACTGAGAAAGAGCAGTAACTGAGGTAGGAGGAAAATCAGGATAGTGTCTTAGATACAAGAAAAAACATGTTTCAAGAAGGAAAAATTGTGTTATCCAAAGATGGCCATAATGATAACTCCATTTTACATGCTTTTCTTACAGTATGACCTTGCCACTTACCTTATCCATTCTTCTTATCCATTAAGAAGTGGATTTTATATTCCCTCCCTTTGAACCTGGATGGACTTTTGTGATTGCCTTGACCAATAGAGTGTGGTAGAAGTAGAACTATGTGACTTCTGAGACTAAATAATAAAATGTAATTCAAATTCTCTTTCTATCTCTGTCTCTCTCAGGACATAAGACTTTGGAGCCCTGAGCCCCCATGTCAGAATGTTGGTGACCTTGACACAACCATGCTGGAGAAACCAGGTAAAGAGACCACACAGAGAGAGGAAGAGATGCCGAAGGAAATCAGATGGTCCAGTCTGTTCTGGTCCAGCTGTTGGAGTCTCCTCAGAGCAGGCACTAAATATATGAATTAACAAGCCTTTAGATGAATCCAGTTCCAGCCATCATTGCAATTGTACATAAGACATGAGAACTACCCAACGAAGTTGTTTCCAAGTACATGACCCTTAGAAATTTGGAGATATGGTAGATATAATTGGGAATAATATAAATTGGGAGGTACAGATATAAGCCCAAATGGAGTAGATAGAGGAGTAAACGAGAAGGAGGAAGTAGAAACAGTGATGTAAATGATTCTTTGAAGATTTCAGTTAAGAGGAGTAGAGACATGGGACAGTGGTTAGAGATCAAGGGAAGGTTTTTCTTCTTTAAAATGGCAGATACTTAAAGATGGAAAAAACTCAGAAGGAGAAATTACTGATGTAAGAGGAAATGACTCAGTTCCTCATTACCTCTTACTTGGACTATTGCAATAGCTTATTAAAGGAGCTGTCTTTGGTTTCTTCTCACTCTAGTTTGTCTTAAATGCTACTACTTAATTTTCTAGACTCGAGTATGCATTTCATCACATCACACCCTGTTCAAACAAAACAAAACAACTCTTAGGGTTTTTCCTTTGCCTTATACATCAAGTCAGTGTCCAAGAGCTGGAAGGAAACAAAAATAATTTAATATATATCCTTTTCAGGTACAAAAGGGGCAATGACTTGCCCAAAGTCAAACAGCTACTCAGTGAGGCAGAGCTAGGGCCTGGAATGAGGTCTCATGAGTCAAGTCTAATGTTCTGCGGGCAGTCTTAACCCCATTAATGGCAGCCAAAAGTGATAGATCAGAAGGGCTAGGATCTGGATGAGACTTTTTTTTTTTTTTTTAAGAGAGAGAGAGAGAGAGAGAGAGAGAGAAGGAGAGAGAATCTTAAGCAGGTTCTACACCCAGTACAGAGCCTGACATGGTGCTCAATCTCACAACCCTGAGGTCATGACCTGAGCCAAAATCGAGTCAGACACTTAACTGACTGAGCTACCCAGGTGCCCCTAGACTTCCCCATTCTTAAAAGTGTATCTGATCCTTCTTTTACAGTTTCACAGCTATCACCTTAGTTCAAGCCCCCATCACATCTCATTTGTATGATCACAATAATTTCCTAAATATTTTGATTCTTGGTTCACACCCACTCTTTGGGAGGTAGCATAGCATAATGATTAAAAGGATAGGCTGATAAGGATTAAGGAGTGTGCTTGTCATGATGAGCACTGGGTGATGTATGGAATTGTTGAATCACTATACTGTACACCTGAAACTAATATAACACTGCATGTTAACTATACTGGAATTAAAATAAAATTTTAAAAAAGGATAGGCTGTGCCCTTAATACTCTTATAGGAACCTATTTTGCAGTTTGTGTCCTACCTCTGCCACTTACTAGCTAGGTGACCTTGGGAAAGTTAAATAATCCTCTTGAGCCCTCAATTCTTTTATAAAATGGGACTTCAAACATGGCAAAGCAGTTTCTTACGATAGCCCCACAAATGCCAACACAGTACTGTTTTATAAATAATGAGATCAGGACAAGAGTACGAATGAAGGCCCATGGACCTTATGTCTAAATATTTAATAGTTATTAATCATGTTAACAAATAAAATTTACTTTAGGCTTCACCTAGACAAATACACCTTCATAATGGCAGAACTGAAAAAAAAAAAACCTGTTTAAATGTTTTTGTATGACTGAAAGTAAGAAAAATATCAAGATAACTGAATTTAGGGGTGCCTGGGTGGCTCAGTCAGTTAAGTGTCTGCTTTCGACTCAGGTCATGATCCCAGGGTTCTGGGATCGAGCCCCACATTGGGCTCCCTGCTCAGTGGGGAATCTGCTTCTCTCTCCAACCCCTTCTGCTTCTCCCCCTGCTTGTGTTCTCTCTGCCTCTCTCTCAAATAAATAAATAAATAAATAAAATCTTTTAAAAAAAGAAAGATAACTGGATTTAATTATTATTATACATGTCTGGATATTCTGTGGTGGGCTGATGATGTTAGGATAAATCATAAAATAAGGACATATAATTAATACATTATTATATATTCCATAAAATTTATTTTTCTTGCCTTTATGTCAGTTAAATCAATTATTATTTTGTTTAAATCAAGATTTCTATATAAGTTATTTAATGGATTCTATGGACAGTAATTAAATAATTAAATAAAGTACTGTATTCAAAGTACAAAATTTGAATACATGTTTATCAGAATGTTAAAGTATGTAGAAGTGAAAAAACTAAAATTATTTTTCATGTTTTCAAAAAAGTAATTTTTCTTGAGAAACATTCAAAATTATCCATTAAAATTAAAGGCAAATTATAATTAACTAGGATTAAATTTTGCATAAAATTATTTAACGATTACTACAGATTTTAATAGAGTACTTGAAAAATTAAATATTATTAAATCTCTTTATAAAAATAAAACTATTATCAATTCTAATGTTCAATGTTCATTTAGTTGCCAGTATAAGAGTTGGTATCATGCTTGGTGCATATTACATCTAGATCTACACATATATGTTTAGAGTAATAAATATTGTTTAATATTGCAAACTATTCCTTAGTGGCCATGTGCAATTGCCACGTACCTGTGCTAATTCATGGATACCTCTAACTGTGAACTAGAATATAAAAGGAAACAAGAAATGGATGATTGGCATTACTTGGAAATAATACGTCCTTATGTAAGGATCCACTGTAGTCATATGGATGATTAATTTGACAATTAATTTGTCTTTTCTCTTTCCAACATGTTTCTCCTGCCCAATTCTTCCCCATATACTAAGACATTGTTAATCTTCAAAGTTGGCAGAGTTGCAACCTCCAAAGCTCAAGGGCATTCAGTTTCAGTTGCCTTTTATTTTGAGAACATAGAGCAAGAGATATAGAAATCATTGCCCGAACAGCATTAATTATGAGAGTGGATATTTAGGTTTATGGATTGAGCCATGACCGTGCTCAATCCTGGATCTGGAGTGATAGAGGCAGCTATGTATTCTTTTTTTTTTTTTAAGTTTTTATTTATTTATTTCAGAGAGAGAGAGAGGGAGAGAGAGAGAGAGGGAGGGAGAGCGAAAACAAGTAGGGGGGAGAGGCAGAAGGAGAGGGAGAAGCAGGCTCCTTGCTGAGCAGGGAGCCCAATGTGGGGCTTGATCCCAGGACCCTGGGATCATGGCCTGAGCCAAAGGCAGACGCTTAACTGACTGAGCCACCCAGGCGCCCCAGCAGCTATGTATTCTTTAATAAATGCAGTGTGTGTGTGTGTGTGTGTGTGTGTGTGTGTGTGAGAGAGAGAGAGAGAGAGAGAGAGAGAGAGAGAGAGAAGTGTAATCTTCTAAAGCAGAGAGAGAGAGAGAGATATGCATAATCTTCTAAAGCATAGAGAGCAAGAGTGAGAGAGAAAGAGAGAGAGAGATGCATAATCTTCTAAAGCATAGGGTCCAGGCCAGGTCCCTTCTTGCCCAAAAGTAATGGTGGAACTGACCAGAACATTTGTTATAGATAACGTTGCTTTCCTTTTTATCTCCCTTACTAGACTGTGAGCTTCTCAAGGGGTTTATTCATATTTTATGTCATGTCTTTATTTTGTCCTTTATACTATAGCCCGGAGTTCAGGTCACTGTTATCTCTTACCTAAATCAGTCTTTTAATTGGTCTCCATGTTTGTCTTTTTCAAGCCATATTCCACACTCTGCCTTTTACAGGGACATTTCTAAGATGTACAGCTTCTGTGAGAAGAAAGTATTAGAGCTTTTATTTATATTTATTTTTATTCATTGCTTAATTTTTTATAGTTGTGTATTCTATGATGTCCATAATATATATAGGACTGACTATATAATGTATAAATCAATTCATATATATGAAAGTCAGAGGAATATGCTCAAACTCTTTGTTGTCAGGAGAATGATATACCAAAAAGGCTAGATACAACTGGTCTCTAGGATCATTGCAGACCCTGCATGATCTATTCCTGCTTCTTCTCTCACCAAGGGCAGGAAGAAACTCTGAGGAGCATACAGTGCAGATGATGGAAGTAATTGTGATCCAGCAGGCAGAACACAGCAGAACAGGGCTTGGCAGGTGATAATCCTGGCATGTCCTCTGTGCCAGGGGCTTCAGTGCAAAGTAGTACAGATGTCTTGACAGGTGGGTAGATTATGGTGACAGGAATCCAGGCACAAATGCTAGAGTTTCAGGAAGACTGGCAGTTGGCCAGCATCAAGGAAATCTGTAAGAAGGTAGAAAGACCCAACTTAGAATGGCCTGGGGCTTGGGACAAGGCCCACAGTACTTGGAAAGGAGGGAACTGGCAAGAGCAAAGCAGTTCTGTAGTCATTGAGGATGGTAACATATAAAGGTAACTTGCACTGGGACTTATACAAAGGGAAAAAGACAATAGCAAGAACTGAGGAAGGATTGTGGAGCCAACTGGATCTCAAGAGCAAAATGGATATCTAGTTTTCAGAGCTGGGCCTTGAGGTCAAGTCTGGCCCAGCAGTAAGAGTGACTTGAGGAAAAGTCCTAGATAGGTATGCTGGGCAGGTATGGCTGATATTCCTCTAGCCTGTGCTCAGGGAGAATGCTAGAGTCCAAGGCAGAGCTGAGTCTACAGCTTGGAGTGTGTGACCCCCAGAAAGTAGCTCTCGTCATAGGAAAGAAGGAGTAGAGGCTGAGGAGGAGACAGGACCTGACCTCACATTGTTTTCAGGTTGCAATGCTAAGGCCTTTACAATCTGTTTCCACAGTGATGGTAACACTTAACATTTGGTGAACACTTCCTATGTGCTAGCCACTGCTCCAAGTATATATGTATTGACCTGTTGAATCCTCAAAACAACAATAAGAGCAAATTTGGAAAGACCACAAACATATGGAAGTTAAAGAACATCCCACTAAAGAATGAATTTGTTAACCAGGAAATTAAAGAAGAGCTAAAAAGAAATACATGGAAGCAAATGAAAACGAAAACACAATAAACCTTTGGGAAGCAGCAAAGGCAATCCTAAGAGGGAAGTATATTGCAATATAGGCCACTTTTGCAAGCGAAGTCTCAAATACACAACCTAACCTTACACCTAAAGGAGCAAGAAAAGGAACAGCAAAAAAGCCTAAAGTCAGCAGAGGAAGGGAAATAATAAAGATTAGAGCAGAAATAAACAATATAGAAACTAAAAAAACAACAACAACAACAGTAGAATGGATTAACAAAACTGAGAACTGGTTCTTCAAAAGAATTTACATAAAATCACGAATGAAAGAGGAGAGATCACAACCAACACCACAGAAATACAAACAATTATAAGAGAGTACTATGAAAAACAATATGCCAACAAACTGGGCAACTTGGAAGAAATGGACAGATTCCTAGAAAGTTACAAACTACCAAAACTGAAACAAGAAGAAATAGAAAATTTGAACACACCCGTCATCAGCAAAAAAATTGAATCAGTAATCAAAAATCTTGACAACAAACATAAGTCCAGGGCCAGATGGCTTCCCAAGAGAATTCTACCAGACATCTAAAGAAGAGTTAATACCTATTCTCCTAAAACTGTTCCAAAAGTAGAAACAGAAGGAAAACTTCCACCAGCATTTCTTCAAAAACCAAAGACCCCACTAAAAAGGAGAATTACAGGCCAATATCCCTTATGAACATGGATGCAAAAATTCTCAATAAAATACTAGCAAATTGAATTTAACAGTATATTAAAAGAATCATTCATCGTGATCAAGTGGAATTTATTCCTGGGCTGCAGGGGTGGTTCAACATTCCCAAATCGATCAATGTGATACACCACATTAATAAAAGAAAGGATAAGAATCATATGATCCTGTAACTAGATGCAGAAGAAGCATTTGAAAAAATATAGCATCCTTTCTTGAAAAAAACTCTCAACAAGCTAGGGACAGATGGAACATACCTTAACATCATAAAGGCCACATATGAAAGACCCACAGCTAATATCATCCTTAATGGAGAAAAACTGAGAGCCTTTCCTCTACAGTCAGGAATAAGACAAGGATATCCACTCTTACCATTACTATTTAACATAGTACTGGAAGTTTTAGACTCAGTAATCAGACAACTAAAAGAAATAAAAGGCATCCATTGGCAAGGAAGAAGTCAGATTTTCACTATTTGTAGATGACATGATACTATATGTAGAAAACATAAAAGACTATCAAAAAACTGCTTGAACTCGTACATGAATTCTGCAAAGTTGTAGGATATAGAACTGATGTGCAGAAATCTGTTGCATTTCTATACAACAATAATGGAGCAGCAGAAAAAAAAATCAGGGAATAGATCCCATTTGCAATTTCACCAAAAACAACAAGATACCTAGGCATAAACCTGATGAAAGAGGTAAAAGATCTGTACTCTGAAAACTATAGATCACTTACGAAAATAATTGAAGAGGACACAAAGAAATGGAAAAGCATTCCATGCTTATGGATTGAAAAACAAGCATTGTTAAAAGGTCTGTACTACCCAAAGGAATCTACATATTGAATGCAATCCGTATCAAAATACTGCCAGCATTTTTCACAGAGCTACAACAAACAATCCTAAAATTCGTATGGAACCAGAAAAGACCCTGAATTGCCAGGGGAATGTTGAAAAAGAAAACCAAAGCTGGGGGCATCACAGTGCCTGACTTCAAGCTATATTACAAAGCTGTGACCATCAAGACAGCATGGTACTGGCACAAAAACAGACACATAGATCAATGAAACAGAATAAAGAGTCCAGAAATCGCCCCTCAACTCTATGGTTAACTAATCTTCGACAAAGCAGGAAAGAATATCCAGAAAAAAGACCATCTCTTCAACAAATGGTACTGGGAAAATTGGACAGCCACATGTGGAAGAATGAAATTGGACTATTCTCTTGCACCATACACAAAGATAAAATCAAAATGGTTGAAAGACCTCAATGTGAGACAGGAACCTATCAAAATCCTAGAGGAGAACACAGGCAGCAACCTCGTTAACCTCGGAGAGACCAACTTCTTGCAAGACACGCCTCTAAAGGCAAGGGTAACAAAAGTAAAAATGAACTATTGGGACTTTATCAATGTATAAAGCTTCTGCATGGCAAAGGAAACAGTCAATAAAACTAAAAGGCAACCTACAGAATGGGAGAAGATATTTGCAAATGACATAACAGATAAAGGCCTGGGATCCAAGATCTAAAAAGAACTTACAAACTCATTACCCAAAAAACAAAAAATCCAGTTAAGAAATGGGCAGAAGATATGAATAGACACTTTTTCAAAGAAGACATCCAGATGACTAACAGACACATGAAAAGATGCTCCACATCACTCATCATCAGGGAAATACAAATCAAAACCACAATGAGATACCGCCTCACACCTGTCAGAATGACTAAAAATTAATGACACAAGAAACAACAGGTGTTGGTGAGAATGAGGAGAAAGGGGAATGCTCTTGCACAGTTGGAAATGCAAACTGGTGCAACCACTCTAGAGAACAGTTTGGAGTTTCCTCAGAAAGTTAAAAATAGGACTACCCTATGATTCAGCAATTTAACTACTAAGTATTTACCCAACTTCTAGGTATTTACCCAAATGATACAAAAATATGTATTTGAAGGATTATGTGCACCCTGATGTTTATAGCAGCATTATCAACAATAGGCAAACTATGGGGCGCCTAGGTGACTCAGTGGGTTAAAGCCTCTGCCTTCAGCTCAGGTCATGATCTCAGGGTCCTGGGATGGAGCCCCGCATCAGGCTCTCTGCTCAGCAGGGAGCCTGCTTCCCCCTCTCTCTCTGCCTGCCTCTGCCTACTTGTGATCTCTCTCTCTCTCTGTCAAATAAATAAATAAATAAATAAAATCTTTAAAAAAAATAGGCAAACTGGAGAGAGCTCTGATGTCAGTCAACTGATGAATGGATAATATACAATTTTTATTGTATATATACAATTTGTGTGTGTGTGTGTGTGTGTGTGTGTGTGTGTGTGTGTGTGTAGAGAGAGAGGCTTGCCCTGGCTATTTATTTTTATTTATTTATTTATTTTTAAATTTAATTTTATTTTTTCAGTGTTCCAAGATTCGTTGTTTATGTACCACATCCAGTGCTCCATGCAATACGTGCCCCCCTTATTACCCACCACCAGGCTGACCTATTCCTCCACCCTCACTCCCTTCCAAAACCCTCAGTTTGTTTCTCCGAGTACAGTCTCTCATGGTTCGCCTCCCCCTCCAGTTTCCCCCCATTCACTTTTCCTTTCCTTCCCCTAATGTCCTCCATGTTATTCCTTATGCTCCACAAGTAAGTGAAACCATATGATAATTGACTTTCTCTGTGGAGAAAGGGAAACCCTCTTACACTGTTGGTGGGAATGCAAGTTAGTGCAGCCACTTTGGAAAACAGTGTGGAGATTCCTCAAGAAATTAAAAATAGAGCTACCCTATGACCCTGCAATTGCACTACTGGGTATTTACCCCAATGATACAGATATAGTGAAAAGAAGGGCCACATGTACCCCAATGTTCATAGCAGCAATGGCCACAAGCGCCAAACTGTGGAAAGAGCCAAGATGCCTTTCAACAGATGAATGGGTAAAGAAGATATGGTCTATATATACAATGGAATATTATGCCTCCATCAGAAAGGATGAATACCCAACTTTTGTAGCAACATGGACTGGAGGAGATTATAGACAATTATTATATATATATACAATGGAATAATACTCAGGAGCTAGAGTGTACTATGCTAAGTGAAATAAGTCAGTTAGAGAAAGACAAATACCATATAATCTCACTCATATGTGGAATTTAAGAAACAAAACAGATAATGTATATGAAGGGGGAAAAGAAAAAAAGGAGAGAGGGAAACAAGCCATAAAGTGACTCCTAAGGATAGAGAACAAACCAAGGGTTGTTGAAGGGAAGGGGGTGGTATGGACTAGTTGGGAGATGGGTATTAAAGAGGACACTTGTGATGAGCACCGAGTATTGTATGTAGGTGATGAATTATTGAATTCTACTCCAGAAGCCATTATGGTACCGTATGTTAACTAACAAAATTTAAATAAATAAAGTAAAAAACCCAACATTAAGACCATTTTGTTATTGTCCCCATTCTCAAGGTGGGGAGAATGAGGCACAGAGATTTAGTAATGTGTCCAGGATTACTTATACAGGAGCTAAAATTCACACTTAGGAAGTTTAGCACCAAAACTCATGCTTTTAACAACTGCTTTGTGTTGTTCTCCATGCAGCATGCCAGGCCTTGTTCCCATCACAACTTTTTATGCACCCAATGCTACAGTCAAATTGGGCTTGTCACTGTCTCCTAGATACTTTATGCCTTTTTTCCTAAGGGCCTTGCCATTGTTCCCTTGCCCCAGTGATATAACTGGAATGGTCTTGCTGCTCTCAACCTATCCAAGTTATGTTGATACTCCTGGCCCCAGGTCAGGTCTTCTTTTCCCTAAACCTTATTCACTAGAATGGCTGAGCTTATGACCTGAATTGTGGCTTTGCAGGCTTGACAGGTAATTGGAGGTTAAAAGGCAGAGCCCTAGTCCCAAACCTGGTATCAATAGCTGTGGGGCTATGGGATAATCTCTGCCTTTTTTTTCTAAATGGTATGTGTGTTCAAAAGAACAAGACTACCTAAGAGCTGGTCCTGTGGGGGGCTCCAGTTCCATGCTAGGGAAGGAGTGTTCCCCCAAAAGATTTGCCTTTGAATGACCGTAGTGAGGTTTTTTTTGCAAAGTGTGCTGGGGAGAGATTATATTTGGGTTTGGCTTCCTCTTTTGTTTTTGGATAACAGCATGATTCCACTTCCTCAGGAGTGTTGACTGGTATGGTATCACTTGTGTTGGTTTCCAGTAATCTTTCCAGAGCTTCTAATTACAGATTGATAGCAGAGAAAGAGTGCAGAGGAAAGTGCATACTATGACAGTTGTTGGACAAAGAGCAAAGTAGTGAAGAATAGCTGTAATGAGTGGGGATTTGAGTGGGGTGAGGATCAGAAGGCAGGCAAGGAGGTATTACAGAAAGGATGGTGGCACTACTCATGCCCATTCCTTTTGGAATAGGATTTTCTATCTTCATAGTTCTTTAGGGACTTAATCAGTTTTGCATGAGGGAGTCAAAAGTCACCCTATCCTTATCTTCCCCTGCTCATACTCCCCAACTCTCCCTATGTGGTTTATTTGGTAATTAGGGAATATTTGTTTTTTTTAGGCACACATGTTCCGTAAAGGCAGTACCAGCAGATCTTTCCTAGACAGGTTGTATTATTTGAGGGGGTTCTCTGTCTCCCCCACAAACCTGTGAACTGATTGAGGGAAGTAATATATCTTCACTGCTGTTTTGGCCATTCCTCACACTTTGCCCAGGACATAGTGATTATTAAATATCTGTTGAATGAATAAATGGATGTTGTATGTCTGATAAACCAAGAGATTGTATTATAAAAGTTTATTCTGAGAAAGAAAGGACCATACAGATGCTATTGATTTTATTCAGTGGGTATTATTGAGCTGGAAGGTACATAAGGTAGTGGCACCAATACAAAGGAGTCCTCAAGTTAAGAGTGCATCTAGAACAGAAGTGTATTATATGGTCTTGTAGGTGTTTATTGTAGTACAGCAGAGTCAGAAGAAAGCAGATGAGCCCTGGCCCTGTGTGTACTAATGGTAAAGGTAGTGGGATCCAGTAATGGCGCATAAATATTTCTGCCAAAAGTTTCCCATTTTCTGCCAAGGGATGAGAAACATACTAGATGTTCAAGAAATATATGTTGAATAGAATGACAGAATGGTAAAAAAAAAAAAAAAACAAGACCCATCTATGTGCTGCCTACAAGATACTCACTTCAGACCTTAAGACACCAGCAGATGGAAAGTGAGGGGATGGATAATAATTTATCATGCAAATGGATCTCAAAAGAAAGGCACATGTTCTCCATGCAATACGGGCCCTCCTCAATACATGAACAATGAATCTTGTAACACTGAAAAATAAAAGTATTTGGGGGAAAAAAAGGCACAGTAGCAATACTTGAATCAGACAAACTAGACTTTATTTTTTTTAATTTTATTTTTTCACTGTTCCAAGATTCGTTGTTTATGCACCCAAACTAGACTTTAAAGCAAAGACTCTATCAAGAGATGAATTAGAGCACTATATAATAAAGGGGACAATCCGGGGCGCCTGGGTGGCTCAGTGGGTTAAAGCCTCTGCCTTCGGCTCAGGTCATGATCTCAGGGTCCTGGGATCGAGCCCCGCATCAGGTTCTCTGCTCAGCAGGGAGCCTGCTTCCCCCTCTTGCTCTCTGCCTGCCTCTCTGCCTACTTGTGATCTCTCTCTCTCTGTCAAATAAATAAATAAAATCTTTAAAAAAAAAAGGGGACAATCCAACAAGAAGACAGACAATTCTAAATATGTATGCACCCAACATAGGAGCACCCAAATACACAAAACAATAACTAACATAAAGGAACTCATTCAGAATAATACAGTAATAGTAGGGGACTTTAACATCCCACTTACATCAAAGGACAGAACATCTAAACAGAAAATCACAAGGAAATAATGGCTTTGAATGACACACTGGACCGGATGGATTTAACAGATATATTCAGAACATCCCATCCAAAAACAGCAGAATACACATTCTTTTGAAGTGTATACAGAACATCACATATTAGGCCACAAAACAAGCCTCAACAAATTCAAGAAGATCAAAGTCATACCACGCATCTTTTCTGACCACAATGCTATGAAACTAGAAGTCAACCACAAGACTTACCCCTCTGGTAACCATCAATATATATATAATGGAATATTACTCAACCATAAAAAGGGATGAGATCCTGCCATGTGTGACAACATGGATGGACCTAAAGGGTATTATCCTAAGTGAAATTAGATTAAGAAAGACAGATACTTATATGATTTCAATCATATGTGGAATCTAAAAAAAAATAAGACAAATGAATAAATAAACAAGAAGCATAATCAGACCTATAAATACAGAGAGCAAACTGATGGTTTCCAGAGGTAATGGGGGTGGGGGTATGGGAAAAATGGGTAAAGGGGAATGAAAGATAGAGGCTTCCAGTTATGGAATAAATAAGTTAGGGGAATAAAAGTTACAGCTTAAAGAATATGGTCAATAAAACTATAATATCATTGTGTGGTGACAGACAGTAGCTACCCTTGTGGTGAGCATAGCATAAGGTTTATATATTCCTGATGACATATAATATTGAGGGTCTTTTCATGTGTTTATTGACCATCTATATATCTACTTTGGTGAAGTGTTCAAATCTTTTGTCCATTTTTTGTTGGATTGTTTTCTTATTATTGAGTTTTCACAGTTCTTTATTCTAAATACAAGTTCTTTATCAGATGTATCGATTTTCTATAGATGTATAACAAGTTACCATGAACTTAACAACTTTAAATAAAACCTATTTATTAGCTGAGTTTTGCAGGTCAGAAGTTCAGCACAGTGTTGCTATGTTCTCTGCTCAGCATCTCACAAAGCTGAAATTAAGGTGGTGGTTGGGCTGAGTTCTTATCTGGAAGCTCTGGGGGAAAATCCACTTCCAAGATCATTCTTGTAGGTACAGAATTCAGTTACTGGTGGTTGTAGGATGGAGGTCTCTATTTCTTTGTTGTCTGTCATCCAAAAGTCACTCTTAGCTCATAGAGACTGCTCACATGTCTTGCTGTGACCTCCTCCATCTTCCAGCATGGTTTGTTAAAAAACAAACAAACAAAAGACAAAAAAAACACCAACTATCCTATTTCCCCTGAATTGCCTTTGTAGGTAGTTAAAAATCATTTATCCAAATATATGTGAATCTATTTCTAAACTTTCTATTCTGTTTCATTGATCTAGTCATTGATCTCTATTTCAATACAATAGTGTTTGGGTTTTATAAGTCTTGAAATCAGATGCTGGAAGTCCTCCAACATTGTTTTTCTTTTTTCTTTCTTTCTTTCTTTTTTTTTTTTAAAGATTTTATTTATTTATTTGACAGAGAGAGAGATCACAAGTAGGGAGAGAGGCAGGCAGAGAGAGAGGAGGAAGCAGGCTCCCTGCTGAGCAGAGCACCCGATGCGGGGCTCGATCCCAGGACCCTGAGATCATGACCTGAGCTGAAGGCAGAGGCCTTAACCCACTGAGCCACCCAGGTGCCCCTGTTTTTCTTTCTTCAAAGTTGTTTCGGCTATTCTAGATTGTACATATTTCCATATGAATTTCCATATGAATTTTCATATGACTCAGCTTGTTCATATCTAAAAAAAGGCCGGCTGGAATTTTGATTGGGATTGTGTTGAAACTATAGATCGCATTGCGGAGAATTGACATCTGAACATTATGAATAATTTATATTTACACCACTGAACTAGATCTTCTTGATTTCCTTCATCACCGTTTCTCAGTTTTCAGTATATATATCTTGTATATATTTTTGTCAGATTTATCCGTATTTCATTTTCCAATGCTATTATCACTAATTCGTTGTAGTAGCTCTTATATAGATTACATAGGATTGTTTACATAGACAATTATGTCATCCTCAAACAAAGATAGTTTTACTTATTTCTTTTAATTTTTTTTTGTCTTTATGTCTTTTTCTTGCCTTATTGTACTGACTAGGACTAGGACCTGCAGTATAATGTTGAAAAGAAATGATGAGAATGGAAATTTTTTCCTTGATTCTGACTTAAGGGAAAAAATCATTCAGTTTTTACCATTAATTATGATGTTAACAGTAGTTTTTTTTTTCATAGATGTTATCAGGTTGAGGAAATTTTCCTCTGTTCTTAGCATCCGGAGAATTTTTTAATATCAAGAATAGATGTTACATTTTATCAAGTGCTTTTTATGCCTCTGTTGAGATTACCATATGTTTGTTTAAAAATTTTTGATAATACAGTGAATTACACTGATTGATTTTGAAGTATTACATCAATCTGGTATTCCTTGGATAAACCCCATTTGGTCATGATGTATCAACCTTTTTTTATATTGTTGAATTCTTTTTTTTTTCCCCAAATACTTTTATTTTATTTTTTCAGTGTTACAAGATTCATTGTTCATGTACCACACCCAGTGCTCCATGCAATACGTGCCCTCTTCAATACCCACCACCAGGCTCAGCCTTTAGTCTTGAAGCCAGAAAATTCTTACCATTAATTATTTCTTAGGGGGTTTGGGAGACATTCATTTTAGCCTGATTAAGACAGTATATACACATTAATAGGGAATATTTAGTAATTAATTCATTGGTACCCACTGACACACTAGCAGAGAGTGGGGACCTGTGACACTTGTATTTGGGTTGGACCTGAGATAGATAAGGTTTGATGCAAATAGCGGTACAGAGTGGGGAGAGGGTGGTAGGGAAAATCAGGCAGGGACAATTTTGAAAATGTGGGCTTAGAAAATGGAAACTCATTTTGGCTTCTGATGAGGACAACATAATTAGGGAAGTTAAATCTGTTGGGGAAAAAAAGGAAAAAACTTCATGATACCTTCCAAAGACAAACTAAAATGATTCTTGGATTATTCAGGTTTAAATGAGCTGTACATTGGCTGTGCCTTCTTTGGTCATGAGCCCAAGGAGTGGAGTCTATCAGTGGACAGAACTGCCCAGGGAGCCTGTAACGGTACGAAGTACTTGGGATTCCCTGCCTCTGCCTGTTCTTCAGTCAAACTCCAAACAGAACTAAGCTAGTTCCTCCTCCTACCCAGATCTTGCCTTATCTTCATGATCCAGCTCAGCAATCTCCTCTTCTTTGAGTTCTTCCCTGTCCACCCGTCTCTAGTGCTCTTTCCTCCTGTGAACTTCACACTGGGTATAGATGGGTATTTAATTTTACAGAATCTTTTCATGTGTTTATGTCCTATCTCTCTACCTGGAAGAGAAGTCATAGGAGGACAGGGCCCATTGCTCATTCATGTTTCTAGCCCCACAGCATCTGCCACAGAGTCTGCTCTCAGTAAATGTTTGAAACCCTGTCTAGGCAAACCTGCAATTTTGCCTTTGCCCCTGAAAATACTTGCAAGCCTTTCCTTTCTTCTAACATTTTTTAAATTACAAATTATAGGCATAACGTATGACTACATTGTCATTGTAAAATTTCAAATGATATAGATGGTGTTAAATTCTCTCTGACCTTCGCCACCCTTCTCATCCCAGTCCTCTTTTTGGAGATTATCACAGTTTACAGTTTCGTGGGTATCCTTACAAGCATTTTTCTCTGCATTCACACACATACATGTATTCATAGAGATATATAGATTTGTGTGTGTGTTTTCCTACAAACAGGTGTTATACTGCATTATTCTTCAGCTTGCTTTTTAAATTTAATGACATATTTTGGGGATCTTACCAGGATTGTAAGGCAGATTTACTTCCTTCTTATAAACTGCTGCATTGTATTTCCTAGGATAGAATATTGATCCCCTATTAATGCACATGTAGTGTTTTTATAATTTTTGGTTTTAATTATTACAATAGTATAATGAAAAAATCCTTATACATATCTCCTTGAGCACACACATGAATGTTTCTCTAGAGAAAATATCAAAAAGTAGAATTGCTGGGTCATAGGGTGTGTGTTTAAAAAAATATTTTTAAATAAAGTCTTCCGGTGTATTGGGCTATTATAGGCCTTTCTGACCCATATGAAAGCAGCTGGGAGACTGTTCCTCCCTAAGACTTACTGCTTACAGCATCAATGAGATTATTTTTTAAAAAATTCTTGTCAATGAGGAGATAGTAAAACATTTATACAAGTCATTTCCTGGGTTTTATAGCTGTTATTTGGAGACTCTTAAATAATGTTATTTTATTGCCAGTGTATAGCCCTGGGTGGAATTCAGAGTGACATTTGGGGTTTTAAGGCAACACATCGGTTGTCCAGTAACAGGCAAGGTAGCCCTGCTAACTCAAGGAACCTTCTTTGGGGCTTTACTACCGTGGGGGCCTGATTGCTCCACCTGTGCTCCAGAAAGCCAACTGGCAAACATGTTTTTAGCATTGACAGGCAATGAGTGCGTGAGTTTAGAGGCACATTTCTCTGCACTTGGAAAAAATAGTCCAAAGTCTAGCCTTGCTGTCAATGGGATGGTAAGCCATTGTGGAATACAAAGGCTGGCCCAGAACACTGAACACTTAGCAGTAGTTTAAAAATAAGTGCAGTTCAATTAAAATAATTATAAAATTGAAATTTGAGGCAGTCTTTATTTTTTATTTTTTTTGGTTGAATTTTTTTTATTATGTTATGTTAGTCACCATACCCTAACATCATTAGTTTTTGATGTAGTGTTCCATGATTCATTGTGTATAACACCCAGTGCTCCATGCAATACATGCCTACCTTAATACCCATCACTGGACTAACCCATCCTCCCACACACCTCCCCTCTAAAACCCTCAGTTTGTTTCCCAGAGTCCATGGTTTGAGGCAGTCTTTAGATGATACTAAGGAATTGTTAATTTTTGGTTTTTGGTGTGATAATGACACTGAGGATGTGTAATAAAAATGTCTATATTGTTTTGAAATGCATACTGAAGTATGTAGGGGCTAAAGGACATGTTTGAGATATGTTTTTAAATACTTTGGAAATAAAGAAAAAGATTGCTAAAGTGATGGTTGCAGCATTTTGTTACATGATGCTTTGGATGATAGATCTATTTGGTTCGTTATATTCTTTCTACGTTTTAGTATACATGAAAATGTTCATAGTGCCTGTTTATAATGAAAGAATGATAAAGATCCACATGGAGAAATGGCACATCTAATACAACCTACCAAAGGAGACTATGGATTCATCTCCTGAGATAAATTTTTAGGTACAATTGAATATTCTCTTCTCTGATGAGGTTTAGTTCAGGTGGCAAAAAAAAAATGGGGGCTGGACTAGATGACCTTTGGTCTATCTACTCAGGTATTATAGTTCCATGGTACTCTAGGAATAGACATTTATATTCAAGCCTAAGGTTAGGAAATATGAGTTTCCCCTACTGCTATAACATTTAGAGCATTTCTTTTCTTCTTTTCTTTCATTGAATATATTTGACATCTAATATTGTGTAAAGGGCATTTTGAAAAATTAAAAAGTCACTTCAGAACTCACTGGAGTAGCCAACTGCCCATTTGTTTGTTGACTGGATTAAAAAAATTTTAAGTAATCTCTACACTCAACCTGGGGCTTGAACTCACAACCCTCAGATCAAGAGTCACACTCTATCAACTAAGCCAGCCAGGCACCCTCTATTTAAAAAAGAAAATTAATAAATAGTTATAAGAGTATATATAATATCTATATTTTATTTAGTTTAATTCACAAATAAAATTGTGTATATTTAAAGTATACATTGTGATGATTTGATGTAGTGTTCAAATATATATATATAGTATTATATATATAGTATATATATATAGTATTATATATAGCATTATATACATATAATTTGTGAAATATGACCACAATCATGTCAATTAGCACATCTACCACCTCACACAGTTACCATTCTTTCTTTTGTCTTATTTTTTAAAAATTTTAAAATTTAATTTTATTTTTTCAGTGTATTTTTATGTATAGCGAGACTGCCTAAGATCTATTCTCTTACAAAATTTCAAGTTTGATATACAGAATCATTAACTATAGTCAACATGCCACACATTAGATCCCAGAACTTATTCATCTTATAACCGAAAACTCGTTTCCTTTGACCAGTATTTCCCCATTTCTCCCACTCCTCTAGCCCCTGGCAACCACCACTCTACTCTCTGCTTCTATGAGTTCTAATTTTGCAGATTCCGCATTTAAGTTTGGTCATATTTGTCTTTCTCTGTCCGGTTTATTTTACTGAGCATAATGTCCTTGTTGTTGTTGCATCCATGTTGTTCATCTATGTTGTTGCAAATGACAAGATTCCCTTATTTTGTATGGCTGAATAGTATTCTATTGGGGGATGTGTAATAAAAATGTCTATTTATACTGTTTGGAGATGCATACTGAAGTATGTAGAGGCTAAAAGTCATGCTCGAAATGTGTTTTAAAATAGTTTAGAAATAAAGAATAAAGGGATAGCTATGTGGTTATATTTCTGTCTCTATCATCACATTTTCCTTATCCATTCGCATGTCATTCATCCATCAACAGACACTTAGGTTTTTTCTATACCTTGGGTATTGTGAATAATGCTGTTGTGAACATGGTGAGCGAGGGGGAAGGGGCTACAGCTATCTCTTTGAGATCCTGATTTCTTTTCTTTTGCATATATACACAGAACTAGGATTACTGGAACATATGGTAGTTTTAGTTTTAATTTTTTGGGGAAACTCCATACTGTTTTTCGTAGTGGCTACGCCATTTTACATTCCCACTAACAGTGTACAAGGATACACTCCCCACACCCTTGGCAATACTTGTTATCTTTTGTCTTTTTGATAATAGTCATCCTAACAGGGGTGAGGTGATAGTTCATTGTGGTTTTTACTTGTATTTTACTGATGATCAATGATTCTGAGCATCTTTTCATACACCTATTGGCTATTTTTATGTCTTCTTTGGAAAAATATCTATTTAGGTTCTTTTCCCATTTTTTAAAAAAAAATTGGATTATTTGTTTTCTTTGCTGTTAAGTTGTGTAAATTCCTATATATTTTGGATATTAACCCCTTATCAGATAGATGGTTTGCAAATATTTTCCCCCATTCCATAAGTTGCCTTTTCATTTCATTGATTGCTTCCTTTGCTGTATGGAATTTTTTAAGTTTGATATAGTCCCGTGTTTATTTTGTTTTTGTTTCCTATGCTTTTAGTGTCATATCCAAAATATCATTGCCAAGACCATTGTCAAGGAGTATTTCCCCTAGGTTTTCTTCTAGGCGTTTTATATTTTCAGGTTTTATATTTAAGTCTTTAATCCGTTTCAAATTAATTTTTGGGAATGGTGTAAGATAGGTGTCAAGCTCATTCTTTTGTATGTGGCTGTCCAGTTTTCCCAGCACCATTTATTGAACAGACTACCCTTTCCTCACTGAATATTTTTGGCTTTCTTAGCAAATATTAGTTGACCATTTATTCACGGGTTTATTTCTGGACTGTCTGTTCTGTTCCATTGGTCTATGTGTCTGTTTTTATGCCAGCACCATCTTTTTTGATGACTATAGCTTTGTAACATAGTTTGAAGTTAGGAAGTATGATGTCCCCAGCTTTGTTCTTCTTTCTCAAGATTGCTTTGGCGCTTCAGGGTCTTTTGTAGTTCCATACAAATGTTAGGATCGTTTGTTCTAGCTCTGTGAAAAACGACAATGGAATTTTGATGGGAATTGCACTGAATCTGTAGATTGCTGTGGGTAATTTGGACTTTTTAATAATATTAATTCTTCTGATCCATGAACACAGGATATATTTCCATTTATTTGTGTCTTCCTCAATTTCTGTATATGCAGTTCAGAGAATGAAAATAGAGCAAAATAAAATGAGTGCTTAAATCATCACCACCCAGCTTATGAAAATAAAAATTGCCAGTCATTCTGAAGTTACCTGTCTGTGCATCCCCCTTCTTCTCACCCAGAGGTAACTGCTAGCCTGAAATTTGGATAAATCATTTACTTGCTTTTCATTATTTTTATCACACATGTATTTATTTTAAAATATTGTATCATTATGTGTTTTTTTTCCCCAAATACTTTTATTTTATTTTTTCAGTGTTACAAGATTCATTGTTTATGTACCACACCCAGTGCTCCATGCAATACGTGCCCTCCTCAAAACTCACCACCAGGCTCGCCCATCCCTCCACCCCCCTCCCCTTCAAAACCCTCAGTCCATTGCTCTGAGTTCACAGTCTCTCATGGTTCTTCACCCCTCTGATTTCCTCCAGTTCATCCCTCCCTTCCCTCTCACAATGTCCTCCATGTTTTTCCTTACGCTCCACACGTAAGTGAGACCATTATGTGTTTTAAAAATTCATGTAAATTAAATCATAGTGTATCTTTTCCTTTGCTCAATATTATATTTTTCCAGATTCATTCCTGTTGATATGAGTGGCTATAGTTAATTTTAACTACTATCTGATATGTGATTGTATAAATATATTAGGATTTATTTATACTGTTAATGGATGTATGGGTTATTGCCAGGTTTTTGGATATTCAAAGTATTGGTGCTGTAGACATTCTTATGCATGTTTGCCATTTAACATGTGTAGGAGTTTCTCTAGGTATAGAGCTAAGAAGGGAATTTCTGGGTTGGTTACAAGATATGTACATTTTGAACCTGAATTCTTTCAGAGATGATTTGCATTTTCTTTTGCCAGTAGCCTGGAAGATACTACCAACCCTGGGACATTTGAAGTCCCGATTTTTTGCTTTGGGTTTTGAACACATAGTATTTATCCCAACCAGAGATTCACGTGGAGGCCAACTTATGGTTACAAATTCTCAGGGGAATTTTTTTTTTTGACTGCTTTTGTTTACTGTCCAGATCCTTCAAGTAGTTGTTTTTTGTGTGTTTTGTCCAGAGTTTATCATTATTATCTGCAGGAGGGTATGTTTCATTAGCAGCTTACTTCTCCATGCTGGCCATGACACATTGTTGATTGAAAAAAAATTAAGGTACAAAATAGCATAAATGAAATGTTTCTATAGCATAATGAAATCTGGAAGGTCATACGCAATTTTTTATTTGTAGAGAAGTGGTGTTATGAAGGATTTTACTATTTACTTCCTGTACACTTGTGTTGTTTGAATGTTTACACAGAACATGTATTACTTCTATAACCACAATAACAGTAAAGATATTTTCATCTTGTAAAAAGAAAATCTTACTCCCAGAATAGGCTCTAGTCTCAGTCATTAAAATCATAACTTATATATAAGTAAATGTGTTACCCCTCCCAGATGTATATGCATCCTTAGACATCTACCTTGTTGCAAAGTGATAGGTCTTATATAGAGAGAAAATGATCTTTGTCATCTTAGGTCAGGGTAGACCTTTTGGCAGTGGGACCTTCCTTGGCCTTCTGAATAACTCTCTGGGCCTGGGCCTGAATTAAGGCCAGAGCCTCATTCTTTTTTTTTTTTTTTAATTGTACCAATCTTTTTTTTTTTAATTATGTTATGTTAGTCATCATAGAGTACTTCATTGGTTTTGATGTAGTGTTCCATGATTCATTGTTTGTGTATAACACCCAGTGCTCCTTGCAATATGTGCCCTCCTTAATACCCATCACTGGGCTAACCCATCCCTCCACCCCTCCCCCTCTGAAACCCTCAGTTTGTTTCCTGAGTCCACAGTCTCTCATGGTTCATCTCCCCCTCTGATTCTCCCCCTTCATTTTTCCCTTCCTTCTCCTAATGTCCTCCATGCTATTCCCTATGTTCCACATATGAATGAAACCATATGATAATTGTCTTTCTCTGCTTGATTTATTTCACTTAGCATAATCCCCTCCAGTCCCATCCATGTCGATGCAAATGATGGGTATTCATCCTTTCTAATGGCTGAGTAATATTCCATTGTATATATGGACCACATCTTCTTTATCCATTTGTTTGTTGAACGGCATCCAGCTCCTTCCATAGTTTGCCTATTGTGGACATTGCTGCTATTAACATTGGGGTGCATGTTCCCCTTCTTTTCATTACATTTGTATCTTTGAGGGTAAAGAGGCTCATTCTTATTGGAACCAATGGTTAAGAAGATGCTTCAAGTGTCCCCTTAAGTGCCCTTCACCAGGAGAAAAGAAGGCTTTCTGTTCATTCTCAATCACCAACATCAGCAAACCTCCTCTGAGCCTCATAGCTCCTGTCTCCCCTTTTGAATCCCTTTATTGTATCCTTAACACATCCTTGTCACTACTTTCACCTCTTCTCAACATCTCTCTGTGTTCCAATGGATCTTTTCCTCATTCTGTATTCTAGTAAAGGAAAACGTATAACCCCCTCTTGCCACCTTGGACAAGATAATCTCCAGGTACTCTTTGGAAACTTCTGATTTTATTCCTTCTTTTTTCTGCATCTTTTGTCTTTCTGATTCCATAAGTTATTTACTCTTGGCTTAAAAGAAGGTTCAGGGATTACCTGGTCCAAATAAAAGAGATGTCTTCTCTGAAAACACCTTCCCCTGCTAGGGAGAATATGGGGAATAACTCTCTTCCTAAAGCTGCTCTTCTCTCTCTCTGTCCTTCCCTTTGCCAGCAAATTTCTTAAAAGGGTGGCCTACATTTCTGACCTCTATTGATTTCCCACCCACTTGCCTCAACCCATGGCAGGATGGTTTGCACCTTCACTGCTCTGGTAGAACTGCTGTTTAAAAATTACCAATGGCCTCTTGCATGCTCAATCTTGTGGCCTCTTTTTAAACCTTTAGTTTTTTTAAAAAGATTTTATTTGTTTATTTTAGAGAGAGAGAGAGAGAGAAGGAGGAAGAGAGGGAGATAAGGAGCAGGGGGAGGGGCAAAGAGAGAAGGAGAAGCAGACTCTCCACTGAGCAGGGAGCCCAACAAGGGACTTGATCCTGGACTCCAGGATCATGACCCGAGCCCAAGGCAGATGCTTAACCGCCTGAGCCACCCAGGCACCCTTTAAACTTTTAGTTTTAATTAAGGAAGATTTCCTTGGTTCATTAATGTTCTCAGTCACTGGCCAAATACAAAAGGCCCAGTCTCTATTTCTGAGAAACAAATGAGAACTCATGGTAATGATGCTTGTTCCTGGAATGGCTGGTGGCGGAAGGGAGGAGCCATGGCCTTTCTTTTCTTGCTGTGATTAAAAATCAAATAGGCATCTATTCTTTCATTGATTTATTTGCTATATAATTTTGTGTATCTACCATGTGGCAGGAAAGCAGCCTCCAACTCTCTGGGATGTGGTGAGGCTTTTCTCTGCTCCTGTAAGTACCAAGAGATAGGCAAACCCTCAAATTATCTTAGTATCTAAGTTACCTCTCTGTAGGTTTAGCAATCCGTTGCCACATCTGCCTGCCACTCATCAAGAGCAATGCTCACTTACCTGAGGATGAATTTTAAAAGCCTCACCCTAAGATATAAAATTATCCACTTTGAATCATTTTTAAAATACCACTAGGAAGAGGTGGGAGGAATGATGTGAGTATAATTTATTTGAAAACTCAGTTCTGGCAGAGGGAATTTAAGTTAATGTTAATAACAGAGCCTCTTGAAAAGAGGTCAAGGGGGTAACATAGCTTTAAAAAATTCTGTTTCATAATCCTGTCCATTTAGAAAGAGGAGGAGTACAGTTTGTCTGAAGGAGGCAAGGGGGAGCCATGGCCTCAGGTCCTTGCTTTGAACTTCTGAGCTTATTAGCAAAGGGAATCAATATTCAGAAAGATTTCACCACAAGTTGCAAGAACTTGGACTCTTCATTCAATGTGATTATTTCCTACCCTCTAGCTGTCCATAAGGGAGGCTCTTAAACACGCTCTTCAGGCCTGATCAAAACATTAGCCAAGCCTTATGATGTTTGAACATGCTAGGCAACACCGGAGTCATTAATCATGGGGTTACTGACAGATGCTAAGTACAAGCATCTGTGTGTTAAGATTTTTCTTTTACCGATCAACACATAGCAGGGCTTGAGGATTGGAAAAAAAAGATAAAGCATATTTGGGGATGTGCAGTGCATGCAGATTTGATCCAGATTCAGGAATCAGAAAATAAAATGCAAAGTGGGAATGTTGACATTACTAACTACACTTGAAAAGTACTAAACATCTTAATTTACTTAATGATCCTGAATGTTTTAAAGATAAGTAAAGTTAACTAAAATAAAAGGCCCCACTTTTCAAAATACACATGGTGGGCATATTCTGAGAATATGAAATTATACATTTCTCTTTCCCAGGTAAGAATTAATTTGAAGAAAGACTTGACCAGTAGAAATACATTTATTTAATGCTCCTATTTTATTTTTTTAAAAAGATTTTATTTATTAATTTGAGACAGAGAGAGAGAGTGAGCAGAAGCAGGGAGGAGGATCAGAGAGCGAGAGAGAAGCAGACTCTCCGCTGAGCGGGGAGCTTGACGCGGGGCTCGATCCCAGGACCCTGAGATCATGACCTGCACCGAAGGCAGACGCTCAACCGACCGAGACACCCAGGTACCCTAATGCTCCTATTTTAGAAGGTACAAATTCCTTAGAAATTTTCTCAGTAACCAGGAAGAAAGTTCCTATATTATTCTACCAGTCTAATAGATCAGTGAGTTAGTTACTTAAGCCTACAGGAAATGCATTTGTTAGGGTGTAATCTATGTTATTAAGTACTCGGGGGACTCACTATTAAGTTATAAATCAGTGTCACTGTTGATTCAGGGGGAAAAAAAACAATGAGTCTTCACAGATTTTGCTAACTGATCTCCAGGCATCTAGGGAAAATGAGAAAAACCTCAACCTTGGGGCTTAAATATATGCATGCAATATGACTCCTTTAAAAAGGAAGTATATAAGTCCCTTCAGGGTTGGCGTATTTTAACTCCAACTACATGAGATTATGAGAAATCTATTGTATAACTGTATTTGAGACATAAAATGGTTTGAATTGTGCTTAAGAGGTTCACAATGAAGAAAGGACAAAATATTTTACAAAACCCAAGCTCAAAACCAAACAAGTACCAGAGTGGACTATTTGTAGCAAAAATTGTCAAAAATGCCAAATAGGTCAATGTAAATATTTAATACTTAGCTGTGTAGCTGAGACGAACAAAGAGAATCACAGGTAACACTAGGTGTGTATTTGTATGGTCTTCATTGGATTTTTTAAATTTAATTTTATTTTTTCAGTGTTCCAAGATTCATTGTCTATGCACCACACCCAGTGCTCCATGCAATACGTGCCCTCCTTAATACCCACCACCAGGCTTACCCATCCCCCTACCCCCCTCCCTTCCAAAACCCTCAGTTTGTTTCTCAGAGTCCACAGTCTCTCATGGTTCATCTCCCCTTCCGATTTCCCCCAATTCACTTTTCCTTTCCTTCCCCTAATGTCCTCTATGTTATTCCTTATGCTCCACACGTAAGTGAAACCGTATGATAATTGACTCTCTCTGTTTGACTTATTTCACTCAACATAATCTCTTCCAGTCCTGACCATGTTGAAACAAAAGTTGGGTATTCATCCTTTCTGATGGAGGCATAATATTCCATTGTATATATGGACCATATCTTCTTGATCCATTCATCTGTTGAAGGGCATCTTGGCTCTTTCCACAGTTTGGCTATTGTGGCCATTGCTGCTATGAACATTGGGGTACATGTGGCCCTTCTTTGTACTGCATCTGCATCTTTGGAGTAAATATCCAGTAGTGCAATGGCAGGGTCATAGGGTAGCTCTATTTTTAATTTCTTAAGGAATTTCCACACTGTTTTTCAAAGTGGCTGCACCAACTTGCATTCCCACCAACAGTGTAAGAGGGTTCCCCTTTCTCCACATCCTCTCCAACACTTGTTGTTTACTCT
>CM052901.1:37527807-37539901 GCA_028534135.1 Potos flavus | reverse complement strand
ATTAAGACAAATGGATTCATAAAGAAAAATAATTAAGAAATATTGAGGGCTTAATGGGCATCGGGTACTCTCCTACATGTATTACCTCATTCAAGTCTCATGACAATTCTATAAGTAAGTACTATTATAATTCCCATTTTACATCGTTATCCCCATTTTGCAGAAGAGATAACTAAGGCTCATAAAGGCTTGCTCACGATTATATGCAATTAACATGAGGTGGAGCTGGGATTCAAACCTAGGCAGTATAATTCTGTATTTATAATCACTTCATAGGAATAGGGGCTTCTGCTCTACATACTCCACTGTAAGGAGCCTAATAGATCATTTATACCAAGTCCATCCCACTCCCTTGTATCCATATCGTGGGAGTAGTGACTCTGAGACCCAGAGTGGGGAAATCAGTAGCCCAAGGACTGTGGCTGCTGCTGGGGTAAGAATTGCTAATTTCATTATGTTCAGACATAAAAAGAGTATCTTCAGTCTTTATTTATTTCCAAAATAAATAAGTAAATAAATAAGCCAGCTCAAGTATCCTGTTGTTCGGGTACTTCTGGGGCTCTGTGGTTACCGAGTAAGAAGATGGAAGTCGCTTTGTCCTCAAGTTAGAGGGTCACAGCAAGCTTGAGACCTTTGAGGATGGGAGAATGCTTGCCTGCCTGATGTGTCTCTGTCTCTGGACTGCACTAACCCTTCTTGGCTGAAAGGCCAGTCTGATTCCAAGTCTCAGCTGAAGCTGGCAGTTTAAGTTCCAATGGATTCTAAGAGGGCACTGCTCAATGCTCAGACTCCGAATTTGGTGGGTAATGGGAGCAGGAAGAAGGGGAAAGGCGATGTGCTTGTGGGAATAGGGAGAACGGGGAGGGAGGGACTGAGACGCAGTCCAGCAAGGATCACCTCCTCTGAGCTTCCTCTTTATCTCCCACCATACCTCAGAGCCTCTACCTTCCCACTCTGACTCCTTCTTCTTCCTTTGTTACGGGGAACTTTCAGAACCAGTTCATAAGGAGAGAGCAAATTAAGCTGCAATTGGAACAATTAGTCTTTGTTGACACCCCCGCTCATCTTTGGGCATTTAGAGAAAAGAGAAAAAATGGTGAGCCCTGAGCTTGAAATCTTATGCAATCAGGCTGCTTAAAAAAAAAAAAAAAGGAAGCCATTATTTTTAGGTTTGTCATGTTTGTCTCACCATGATAAAGCGAACCATCTAATTCAAACTGAGGCCAGAGAACGAGCCCAGTGCAGCTGTCAAAGAAGCTTGGAGAAAAGGAGAAAAAATAGTTTTCACGTGCTGTTCCTTCTGTCTGGAATGCTCTTCCCCCCACCTTTTGAGACTGCAGCTCAATTGTCACTTCTTCAGGGAAGCATTCCCAGTAGCATTTCACCACCTCCTTCAAGGTCACAGTCCACTCTTGCTTGTTTTCAGAGAACCAGATAGTTCTCCTTGGTATCACCTGTCACAGTTGTGATTTTATTCTTACTAGTATTTTTTTGGATGAATATCTATCTCTCACATTAGACTGGAAGTTTCACAAGGGCAGTGTGGGCATAATTCTTGGTACACATTAGGTGTTCAGCAGTGGTTTGCTGAATAAATGACTGATTTATCAGACAAGATCCAGTATGTGAGAGTAGAATATTATTCACCATTTCCTCTGTGAAGAGAGTCAGTGTAGCATATGAACGCAGCGCTAGAGTCAGACTGCTTGGGTTCAAATCCCAGATTTGCCTTTTACTATTTAATCTTGGTAAAATCACTGAAGGTCCCTGCCTCAGTTTCCTCGTCTGTAAAATGGGGACAATAATTGCATCTTTTTCATAGTTCTATAGTAAGGACTAAATGAGTTAATACATGTAAAGCACATACTTGGTATATTTACTGCATTCAATAAATATGAACGATTATTTTATTAAAGCGTCTGCTTCAGACCACACTAAGCAATTGTGTATAGCTTCTTTTAATTAATTTAATTCTTTTAATACAAATTACACCTTCTGACACCAGTGGCAGAGATATTGCACTGCATTTTGATTCATACTCCTTGAGTCCATTCCTAACCCCCTGCCCCGCTGGCCCACATTCGCTGTTTCACTCCATTACTTGATTCGATGTCACTGAGGCAGGTAGTGAAGGGGTCCTTTGGTTTTTGTAGCTCCAGCCTTGTGAATGTCATTAATGTTTCTGGAGAAGGAATAAATATGAGGGCGAAACATAAATCCAGGAGCTGCCTAGGCTTCCCAGGTTGCAAAGTAGTGAAATGAAATAAGTGTCTTATGTGTTTCACTTTGAAGTGACAGGAAAATAAGTGGCCCATCAACCACTAATTACTTGGCAGATCACTGATGAAGGGTTCTGGCTTCCACAGGATTGCCTCAGAGCCAGCTAGGTGCTTGCAGTTCAGTACAGTGGTCATTACATTAATCAATGAAGAGGAATTGAGTGAAGTAAGGGGTTTTCATTTATTTGGAGCAGAGATTTTATGCATGAGGTTGCTAGGCTTTGAAACAAGTCATGCTAAGGAGGATATTGTGCCTTCTAATCCTGCCACCCATAGGCAACCATGGCGGGTATCCCATCCATAAGCATCACAGATCCTCATCTCCTTGACCTTTTGTGCACTGTTGATGAAAAGGGCTCTCATTTGTGTTCTTATGTTCCTGTTGTTAGATCCAGAGATTTTAGGATGAAAAATTGGTTTTCTGCTTCTAGTGAATATAACAGCTTTAACTTTTGTATGAGGGGAATTCCATGGTTTTAAGCTCAGGTTCTAGAACAAGGCAGCCTGGGTTTGAGTTCTAGAGCTCTTACTGATGAGTTCTGTGACCTTGGCCATGGTAACTAACCTCTCTGTTCCAGTTTTTCCATTGGCAAAAAGATCCCAATCTTAAAGGTTGTTGTGACAATTACATGAGTTATTATGTATAAAGCATTAGTATACAGTATCATATAGAATAAATGGTCAACAAACTATTAGTAGTAGTAGTAATATGTGCTTCCTCTTCTTGATATCCTTTTGGAGAATTTATTAGCTATACAGCCGTCTCTGTGCTAAAAACTTTACATACATTATCTTATTGAGTCCTCTCAATCACAGCTGCAGGATAATTATTCTCAACCCTGATGTACAGGCCAGAAAACAGACTCAGATTAAACCACTTGTCTAAGGACATGCAACAAGTAAGTAGTAGAATCTCTTCTCTTCACCACCATAGGGGGAGAAAGGGAGGAGGCTATAGAGAAGAGGGAGGGCTATCAAGGCTTCAGGCAGCAAACTGGCTCTGTCCTCAAGGCTGACTGAAAAGGGGAGTTCAATGACCCCAGACAATCAGTGACCCTCCACTGAGCAAAGAATGCAGCATGCACTGGGCTTCTCTAACGTTTATACTCATTGCCACCGTGATAATTGCTTCCTTTGGAATGTACCTACCACCTTCCTCCCTGACTTGAGAGCAAACCAAAGAAATCTTTAAGGCAGACAATAACTCAGTGATTAAAAGAGGGGCCTCTTGGACTCAGACTGCTGTGGTTCAAATCCAACACCCCCCCCTTTTTTTCCAAAATGGCACCATACTGTTTTATTTTAACCCTCAAACAATATAAGGAGAAGACAACTTCTGATGCTGAACTATGCGAGTTAATAATAAAGGAACAGAAAAAATATTAACAACAAAAAGACAATTATTTAAAAGTATTTCACATTTCACAGCAGTGCTTTGGCAGTACTGGCAAGTGTCTCTGCTTAATTGCTTCTGACAACAGGGGTCTGAAAGATCCCTCTGATCTTAGCAAAAGAACCACCACATTTTTTCCAAATCTGACCACTTTTTGAGTGGTCTCCAACATTTACTCAACCCAATAGGCCAATAGTTTTGAAAGTGTGCTCTGAGGATCCAAGAAGTTCTTGAGATCAAAATGTTTGAGGACCACTGCTCTAGACTTTAGTTTCTTCTGCAGATTAGGAATGATAATAGTATGTATCAACATTTTAAAAATCATTAGGAGATTAAATGAGATAAGGCATATAAAGCTCCTAGTCCAGTGCCTGGTATATATAGTAAGTACTTAGTAAACAGTTATGATTTTCATTGTCATTATTGATCTTCTACTTTGTTCTGGATTTTTGAGGGTCTACATCTAAACTCGTTAACTGTAATGTGAACATACATATGTTTGTTTACTAGGAAAAAACATGCAATATTAATTCTTCATGTGGCCATCACAGTGCTGGGTACAGTAGCAAAACACATTAAGAGCTTTCAATCTATTTGCAGTGACAGAATTCATATGTAAAACAACATCCACCCAGTAAGATGCAGTGTGACTGCCAAATCAAGTAGAGTACATGTGTAAAACTGTGTAGAGTGAGACACTTCTCTAGGAGTTCAGGGAAGAGGAAGACCAAAGCTAGAGATGGAAGGGGGTTTGTTTGGGTGATACATGTCCCAGAAAGGCCCTAATCATCCTCAGTAAGAGTATGTATCTTCCCAGAAATCCTATAGCGTATGTGCCGGGCCCTTAACACCTACATTGGAAATGGGATGTTCCTTGGTACCTGGGAATACTCTGGTGTACTTTAACAAAACAAAAAGCAAATTCTTACTTCTTAATTTGTGTTATCAGAAAATGCAGGGATTTGGAGTCAGCGACCTGGTTTCAAATTCCAGTTCTGTTACTTCAGTAGCTGTGGGTGCTGGGGCATGTCCAGTCACTGTATGAAGTCTTGTGATTCTGTTGTGGAAAATGGGGTTGGTACTAATTGGCTCCCAACATAAGGAAAGCAAACGAGATCATGTAGGCGATGGCACTTTGCAAACTATAAAGCCCTAAATGAATGTGCAGTGGTGTCACCACATGGTCTTTTGCTTCTTTTGCCTATTACATCTTTATCCCCATGATGTTCTGAGACTGGTGGCATCTGCTCCAGAGAGGAAGCAGGCCTGGAATAGCCTGGGTATTTACGGAGGAGATTGGCAGAGTCTGAGTTGTGAAACTCAGTGGTCTGCTCCAGATCATCCTGAGTTCCTCACTCTCCTGAGCACTAAATTTACTCTCCCCATTTTCTTAAAAATAGCTTTGTAATTTGCTTATTATGTTTCTCTTCACTTTATGTTGGGGGGAGTTTCAGAATACTCCTGTGCAAAGGGCTGTTCTTTACCTCAGAATGATCCTGTTGGGCTCATAGCTCACCTCCAATTGTCAGGCACACAGCAGGAGAGTAACTTGCTCAGAGTTGATGGCCTTTTCTAAACCCATTAAAGAAACTCTAAAGAATAGCTCTGCTGTTCCCAGGCCTGAGAAGGTTTATTTTTTGTGGAATGGGTGCCTCCAATAAGCTAGTCACTAGTGGAAGGGTAGCTGCAGCCTGCTCTCATAAGTAACCTAAAGACAACTAAACCAGTCAGTCTGAGACGTGCTTACCCAGGCCTGCTTTGGAGCCTCCTCCTCTTACTGTGTAACCTTAGGCAGGTTACTTCATTTGTCTGATTCAGTTTCTGTATCTGTCAAAAAGAGATCATGAGTACTGATCCAAGAGGACTGAAGTGAGGACTGAAGAAGGTCACGCTTGTACATTGATCTCTGTGGCCGGCATATAGTCAGCAATCAGCAAATATTAGGTATTATTACCAAGATTATGCAAGGAGCTGGAAGCCACACCCCTTACCCCCAAGGGCTTTTACTTGAAATGAGATAAAATTCAATAGCAAGAACAATCCAAGTGTGGGTGGAAGGGCGAGGGAGGTTGCATTCAGTCCAATGGTTATAATGGTTATCTGTTACTCCTGGTGGTTTCACTGAATTCTACTTCCTTTCTCCCCATCAGCCCAAATTGTGGACCTTACCACAGAACAAGGCATTCTTTTAACTGCTTAGAAACCACTTTTCTTTTGTTTTTTTCTCCTAAGTGGAGTGAGGGAGAAGGGAGGAGGGAGAGGGAATAAACACCAGCTGGGATGAGAATGTGAAGAAAAGACAGGTTTCTTTTTTTTCTCATTAAAAAAAAAAAGAGTAGGGTAGCGGGGACAGGGAGAAAAATATGTTCTTGTTGCAGAGGGGCTGTGGGGAAGAGCTGTGCGGGCGGTTTCACCAAGGCTCCACTTCTAGTCATCTCCACGCAGGCAACACTCTGGCCCTAGCCAAACATTTATTTACACCAAAAGGTGCAGACGCCAGAGGCAGGTGTGAAAACAATTAATAACACTCCTGGAAATGAATAGTCTCTTCCTAACTCTGTCAGCCTGAGGGGAGTCTGCTGCTCAGGAAAGCTCCTTGTGAAACTGCGCTCCCAGCCAGAGCAGTGGGGTGGGTCCACTCTGAGAACCTTCCATCCTGATCGGCAACCACACTCCAAAGTCAGTTGAAAATAGGAGTAAAGGGGGGGCCCCTGGGTGGCTCAGTGGTTAAGCGTCTGCCTTCGGCTCGGCTCAGGTCATGATCCCAGGCTCCTGGGATCGAGTACCACATCGGACTCCCTGCTTGGCAGGAAGCCTGCTTTTCCTCTCCCACTCCCGCTGCTCCTGTTCTTGTTCTCGCTCTCTTTTATTTTTTTTTTAAATAAAAATAAAAAAGATTAAAAAAAAAGAAAATAGGGGTAAAGATCTTTTAAAGGACCTGCCTTTCACCTTCCTTGCAGTGCCTGGCACCCCCATAAAGCTAAACTTTTGCTTGTAAGTCTTTGAGCTTTCCTGCCCAGAGAAACAGAGAGGCAGATAGACAACTTATAATGGAGGGAGCTGATGCTCTTTGAAGATAAATTAGAAATAAATGAATAAATTCTAGAGCTGAGGATTGAAAAGGTTTTTACTTTAAATTTAAATTGAAACTGAGACACAGGAAGGCTAAGCACTTTGCTCAAGTAAGTAGCAGAGGCAGAATTTGAACCCAGGCAATCTGGCTCCAGTGCAGATGCTCTTAACCATTACACACTCTGTTTTGTTCTCTTTTGTTCAGTTCAGAGAAAGGGTTTCCTTCTCTTGACTCTGCAGTCAAGGTGGTTGCTATAGCATACAAATATCCTTTCTACAACTATGAGTGTTGGTATTTATTTCTCACTTCAGTCAAGAATCTCTGGACGCTTTGAAAGCCTTCCCACCCATTCTGTGCACAACTGCACACACTGTCAAAAAATTAAAATATTTTTCTTCTTGATTTAGTAAGCAGAAATTGTTGTTCTCTTTGGAGCTGGGACATCTTATGCATGCACTGTAATCTGAATTACACCTAAAATCAGGGGAGAAGCACTCAGTTTTCATAAATGCTTTGCAATTCTAGCTTTGGAGAAATGGGAAGGTATTTCCCAGTGATCTGACCTAGAAATTCTGCACTTGAGCTCTCCAGACCACATGATTCTCTTAGAATCATAAGAGGTTACGTAAACATCTGAATCTTGGAATTTGCAATCTCTTGGAGAATTCTTTTTTTTTTCTTCATCCCTTCTCCCAGTCCTGCCCAGTAGATGGCTGGGTCTTGAGGAGCAGGGGTTTGAGATGATTATCAGATTGTACTCAATGTTTGTTGGTGGGTTGATTGCTAGAATCTGCTATAGAAGAACTTTTGGAACTTCAAGAGCAAAATAGATTGTGGTTCAGATTCCAGGGCCAGGTTCAATCTCTTTGTAAGATTTAGGAGGTCAGAGTTTCCTAGCAGTCTCCAGAAAGTTCCTATCACCTGCAGGATGGAAGAATCATGGTCTATGGGGAAGGTAATAGGTACTTATTTCATGTTTTGGCTTTCCTCACAGATGGAAGCAGCAGCAGCAACATAACCTTGGACCAACTGAGCATTTAATTGAACTTCACCTGATGGAGTAACATTTTGTTTTGCAGGCAAATTTGGTTGCTATTAACAAGGAGGTAGTTATCATGGTTAAATGTACTCTGATTCCAGCAGAGTACTAGGGGAGCTTTTTAATATTTGTGTGACAATAATTGATCTCTTACCACTGTCAAGTACTGCTAAAGACTTATCAGCTTGCTGTTTCAGCACCATATGTTGTAGCCAAGATGCGCTCCATGTGTCCTTCCTGTGCCTTGGGGAGAGAACATTTGCAGTGGATCAGAATAGAAAATGGTATGGGCTTCAGAAAAACTCCTTGCACTTAGATTTTCCCTTCCATGACCAGGTATGTGAATTATGACTATAAAATAATGAGATTGCCTCCTCAAACCACTTGTGAAATGAAGCCCCAGTCTGTAATTTTTCCCCTTTATCATGTGCAGACCAAGAAGGAGGTGACCCAATTAAAGGGGACTTCTTGTAGATTCACCTTGTATTGCATATAACTGATTTTTAAATAGGCCATTCTGTGAAATCTGAAAACCCACCCACAATTAAAATGCTAACATCTATACCATTTGGTTTTTCTTAATGAGCCATGTACTGATTTTGCTTGTCTTACTTCGGCAGTCACAGAGTTTAGCACACACATACCACAAATTTCCCAGGAACCTAAGGAGTGGGCTTTTTAAAAATTTTACTTGAGTCAGATTTTCATTAGGAATTTATTTATGGGCATGAGTGAACTACTCAGAGAAAGATTGTTTGACTATTTGAAGCTGTGAGGGTCCCCTCACGTAAACTGCATCTGAGGATCATAGTGGCAGTCAAGGAGCCTGAAACATTAATATAAGCAACTCACAGCCATATTCACAGGAAGATTGCCCCAGTAGCTTTTCCTTCCCATTGGGCTGGGGTTGCCAGGACTGTTGGATTGTTGTGACTGGAGGGGTCATACTTGCAGTGGATGGAGTTAAGTAAGGCAAACATGTTGTGTTACATGCCCATGATAATATTTATATATAAAAGGCATCCTGACATGGTGGATCTTAGAGAACTGATATTCATAAGTCTTTCCTCAGATATACACTATCTATGAACTCAATCATATAATGGGATTTTTCTATTAAAAAAATCTAAACACAGCAAACATTTTGGAAAAACTGGATATGCCAACCACATTAGAATGCTTGTTCCTGAAATCAGTTTTCTATCTTTTCTGGGATGGAGAATCTTCTTTTCTGTTTGTTCATTTGTTTGCTTGCTTTTTTGGGGGGGGGGGAAAGAAGGAGGATGTTATGCAAGCTTTTTGAAATTGACGTGAAGAACATGGACATTTAATCCTTTCCCGGAGCAACTGAAAATGGCCTTAGAGAAAGTTTTCCTATTAAAACCTTCAGGGAATTCCAGAAACAGGTTGAATGTGGTCATCAGGGGCCCTGGGCCAATGATGTCTATACATTTCTTAGACAAATTTCCAAATATTTGGAAAATCTAGTCCATAGCCCTAATGCTACAGTGCAAGTGAATTATTTCCTAAAACTCCTCTGGATATTCTGTTTTTCCTCATCTTCCTTTTTTCTTGATCTGAAAGCTTTTTAAAATATATAATTAAAGGAAATGAACCTTTAAACAGAAGTTATTATCATGCTTTATTCTTTTTCCAAGCATTTTCACTCCTATAATTTGACCTGGCCCTCATATAATTCTGCAATTGTAATTCATCATTCCCTTTGTCCAGATGAGGAAATTTAGTGACATTTAGGCTGATGCCTAGGTTCAGAGGTGTTTCTATTTCCTATTAACAGATGTTAATAACTTGAATCTGGTGCAACTTTATTTTAATATTCCATCCTTGTTGCCACTAATTTTCAACCCACCCCTGACGACTTTCTGTCTTTTACCTATGCAGTTAGGCTTACTGTGATAGTGATGTGCCTTTTCCTTTTGAGATTATAGAGTCTGTGAAGGTGGATCTCATAGAAAGGTGATGGCCTAAATCAAGGGTCAGCAACAATTTTTTTCTGTAAAAGGCCAAATAGTAAGTATTTTAGGCTTTACAGGCCTTAGGGTCTCTGTGGCAATTACTCAGCTATACATTAGTAACTCAAAAACAGCCATAGATAATACACATATGAATGGGTGTGCGTTGTTCCAACAAAACTTTATTCATGAATGCAAATTTAAATTTTATATACTTTTATGTATTCTTTAATATTATTCTTCTTTTGATGTTTTTGGCAACCATTTAAAAATGTAAAAACATACTTAGTTTATAGGTTGTAGGAAAACAGGTGGCCAGCTGGATTTGGTCTTATAAGGGCTATAGTTTGCCAACTCCTGCCCTAGACCAGCAGTTTTCAGCTCTGGCTGCACATCAGGGTCACCTAGGGAGCCTTTAAGACATACTGATGCTGAAAAAAGAGGAAATACGGATGCTGGACTCTGTCTTTTCTGGTTCTGACTCAGTTGGTATAGGGTCATGCTTGGGCATCGGTCCTTTTTAAAAGCTCCTCAGGTGATTCTAATGTGTAGCTGTGGTTGAGAAGAACTACTGATCTAGAGCTGTGTTTTCTAGCTCCAAGTTCAGCCCAGTTCTTCTTTAAGTCATGGAACTGTAAATTCTTAAGGGTCTCAACATACTCCATGGGATAAACTGGATATCCAAAACAAGTTTCTGAATCATTTTTAAACACTGCTTGACTTCCTCTTATTCAAGAGGCAGTAGGAGAAAGAGCACCAGACAGTATGACTTATGTAGACAAAAAAGAAAGAATAAAACAAAAATGTTTATTTTCTATGGATACATGCCTATGTATATAAATGCATAGAATGAGTCAGGAAAGCTATGTACGGATGATTCTGGTTACCTCTAGAGAGAGGTTTAGGACGGCAGGGGTGAAGATGGGGTAAAGAAGGACTTGATTTCAGCCTACCTTGGCTTAATCCTGACTCAGCCAGTTACTAGCTGTGACCATAAGCAAATGATTTTACTTCCCTCTGCTCAGTTTACTTATTGGTAAAATGAAGAAAATAGCGATATCTACCTCATAAGGTATATCAGGGATTTAAGTGGATTAAATACATGTAAAAACATTTAGAGCTTTATATGGCATGTAGTAAATACTCAATAAATGTTAGTCATTTTACCATTTAAAATGGGTTAGAGGGTTGCCTGTGTGGCTCAGTCAGTTAAGCATCTGACTTCAGCTCAGGTCATGATCTTAGGGTCCTGGGATTGAGCCCTGCCTTTGGCTCCCCTCAGCAGGGAGTCTGCTTGTTCCTCTCCCTCTACCCTACCCCGGCTTGTGCTCACTCTCTCTCTCTCAAATAAATAAATAAATGAATCTTGGAACACTGAAAAAATAAAATAAAAAAAAAGGTTTAGAAAATACAAAGTATTATATTGGTAGTGATCGACCTTTTTTCCTGCCTCCATACTCTTTTAGTGAGTAACTAGACTCTCTGAACACAGTGATTATCACCCAGCAGGAGTACTCACCCACTAAGGAGGTATATCAAACTCCCGGTAGGGGAATCTATGGATTGTAAACAACCCTCTAAAAATTCTGATATGTATTCCAAGTGGGTACAATCCTCAGTCTATATAAATGAAATTATGTTTTAATTCATTGTCAAATATAAATCAACCGTCTTTCACAGAGACAGTGCAGGGTTGGGTTCCCAGGAAACAGTTAGGAATAAAGTGATATAAATATAAGACTTTATATAGCTAAAAATCCTGACACCTAAAGCCATCTTACTGCATACAAATACAGCTTCAAAGAAAGTTTAACTGTATGCAACCAAAAGGAATATTGAACCATAGCACCACCTCTTATATATAACAGATGGTCTTTAAAATACATTGATTCCCCAATTCTCAGCAATATGAATGATATGATATATGTTAGGGATCATTCAAAGGATGAAAAATGAATATTTTGAGTATCTTTGACTTTGTTTCTATAGGCAGCATATTTGCCTTCTTTTTTTTTTTCCCAAATACTTTTATTTTATTTTTTCAGTGTTACAAGATTCATTGTTCATGTACCACATCCAGTGTTCCATGCAATACGTGCCCTCCTCAATATCCACCACCAGGCTCGCCCAACCTCCCACCCCTTCCCCTCCAAAACCTTCAGTTTGTTGCTCAGAGTCCACAGTCTCTCATGGTTCATCTCCCCCTCCGATTTCCCCCAATTCACCCTTCCTTTCCTTCTCACAATGTCCTCCATGTTTTTCCTTATGCTCCACATGTAAGTGAGACCATATGATAGCTGATTCTCTCTGCTTGACTTATTACTCACCATAATATCT
>CM052901.1:37458154-37527307 GCA_028534135.1 Potos flavus | reverse complement strand
TGAGGCATTTAGCCCATTTACTTTCAGGGTAACTATTGAAAGATATGAATTTAGTGCCATTGTATTGCCTGTAAGGTGAGTGTTACTGTATATTGTCTCTGTTCCTTTCTGGTCTATGTTCCTTTTAGGCTCTCTCTTTGCTTAGAGGACCCATTTCAATATTTCCTGTAGGGCTGGTTTGGTGTTTGCAAATTCTTTTAGTTTTTCTTTTTCATGTAAGCTTTTTATCTCTCCTTCTATTTTCAATGACAGCCTAGCTGGATATAGTATTCTTGGCTGCATATTTTTCTTGTTTAGTGCTCTGAATATATCATGCCAGTCCTTTCTGGCCTTCCAGGTCTCAGTGGATAGATCTCTGCCAATCTAATATTTATGTAATATAGTATGTTACAGACCTCTTTTCCTGAGCTGCTTTCAGGATTTTCTCTTTGTCACTAAGACTTGTAAGTTTTACTCTTAGATTGACGGGGGTTGACCTATTTTTATTGATTTTGAGGGAGGTTCTCTGTGCCTCCTGGATTTTGTTGCTTGTTCCCTTTGCCATATTAGGGAAATTCTGTACTATAATTTGCTCCAATATACCTTCTGCCTCTCTTTCTCTTTCTTCTTCTTTTCAGATCCCAATTATTCTAATATCGTTTTGTCTTATGGTATCACTTATTTCTCGAATTCTCCCCTCGTGGTCCAGTAGTTGTTTGTCTCTCTTTTGCCCACCTTTTTTATTCTCTGTCATCTGGTCTTCTATATCACTAATTCTCTCCCCTGCCTCATTTATCCTAGCAGTAAGAGCCTCCATTTTTTATCGCACCTCATTAAAAGCTTTTTTGATTTCAACTGGGTTAGATTTTAGTTCTTTTATTTCTCCAGAAAGGGATTTTATTTCTCCAGAAAGGGATTCTCTAATATCTTCCATGCTTTTTTCAAGCCTAGCTAGAACCTTGGTAATCGTCGTTCTGAACTCTGGTTCTGGCATATTACTAATGTCTGTATTGGTTAGGTCCCCAGCCGTTGGTACTGCCTCTTGTTCTTTTTTTTGTGGTGAGTTTTTCTGCCTTGTCATTTCATCCAGATAAGAATAGATGAGTGAGAGAACAAAATACTAAAAGGGTAGCAATGACCCCAGGAAAATATATGCTAACCACATCAGAAGAGACCTGAAATCGGGGGTTGAAGAAAGGGGGAAAAAGAAAAAAGAAGAAGAAGAAGAAAAAAGAAAAAAAAATATTAGACTGGTGAATAGAACAGAACCCCACACTTAATTTTGGGTGTATTTTGGTTGTTAAGAAACTACCTCCCAATATTTTAAAGAAAGAAAACTTATAAATATACAAAAATAAGTGTAAATACTATGAAGGGATGGAATATGAGTGTAAAAATGAAAATTAAAAAAGATTCTAAAAAAGGAATTGATAAGAAGTTGGTTGAAAAAAGGAAAAAACAAGGAAAGAATGTGATCAGGCTGGAGACTAGAATAATGCTGTGTGGTAGATTTAGAGTATATTTTGATCTATTAGAAGAAATTGTATCCCAAAATATTAAGGAAAAAAAACCCTATATGTATAGAAAAAATAATGTTAAATACAATGAGGGGATAAAATATGAACATAACAGTGAAAATTAGAAAAAAATTTAAAAAATTATTGATAGGATACTAGTTAAAAAACATTAAAATAAGAAAGAGGAAAAATAAAAAAATAGAATAAGAAAAAAATAAAATTTACAAAATTTAACTTTGAAAGACTAAAGGATCATGGGGAAAAAAAGCCACGAATTCTATGTATTGCTTTTTCCTAACTCTGGGGTTCCACAGTTCTCATTGATCGGTGAACTTGGTCTTGGCTGGATGTTCTTGCCGATATTCTGGGGGAGGGGTCTCTTGCAGTGATTCTCAAATGTCTTTGTCCGAGGCGGAATTGCACCGCCCTTGCCTGGGGCCAGGCTAAGTAATCTGCTTGAGTTCGCTCTTGTAGCTTTTGTTCCCTGAATGCTTTCTGTACAGCTTTGGAGGACGGGAATGAAAATGGCGGCCTCCCAGTCTCCAGCCTTTAGGAGCCGAAAGCTCAGGGCCTCACTCCTCAGTGCGCCCTTAGAGAAAAGCAGTCAATCCCTCCTGTCTCCCTGATCTCCGGCCGCACTCTGTGCTCACCCAGCCTGTGACCGGGCATTTCTATCTCAGATGCATGGCCCCATTTGGAGTCTCCAAACCCAGCAGATTCCTGCAGCACACTCCCGTGCCACAACTCCCAGAGGAGGAAGGAGGGGGTCTCTCCGGATCTGCCCCTTGTGGGGTCCTTGCTCAAAGAGCAGTGGCCCGACTGTGCCTGCAATCACGGTTTAAAAGGTAATCCCAAGCTGACACCCCACTTCTCAGCACCGTCTCTGCCATTGGCTTCCCTGCTTTGATACCTGGGAGCTCTGCCACCCTCGGAAACCCCTGTCTTTTTGTATCCCCGTGGGTCCTGAGACCACACCGTCCCAGCGAGGGCTCCCCCCCTCCCGTTAGCCTCTAGAGCGAGGTCCCTCAGTGGAGTAGACTTCTCAAAAAGTTCTGATTTTGTGCTCTGCTGCTCTACTGCTTGCCAGGAGCTGAGCTGGCCCCTCTCCCTGCAGTCTATCTTCCTGGCACTTTGGATTCACTTCTCTGCACATCCTACCTTCTGGAAAGTGGTCAATTTTCTATTCCTAGAATTGCTGCTCTTCTTCTCCTCTATCTCCTGTTGAGTTTGTAGGTGTTCAGAATGGTTTGATAACTATCTAGCTGAACTTCTGGGACCTGATGATATCTCAGTCTCCTACTCCTCTGCCATCTTGCTCCTCCACTGATTTTTTTTTCAAAGAACCAGCTCCTAGTTTCATTGATCTCTTCTATCATTTTCTTAGTTTCTATACTGTTTATTTCTGCTCTGATCTTTATTATTACGTTCCTTCTGCTGATTTTAAGTTTGCTGTTCTTTTTCTAGCTCCTTTACTTGTAAGATTAGATTGTTCATTTGAGATACTTCTTGCTTTTTGATGTAGGCCTGTATTGCTATAAACTTCCTTCTTAGAACTGCTTTTATTGCCTCCCAAAGGTTTTGGGCCATTGTGTTTTCATTTTCATTTGTTTCCATATATTTCTTCATTAAAATATTTTGTGGCTTATAAAACATAACAGGATTGAAAAAAACATTAATTTCCATATATTTTTTTATTTCTTCTTTTATTTTCTGGTTGACCGATTCATTGTTTAGTAGCATGTTACTTAATCTCCATGTATTTGTGGTCTTTCCAGATTTTGTCTTATGGTTGATTTCTAGTTTTATAGTGCTGTAGTCAGAAAAGATGCATGGTATGACTTTGACCTTCTTGAATTTGTTGAGGCTCATTTTGTGGGCTATTATGTGATCCATTCTGGAGAATGTTCCATGTGTACTTGAAAAGAATGTGTATTCTGCTGTTTTAGGATGAAATGTTCTGAATATATCTGTTAAGTCCATCTGGTCCAGTGTGTCATTCAAAACGATTGTTCCTTAGTTGATTTTCTGCTTAAATGATCTGTCCATTGATGTAAGTGGCTCAGTCAGTTAAGTGTCTGCCTTTGGCTCAGTCATGCTCCCAGGATCCTGGGATCGAGTCCCTCATTGGGCTCCTTGCTCAGCTTGGAGCCTGCTTCCTCTGCCTGCTGTTCCCCTGATTGTGCTCTCTCTCTCTCTCTCTGACTAATAAATAAACACAATCTTTAGAATTGTTATACCTTCTTGTTGGATTGTCCTCTTTATTATGATGTAGTGCTCTAATTCATCTCTTGTTACAGTCTTTCTTTTAAAGTCTAGTTTGGGGATTCCTGGGTGGCTCAGTCAGTTGAACATCTGCCTTCGGCTCAGGTCATAATCACAGGGTCCTGGGATCAAGTCCCATATCAGGCTGCTTGCTCAGCAGAGAGCCTGCTTCTCCCTCTGCCTGCTGTTCCCCCTGCTTGTGCTCTCTCTTTCCCAGAAATAAATATATAAAATCTTTTAAAAAAGTCTAGTTTGTCTGATATAAGTATTGCTCCTCTACCTTTCTTTTGACAAGTATTTGTATAATAAATGTTTTTCCATCCCCTCACTTTCCATCTGCAGGTGTTTTTAGATCTGAAATGAGTCTATTGTAGGCAGCATATAGATGGGTCTTGCTTTTTTATCCATTCTGTCACCTTATGTCTTTTATTGGAACATGTAGTCCATTTAGTCCATTTAAAGTAATTACTGATAGATATGTATTTATTGTCATTTTATTATTTGTTTTGTGATTATTTCTGGAGATTTTCTCTGATCCTTTCTTGTCTTTCTCTCTCCCATATTTTGCTGATTTTCTTTAGTAATATATTGGGATTTCTTTCTCTTTATTCCTTGCATATTTTATTAGTGGTTTTTGATTTATGGTTACCATTAAGTTTGTATATAACCTCTTTTGCATATACCAGTCCATATTAAAGTGATGGTCATTTAAGTTTGAACCCACTCTTTACTTCTCTCTTCCCCCCATTTTAGGTATATATATATATATATATATATATATATATATATATGGTGTTATATTTTATATATAAATATATATATTTATATATATATATATGGTGTTATATTTTATATCTTTATTTTGTGAGTTTCTTGATTGATTTTTTTTTACAGAAATATTCATTTTCACTGCTTCTGTGTTTCCTACCTTTATACTGTTGCTTTTGGTCTCTCTTTTCCACCATTGAGTGGTTTTTTATACTCCAGATTGTGCTAAGTTATTAATATGCAACTTATCATTGAATTCTCACAGGAGCACTGTAAGAGTTGCTTTTTTTTTAGTTATTTCAGTATAGTTGGCACACAATGTTACATTAGTTTCAGGTGTACAACATAATGATTCAACAGCTCTCTACTTTATGTTATGATAAGCTCACCACAAGTGTCGCTACTGTTTGTCACTATACAATGCTACTACAATATCATTGACTAATATTCCCTATGCTGTCTCTTTTATTTTCTTGACTTATTCATTCCATAACTGGAAGCCTGTATCTCCTACTTCCCCTCACTCATTTTACCTATCCCCCCTCTCCCTCCTCTCTGGCAGCCATCAGTTTGTTCTCTGTATCTGTTAGGTTGATTCTGATTTTTCTTTATTTATTGTTTTGTTTTTTAGATTCCACATTGTTTTGTTTTTTAGATTCCACATAAAAGTGAAATCATATGGTATTTGTCTTTGTCTAAGTTAGCAGAATACCCTCTAGGCCCATCCATGTTGTCACAAATGGCAATATCTCATCCTTTTTATGGCTGAATAATATTCTTTTATATGTGTCTGTCTGTCTAGCTATCTATCTATGCTGGCACTGTAAGAATTTTGTTGTTATCAACTCCATTTCACCAGTGAACAAACTAAGGTGAAGAGAGGTTAAGTGACTTGCTCAAACTAACACAGCTTTAAGTGGCAAAGCTATTATACAAACTCAGGTCTGCTTGATTCCAAAGCCCTTGTCCCTGAGTGTAACCCTAACCTCTTGGCTGTTCTCTCCTCCATCTGGTCCTGATCTCTCTGCAAAGAATTAATGATGAACTCTTTTCTACTTTTTATTTAGGGCCAGGTCATCCATATACATTTGGTGAATTCTTACTGTATGCATAGTCCTCTGCTGCTATGGGAGCATAAAGAGTAAAGAGAGTTGTTGAGAACGTGCTCAGCAGAGCTGAATGAATTGAATTAGTGTCAGCATCCTGGAAGAGAAGTCTTGAAGTGAGCTTATGAAGGACAAGAGAAACATAATTTAGCAGAGACAAGGAGATTTGGTGTCAGAGGCTTGGCACGATGTTTGGAACATTGCAGATTATCTATACATATTTTTTGGATGCAGTGAGAGACTTGTCAGGTAAGGGACAACCACATCATTCTTTTCTCTCCCTGACAGTAAGATGAATTAAACTAACATTCACCCTCTGTGCCTAATAAGGCACACTTTCTGTCTCTTATACCCTTTGTTCCTAGCAAATGGCCAGAGTGCAAATAGCCAGGTCCTACCTGAATGGAAAGGAAGGACACTGTTGACAGAGGGCAGTGTAGAAGGAGGCTGGGTTTCAATCTCAGTTCTGTCACTTGATAGATCTCTGACCTTGGGAAATTCACTTAACACCTTTTTGCTTCAGTTTTCATGTATGTCAAGAGGAGATCAGAGTGGTACCCACCTCATGGGGTTGTTATTAGGGTCAAATGATATATTGCATGTAGCACTGGGCCTGGCATATAGCAGGCACTCAAGAACTGTTGGCTATTACTATTATTACTTTTGTTTAGAAATGATGACATCCAAGCAACATTCAAAAATCCTTATCTCAAAATCCTTTCCAAAAGTAAGAATGCATTGAAGATACATACAGCCTAGTTCGCCTATTTAAAATTTTTTTATTTTTAATTAAAGTATAGTTGACATATAATATATTAGTTTCAGGTGTACAACATAGTGATTCCACAATTGTATGCATTACCCAATGCTTACCATGATAAGTGTAGTTACTATTTGTCACCATACAATGTTACTATAATACTATTGACTCTATTTCCTATGCTGCATTTTTTTAAAAGATTTTATTTATTTATTTGACAGAGAGAGAGATCACAAGTAGGCAGAGAGAGAGGGGGAAGCAGGCTCCCTGCTGAGCAGAGAGCCTGATGGGGGGCTCAATCCCAGGACCCTGAGATCATGACCTGAGCCGAAGGCAGAGGCTTAACCCACTGAGCCACTCAGGCACCCCCCTATGCTGCATTTTTTGTCCCCAAGACTTATTTATTTTATTTTATTTTTTTTAATTTAATTTTATTTTTTTAAAGATTTTATTTATTTATTTGACAGAGAAAGAGAGATCACAAGTAGGCAGAGAGGCAGGCAGAGAGAGAGAGGGGGAAGCAGGCTTCCCGCTGAGCAGAGAGCCTGACGCGGGGCTCGATCCCAGGACCCTGAGATCATGACCTGAGCCAAAGGCAGAGGCTTAACCCACTGAGACACTCAGGCACCCCCCTATGCTGCATTTTTTGTCCCCAAGACTTATTTATTTTATAACTGGAAGTTTGTACCTCTTAATCCTCTTCACCTATTTTGCCTATTCCCTATGAACCTCTCATAAATACAGAGAACAAACTGGTGATTTTCAGTTCACTTATTTTTGAAGATAAACACGTACACACACATACACGTGCAATGTCTGATTTAATTTTAATAAAAGGCTATATACTTTGAAAGCTCTGAATTTTGTTGTAATATGCAAAGTACAATAGGGAGAAGGAAATGTGCGAGTTAAAATCTGAATACCAATTAGGCACAGGATGAATGCTTGTCGTTACCTTAAAAATAAAGGATGCATTTTTTAAACAATGAAAATAACATTTTAGAAAATATTAGGCTTTAGTTGAAACCACAGTTTATTTTGAAAATGATTCTCCTCAAATAAAACCTCAATAATATTGGAGGATAGATCTAGGATCCTAGATTCCATCTCAGTAAAGAATGGATAGTCTAGGTCTACTAGTATCTAAGCTGAGAAGAGTAATGAGCCAATTCATTCATTAGAGTCTTGAATATACTTCTGTGGTGACTCATCTGACCTCAGCTCTCCTGATTTCACTGTTGTCATTAATACTGTCAGTGAGCAAGAGTATTTTTTGAATTTCCACAGGAAGGAGTGATTGTTATTCTTTGCAGCAGGGACCAACCTTATTCAATAGATTCGTGCGCAGAATCATCCACTGACAATGCTAACAAACACTGATACCATACTTGGTGCATGCCAGGCATTGTCATAAGCAATTCACATTTATTAACATGTTTAGTTTTCATAACAATCCATTTAATTTTTTACAAGAGGAAACTGAGGCAATGAGAAGTAAAATAACTTGCTCAAAGTCACACAGCTAATAATAAGCTGGGATTCAAATGCAGGCATTCTGGTTTCAGAGTTGTTTTTCTTAACATACTACACTATGTTGCCTCACCAAAATAAGCTAAAGAGGATTTTGCTGAATGCCTTTTTTTTTTTAAAGGGTGTGGGGTGGGCGGTCGAGGGGCAGACAGAGAGGGAGGGGAAGAGAAATAATCCCAAGCAGACTCCATGCCCAGGGCAGAGCCTGATGCAGGGTTTGATGTGGGGCTCAATCTCACGACCCTGAGATCATGACCCTAAGATCATGACCTGAGCCCAAATCAAGAGTTGGATGCTTATCTGACTGAGCAACCCAGGTGCACCTTGCTGCATGCCTTTTTAATCAGACTCAACTGCTGTCACAACTATTAGGGTATTCTGGGTTTTCAGGAAATGTGGACTGTGTTTCTTAGTGTTCTCTCTGCCTTAGAGACTTACCTGTATTTTTAAAAAAGAGAGCCCTAGGGTGCTTCAGTGGCTCTGACAGTTGGGCGTCTGTTTTCGGTTCAGGGTCCTGGGATTGAGCTCCACATCGTGTTCCCTGTTTAGTGTGGAGTCAGCTTCTTCCTTTCCCTCTGCCCCTTCCCCCTGCTCATGCTGTCTGTTTCTCTCTCAAATAAATATATAAAATCTTCAAAAAATTTAAAAAATTAAAAAGAGAGCCCTATAATTTGGTGGTTACTTTCAGAGTGTAGAAGCCCAAGTAGTTTAGGAGTTGAGATTTTGAGGAAGAGAATAAATAGCACCATCTTCCCTACCCAAGTTCTGAAGCAGATGAATTGTAAAGCAAACAGGGTACAAAACATTGCCTTTATCTGATTGACTTATTTCACTTAGCATAATACCCTCTAGTTCCATCCGTGTTGTTGCAAATGGCAAGATTCATTCTTTTTGATGGCTGAGTATGATTTTACTCAAATGTAGAAGTTAAGAAACAAAACAGATGAACATAGGAGAAGGGCAGGAAAAATAAAATAAGATGAAAACAGAGAGAGATGCAAACCATAAGAGACCCTTAGCTATAGGAAACAAACTGAGGATTGCTGGAGGGGAGATGTTTGGGGGTTGGGGTAGTTGAGTAATGGGCATTAAGGAGAGCACTTGAAGTAATGAGCACTGGGTGTTGTATGCAACCGATGAATCACTAAATTCTATCTTTGAAACTAATAATACAGTATATGTTAACTAAATTAAAGTAAAAAAATTTTATTTATTTATTTATTTATTTATTTATTTATTTAATTTTTTTCAGTGTTCCAAGATTCATTGTTTATGTACCACACCCAGTGTTCCATGCAATACATGCCCTCCTTAATACCCACCACCAGGCTCATCCATCCCCCCACCCCCTCCCATCTAAAACCCTCAGTTTGTTTCTCAGAGTCCACAGTCTCTCATGGTTCATCTCCCCCTCCCCTGCCAATTTCCCCCAATTTATTTTTCCTTTCTTTCTCCTAACGTCCTCCATGTTATTCCTTATGTTTCACAAGTAAGTGAAGCCATATGATAATTGACTTTCTCTGCTTGACTTATTTTACTCAGCATATTCTCCTCCAGTCCTGTCCATGTTGATACAAAAGTTGGGTATTCATCCTTTCTGATGGCTGAGTAATATTCCATTGTATATATAGAAAAATTAAAAAAAAATATTACCTTTATTCCTGATAAGATCTAGCTTGGGGGAGGTAGCTAAGTGTGAGGGCCAAATAGGCTTGTGAAATGAAAACCAGGGTTGGACACATGTACCTGTCCAGCTACAGTAGACACTGTAACACTACAGTCGTAACCTGCAATGGCAGAACCTTCAAGGCTGAACTTGGAGTCTGGTTCAAAATGTGTTCTCAGATAGTAGGCTGGTTTGCAAAGAGGAAGGAAGGAGGAGTAAGGTCATGCCTGTTTCATGTATTCTCCCTCATTTTTACCACCCAGTTAAGATCTCCTCTGACAGAAGCAGTAAGTGAAGAAGGAAGAGAGAGATCAGGATTATTCAGGCAATGCTCTTCTGGAAACTAAGAGCTGGGAAGAATGGTCTGCTCTAACACTGGGCCAAGTCCCATGATACAGCATTTTGGGGAGCCACCAGCCTCTGTAAAGTTCAGATCTCAAGGAGAGTGACAGCACCTAGCACTTGTGCCGCCCCACCTAGGGTCTTAGAACAAACTAACCACAAGTTCTACTGTTCTTGTTTTAATTTCTGTGTCCCAGAGGCCTGTTCATTCTATCACCTTTGGAAGCAATTTGGCAGTTAAAACATTTGTGTTCCAATTTTAGCTCTACTAATTCTGGGCTATGTGGCTTTGGACAATTTACTTTTGAAGCCCCAGTTTTCTCATCTGTAGAGTGGGTATAATAGCACATACCCCATAGGGTTGGGTCAAGAATGCAATGAAGTACAGGGCACGTGGGTGGCTCAGTTGATTGTTTGACTCTTGATCTTGTCTCAGTTCTTGATCTGAGGGTTGCGAGTTCATGCCCCCCATTGGGCTCCATGCTGGGTGTGGAGCCTACTAAAAAAAAAAAAAAAACAGAATGCAGTGAAGCATGAAGTGTTTAAGATCATGCCTGTGCTGTAGTAAGTTCTTAGTTAATGGTTTCTATGATTGCTCATAGTTTTCCTGCTTCTCTGCTTCCTGGAAACCAGTTGAAAGCCTACATTTTATCAGATACGAATTTAGGTAACCAAAGTGGCTAGCCCAGTGCCTTTCCTTTCTCTTCTAGTGTATATTGGCCTTTTTCTTCCCTGGATTCCTCTTATCACCTGTACTGGACAATTTCACATGATTGCTTAATCAATGGTATGAATTTCTGGTTGCTTTCAACTAGAATTTAGCTGGGCTATTTGGGAACAGGAAAGTCATCTCATATTTCATTAAAATAATATATATACAGCATGGTGACTATAGTTAACAATACTGAATTATATACTTAAAAATTGCTAAAAGAATAGTTCTTAAATTTTTAAATTCTTAAATATTCCTGCCACTGGAAAAAAAGTGAGGTGATGGAGGTATTAATCAACCTTATTGTGTATCAAATTGCCACATTGTATACCTTAAAATCACAATCAATTATGTGTTAATTATACCTCAATAAAGCTAGAAAAATAAAAGAAAAATAATATGAGGTATATAAGTGCCCATAGCATATATAGTGTCTGGCACATAGTAGGAGTTCAACGTATTTTTCTTCCTTCCATTCTTCTTCTCCTTTCTCTTTTTCTTTCTGCTCTCCCTCCTTCACATCTACTGAAGTTCCTAGTGCAGTGCTGAAGTCCCAAGAAATGTTAAATAAATAGCTGTGATCTTAAATTCAGTGTATTTTATGTGAGGTGAGGACCAACCAGAACCCTTTATTCTCTCAGAACTGGTGGTTCCTGATTGTGAAATGCTTGCTGTTTAGTCTATCCAACATTATTCCTTTCTTCCCTTGTCGACTGGGGAGAGAACCAAGCAGCAACCAAATTAGAGCTATGTGTTGGGCTAAATTGGACCCTAATAATGTGTCTGGCATCCTATTTAGGTTTCCTGTATATATCCTTGTGTGACTGCTGTACTGTAAATTACCCAAAGGTAGGCACTGTGTTGTGTTTAGTGCTATATCTCCAGTACCCAGCACAGTCCCATATCCACATTAATTGTTCAGCAAATCTTTAGAATGACCAATTAAAGAAGCTCTGCAGTATCAGAAACTCAGTTGGCTTCTTAGTAGGAATTGACATGCTGATCCTAAAATTCACATGGAATTGAGAGGAACCCCAAATATCCAAAACAATCTTGAAAAGAACAAATAAAGGATTCCCACTTTCTTATTTCAAAATTTACTAACAAACTACAGTAATCAAAATGACATGTTACTAGCTTAAGGATAGATGTATAGATCAATAGAATAAAATTCAGAATCCAGAGCTAAACCCATACATCTATGGTCAATTCATTTTCAACAAGGGTGTTAAAACCATTCAATGGAGAGAAAGTATATTATCTCTGGCATATGGAGCTGAGACAACTGGTATCCATATACAAAGGAAAAGTTAGACTCTTACCTCTACCATATATAAAAATTAACTCAAAATGGATCAAAGACATATATGTAAGTGCTAAAACTATAAAATTCTTATAGAAGAAGCCATAGGGATAATTATTCATGACCTTGAACTTGGCACTTGATTATTCGATGTGACACTAAAAATGAATGACAAAAAAACTAGATAAATTGGACTTCCTCAAAATTTTAAACTTTTGTGAATCAAAGTACACTATTGAGAAAGTGAAAATACACCCAACAGAATGGGAGATGTTTGTAAATCATATATCTGATAAAGGACTTTTATCTAGAATATGTAAAGAATATTTACAACTCAATGATAAAAGGTTGGGGTGCCTGAGTGGCACAGTTGGTTAAGCACCCATCTCCTGGTTTCAGCTCAGGTTGTGATCTCAGGGTTATGAGATCGTGCTCTGCATTGGGCACTGCGTTCAGTGTGGAGTCTGCTTAAGACTCTCTCTCCTTCTTCCTCTTCCTTACCCCCATGTTCTCTCTCTTTCTAAAATGAATAAATAATTATTTTTAAAAAAAGACAAGTAGGTCAGAATGGGCAAAAGATCAGAAAGAGATTCTTTCAAAGAAAAGAAAAAAATGGTCAATAAGTGCATGAAAAGATCCTAAACATCATTAATCATAAAAGACATGCTATTTAAAACCAAAATGAGAAACCATTTCATACCTACTAGAATAGCTATAACCAAAAAGGCAAATAGTAACAAGTGTTGGTGAGGATGTAAAGAAATTGGAACCCTCATACATTATTGGTGGGAATGTAAATTGGTATAGCCACTTTGGAAAACATTCTGGAAGTTCTTCAAAGAGTTAAACATAGAGCTACCATTTGACCCAGCAATTCCACTTCCTTTTAAGAAAGCTGAAAGCCTATGTCTATGTGAAAACTTGTACACAAATGTTAATAGCAGTATTATTCATAATAGCCATAGGGTGGAAACAATATGAATGTCCATCAACTGATACATTGGGGCTGATGGATAGGGGCACCTGGGTGGCTCAGTTGGTTAAGCATCCAACTCCTTATCTCAGCTCAGGTCTTGACCTCAGGGTTGTGAGTTCAAGCCCTGCACTGGGTTCCACACTGGGCATGGAACCTACTAAAAAAAAGTATTTGGGGCACCTGGGTGGCTCAATCGGTTAAGTGTCTGGCTCTTGATTTCAGCTCAGGTCATGATCTCAAGGTCATGAGATTTAGCCCTGTATGGCTCTGCACTGGGTGTGGAGCCTGTTTAAGATTCTCTCCCTCTCCCTCTTCCCCTTTCTGCCCCCCAGCTGTGTACACAGGCATGCATGTGTGTATGCGCTTTCTCTCTGTCTCTTTCTCTCACTCAAACCCCCCTCCCCAATACATGGATAAACAAAATGTGGTATATTTATATAATGGAATATTATTTGGCTATAAAAATGACTGAAGTGCATGCTACAATATGGATGAACCTTGAAAACATTATGGTAAGTGAAAAAAACCAGACATGAGAGAGAGGCCACATATTTTATGATTCCATTTATATGAAATGTTCAAAATAAGTAAATCTATAGAGACAGAAAGTAGATTTTCATTTTCCTAGGACCTTGCAGGGAGTATGGGGGTGATAACTGAAGCATACAGGGTTTCTTTCTTTCTTTTTTTTTTTTTTTTTTAAGATTGTATGTATTTATTTGACAGAGAGAGAGAGCACAAGCAGGTGGAGCAGCAGGCAGAGGACAAGGAGAAGCAGGCTCCCCGCCAAGCAGAGAGCCTGACATGGGGTTCGATCCCAGGACCTTGGGATCATGACCTGAGCTGAAGGCAGACGCTTAACCGACAGCCACCCAGGTTCCCCCCTCCCCCCTTTTTAACTTGCATCATTTTATTTAATTTTCAGAAATTTCAGATAAGAAGGCATTATTATTATTCACATCCTATAGTTAAGGAATTAAAATACTGAAAGTTAAGTAACCTGCCCAAGGTGACAAGGATAATATGAGTCAGGACTGAGATTGGTTGATTCAGGTCAGTCTTTTTTGGTTGATGGAAATGTTCCAAAATGGATCATGGTGTTGGTTGTACAATTCCACTAATATGCTAAAAGCCATTGAATTATACACTTTAAATGATTGTTACGTAAATTATATCTCAATAAGTCTATTAGCAAGCCAACAAACAAAATCTATGCTTAACTATGCTTAATAAATGATGTTATATTTATTCTTCCAATGAAAAAATCAGAAGCTCTGGGGTGTGACCCCCGCTTCAGTAATTTTTAAAAGCTCCCCAGGTAACTAATGAATCGTTGAACACTACATCAAAAACTAATGATGTATTATATGTTGGCTAATTGAACATAATAAAAAAAGAAGCTTCCCAGGTAATTCAAATATGCAGGCATGACTGAGAAACTCTTCACTAAGGGAATGAATGACTGCATTTTATGTAAACTCTAAGTGAATCAATGAATGGATGGATGATGGAGGTCAGCCTTGCTTCTTTTGTCTGTTTGTGAAGCATAGGCAGCCATAGTGTGGGAAGTATATCAGAAGGTGTCAATTTTATCTGAAGGCCCAACTCTTTCTCAGGCCCCAGAAAGATGTGTAGGGTGTGACCTTGTCAGCCTTTGCAGGATACACTTACCTGTACCCAGACTTCTAGGACTGCACTGAAGAGACAGTGCATACATCTGGGGATTAGAGCTCCTTTCAGAGAAAGAGCTCTGTCAACACAAAGCACAATATTATTGCATTTTTGTAAAGCTTTATGGATTTCCACATACCATCTGCCTGTTATTTTTATAAGTTCCTGCCTGAAGTAGGTTTGCATTTATGCTGACAGAATTTGAAGGCAAAATTGCAATATTATTCCTCAGAATTATTATTGTATTGTCTTCCTAGTGGTTATTTTTTATTATGAGTTTTATTTTTCTCCCAGGGAAGCATCCATGAGTGAATCTAATGCATATAAATGAGGGCACTTAGATGCCATCCTTAGAGAGCACAAGGTGGTTAGACTGTCAAAGTTAATGAGCTAATGTATTGCTAATCAGCCCAGCTTACAATATAATTTAATAGAGATAATTGAAATATTGGATAGAACCAAGTATGTTGCATTTTCAACCATTTCTATTTTTCATTCATTTTCATTAAACAGAAGTTAAAAGTATATGCTTGCTATGTTACTCTTGTGTTAGCTAGGCTAAAAAAGCAATCCTGTTAGAACAGGTACATGCAGCTTTTCACCCAAGATCTCCAAGCCTACTTCACCTCTATTGATCAGTTAAAATTCTCAGTTTGTAGTTCACAATTAAAAAAAAATCGTAGAACTGTTAGACCTTGTACAATCATTGTAGAGCCATGAAATCTGGGAGCTTTTCTGCTCTTGAGTTTGGTGTGACCCTTTTGGGAGGGACTGAAAGATATTTACAGCACCCCATACCCCAGGCAGAGGCCGTGCAGCTATGACTACTTCCCTCCAAATACCAGGCAGGATCTTCAGTGCTCTGTATGGCACCTGACATGATCTGAAATTCTCCTTTCTCCAGGTCACTTCTTGCTTTTTTTGTTAGGTGGCTTTATTAGCTGACATCCTCTACCCTGTTCTTGTGCATATTTGCTCTCTTAGGCCTTTATTTCTAACATCCCTGATCTTAGGGTTCCTGTTCATTTGTGTCGGTATATCATCTTGTAATATTTATGGCACAATTTGCATCTGCGCAGTTTAAAGCTAAGGACTGCAAGGTACAGTAGTCTTACTTATTTTACTAAAATTTTCACTTACACACACACACACACACACACGTGCACACACACACACTTTCCTTTCTATTCAAACCTCTTAAGCCTGTAGAGAAGTATCCTAAATTCATAGATGCAACATAGAAAACATATAGGTAATCAAAATCTTCAAAATCCTGCCCAAAGTGCTATGTTATTGATTAATATTAACTCAAAGATAGTGTCCAATATTTTGGACAATGCAACTGCCAAAATGATAAAGGAAGAACATTAAGGACAGTGGTGGAATATATAGACATATAGATGTTCAGCAAATATTTTGTAATAGATTTGTTCATTTCATACAAAGCTCTGACTTAGTAATTTCACACAAAACAAAAAAGAAACAAAAGCAACAGTCTTCCTCTCAATAGCACATTTTATTTGGAGGTTCAGAGAAAAATGTAGATAAGAATTACCCTAAAGGACAACTGAGCACTTTTCGTAATCAGCAAAGAGGTTTATTTTGGACAGTAGTTTCGACACTTGAACATGCATCAGAATTGCCAAGATGTCCAAACCCAACCTTCAGAGTTTCTGATTCACCAGGTCTAGGGTGGTGCCCAGTAACTTGCATCTCTAACACCTTCCCAGGTGATGCTGTTGCTGCTGGTCATAGGGTAACTTGGACTGAGGAGTTTTACAGGACTTGGAATTTTTAGTGCTTAAAACTGAGGCAAACCAGAGTGTACTGACACAAAACTCAGGCAAACCAAGATGGTTGGTCATTTTACTGGTCCATGACCAGACTTTGAGAACATTAGTCTTGGAGGTGGGATGGTAACCAGCAAGATACCCTACATATTCAGACAATACCAGCATAAACTGTTTCAGCTCCAGATAGCCAAACTCAGTGATCAAACCAATACATAAAACAAAGAGGTACTTGAAAATTCAGCGTACGTCATCTGGTGTGGTCTCCCAACTAAGTTTCTAGCCCTCTGTCCTCCCCCATCCCTCCCCCACCCAGGTCCCTGGACTGGAAGCAACCTCCACTTGAGCTCTTCCTTTTCTCCAGGTGGAACCTTCTTTGAAGCAAGGAATATAGAACCACTGTGGAAGGCACTGTGTGGAAAGAGCAGGCTCCTGGGTCAGACAGATCTGCATTTGAATCTACCACTTCTTAGCCATGCAGTGTTGCTTAAGTCAGTCAACCTTCCTGAGCTTCAGTTTCATGTAGAAAATGAGCATAATGCCTTCCTTATAGACATTGTTATGAGACCCGTTGTGAGAAAGAAAGTGAAGGTATGAACTAAGTCATATGTATAGTACCTGGCATATAGTAGGAACAAAGTAAGTGGAAGCTATAATCATAAAAATCCTAAGGTTTGAGGCCCATTACTGGATAGCTAAAGATCATAGCAAAAATACTAAAATGGAAAAAAAATACTAAAATGGAAAGTTTGCCCCTCTTCAAAGAGTTGTAGTCACTGACATGAGGTTGTTGTGTGGCCTGAAGTGAAAGCACAGAAGAGATGTCAAAGAAGTCTGTTACATTACAGAAAGAAAATTCAAAGGGAAATAACTCTTTTGCCTACCTGGAGAGTAAGTAGTGTTAATGAGTTCGGAGTCATTTTAAATATTTTCAGTTAACAGATTTTCTCCCTTTACCCACCCAGCCAACGTCAGTCATTTTAAGTAGATGGTTTGTTTCCTCATCCTCACAGGCATCTAACATGTTCAGGCTCCCTTCTAACTTTGAGTGGGGCAACATTCAGTTTTCTCTCTGCATACCATTTAGGCAGTCCTGCATGTCACTTATCTGATTTTCACACATTGTATGTCTTCCCCCTGCCCCCCCAAATCTTTGCTCTTATATGTGATAGAAAAAAGACTAATAACCTGAGTATTTATGTTGAGGAATGGGTAGGTTCATCAGAATGAGTTTGAGGACATGTTTTTACTTATAATTTTCTTTACCAACAGAATAAGAATCTGCTTACAACATGATGTTGTGCTACTCCTTTTTTCCTATGTGTTTGAATTCACACATTGAAACTGAGGAGGTTTGGACTGGAAGATTGTGTTTCCACAGCTCAGCAACTCATTCTCATCAAAATATGTTGGATTCTGTGCATGGGCAATCTGAGCTGCTCTGCCTTTTTAAGGGATGGATATCTGCCTCATTTACACATATGATGCATGTGTTATCACAAAAGGATTAATCATAGTTAAGAGTTCTTTGATGTTTACTGTGTATCAGGTATTGTAACTTTTCCCTCTCTCTCTCTCTCTCTCTCTCTCTCACTGTTCTTCTCTCGTATCAAATTTCTTGGAACCCACTCCCAGAGTTTTCATAAGCATCTTTCTAGGGTCTCTCCTTCCAAAGGCAGACGGCAACACTAGCATACATACCTCTCTGCCCAAGAGTAACTGCTTGTGGGATATGTGGATGGATCTTTCACACTCACACTGGGTGCTATCCATATACATACAAGACAGGCTGTGCAGTGGGGAGCCAGGAGTAGGAAGAGAAAGGAGGTGGTGGTTTGACTTTCCCTGTGCTGCCAAAATTTTATGAACTCTGAAGAGTCCAGAAGTTTTCCAAACCTAGACTTCCATGTTTTTATAAAGGTATATTTATCAAGGTAGGAGGATATAACATATTTTACTTAACAGTTTGTTAAACTTATTTGGACATATGGTATACGGAGCTCTATTTGTACACTTGTCTCAGTTCCCCACACGTGATAGGGAGTCCAGACTTGTTTAAGGCTGTGGGTACATAGGTGGAGCCAGAAGATCTGAAAAGGCTACCAGTGAGGTGGGGGTGGGGGAAGAAGGGAAGGAGGACATATACCTGGCTTGGGCTAACTCATTACTGCTCCCCCAAAGATATATCTGGAAAGTATCAGTGAAATAAATGGTTTAATTCATAGATTCTTGAACCAGACTCTAAGTTTTAATCCTGGCTCTATAACTTGTTAGCCGTATAGCCTTGAGTAATTCCCTTAACTCCTGTGTTTTTCAGTTTTCTCATCTATAAAATGAGGATATTAATCTATCCTATATGGTACTAAAGTACTTAAAACAATGCCTGGCATACAGTATGTGCCACACAATTGTTAGCTTTTAAAATTATTTCTACCTTCAGCTAGTTGGATGTGATATGAAAATATCTTGAGGGAATTCTCAGCAAGGTATCCCTAGTCATCTGATACTTTTTCTAGTTTCCAGGACAATATGAGCACCCTAGAAGATGATCAGAATGGAAAGAGGTATTCCTGAAATGGGCTTCTCTATAAGGTGGAAGGAGGGGAATTAGGCTAGTAGTTATCTCTCACTCATATGTGGCCTCAGAGGGTGGAAGGGAGGCCTGGGTGATGATCATCTAGGGTAAATGTGTGCGGTAGGAGTCCTCCAGAGTCCTCCAATAGGACTCCTCCAGAGTCCTCCAGAGCTACTCCAAGTAGCTATAGCTACTTGGAAGGCTGGGTAGTCACCTGCCCTATTATAGGCTGAAGACTATGGAATGGACAGCATGGCCCTGTATTCCTGTCATCTTTTTCTACTGACTAAGGTATCTTGGGAAGTAGCTTGATAGAAGCTGTGGTAGTAGCCACATTCAAATAATATATATTCAAATAATGTGCCACTTAGACCACAGAGTAATTTCTAAGATCCAGAGTCAATAGGCAGTAGTGACTTCAGCCAGAGCAAACTTCTGAGTGGGAGTAGTTCCTCCTAGGCACTTTTGGGACCTGAGATTACAGAATCTTTGCTCAGATAGCTGCATTAGTAAGGGATGACTGGGAAGGATTTATGGACACTTGTAAGCACCCCTGAGGATTTCTAGAAATATTTTGTAAAAGATTGAATTTCCTGTATTCAAACATGCTCAGAGCTATTGTGATTTTGGTGATAGTGTTAATGTGACCTCGTTTGTATTCTGTGGTTGGCAAGACCCAAGTCATTTGGATTCCAGGATTTTAAACAGTTGAAAGACATGGTTAGATTTGAGACTTCAGACACCCTGATATTAGTGTAGAAATGGGATAGAAGCTTTGCAGAAGTAGCAGTTAAGAAGAGGTTACAATAGTGTTCTGGTGCTAAGTGAAGGACCTAACTAATTTGGTGAAAGAAGGGGTGGGATGGAGGGGAAAATTTTAAAAGAATATTTCAGAAACACTCAATAGGATATCATGTTTATTTAGATACAGAAGATAACAAAAAATGAGAGGTCAAAGGTAACTCTCCAGGGAAGGGAGAGTTTTGTGAGAGGTCAACTAAGTCATTCTCATGATGAAATCAAGTAAGGGAATAATTAAGAAATGTCTACTGAATGGGAAAATAAGGAGGTCATTAGGCCTTTGATGCTTTGTCTCCAATGGTTCATCCACTCCTGATTCATATTCTTCCTTATGTGCTACTGTTTGAGTCTGCCTTCTTCCTCTGATCTTTCCTGAAACCCAAACCTTCCCAACTAGAATTTTTAGGCTCTGGGTCCCATTTCCTTGGGACTTCCCCAGGTGAAACAAAAGTTGCTTGCCTGATTCATAATAATGTTACAGGATTTCTTCTCCTTTAGTACCCACAGTTCTTGGTTGCACCACTCTGAAGAATGAAGAGGCAGACCAGACAAGAATGGTGGGCAGCAAAGCAAGGTTTATTGAGCAATAGTAAAGTTTATTGAGTGATAGATAGTACAAAGCTTCTGAAGAGGGAGGGGACCCAAGAGGGTTGCCACTGGTTTCTTTTTTTTTTTTTTTTTAAGATTTTATTTATTTATTTGAGAGAGAGAAAGAGAGAGAGCACACTAGCAGGAGGGGCAGAGAGAGAGAGAGAGAGAGAGAGAGAGAATCTCAAGCAGACTCCACAGTGAACATGGAGTCCCATGCGAGGCTTGATCCCAGGCCCCTGAGATCACAACCTGAGCCAAAACCAAGGATTGGACACTTAACCAACTATGCCATCCAGGCGCCCCACCACTGGAGTTTCTAAGTCTAGGGGTTTTTATGGGCTTCTTGGCAGGCTGTTTTAATCTGATTAACCCTCCATGCGCCTGTTATCCAGTCAGGTTTTGCCATCTACCTATCACATGGAAAGGGTGGAGGGCTCCTTTCAGGGTGGTGTAAACTCATTTTAAGGGTGGTTTCCTCTTAGGGCAGGGGCCCCTTGTCCCTGCCTGCCTTTCTCCCAACTATCCTTCATCACTAATAGGATCATACATATCTCTCCCAGGAATCTGGGCATTTTAAAAGGTGATTTTAGGGGTAATTATTCAACCTAAAGTAATTAATCTCTGGTGGTGGAAGTTTCCAGTTACATGGTATAGGGAGAAGTGGTTTGTAAAGAGGATATTCAACTCTTTTACAAAAGGAAAAGCAAAAACTCTGAAATCGTAGTAGATTTGCTTCAAATCATACTGAGGAAGAGATGAGGTCATTTTCTATTGCTTCATTCCAGAATATTGCTGCCTCACTCTCCCTAGTTTCCTTGTCCCTGATAGAACCCTTGCTACTGAGCTTTCCCTATCCGTCAGCCCTCAGTGCGATTGATATGGTTTTGCTTTGGACTCCAGACCTTATGTGCTTCACTGTATCGCTTTTCTCATCTTCTGTGTAATAACTTTCCTATGATCAGCCTCCAGGCCCTTCTCAGGCCTGCTCTGCCTTCCTGCCAGAAAACTACTCTGATTTGAGGGTGAATTCCAAAATGTGGTGATCACCTACAAAAACAAATGAGATAAAGATGGAATAAGTGACAGTAGAAATATGTTTACTTTTGTCTAAAGCCCTTGTTTTGGGTGACAGAAAGTGCATCTAATGCTAAGTAGGCTGTGGGCAGGAACATTAGCTTTGAGGAGATCCTATAATCAGAGGAAAGATAATTGGAATTTGGGAAAGTGGCCAAGGGGTTAGGAAAGAATATGTGGCAGCAGACAATATAGTTTTATGTAGATGTGGACATGAAAAATCAGGCTTTAAAAATGCAGAATTTGAGACTTCTAATCATAAAAACAAGAGCAACTACTGTATGCTAAGCACTTTCCATGTATTATATCTCATTTTATCCTCACAACAACTTTGTAAGACGGGTACTGATATTATCCTCATTTTACAGAAAAAACAGTGGAATCTTAGATAAATTAGCTTGCCTGAGGTCACATAGCTAGTGAAATGTAGAGCTGGGAATGACACTTAGGCCAAACTTGTCTCCAGAGAACACACTTTAGTCATTTAGTATAGACCAGGTATTGTCCTGAGCACTTTATATGTACCCTACCGTTTAAGCCTTACAACAGTGCTATGACATAGGTGCTGTTATTATCCTAACTTTATAGGTGAGGGAACAGACACATAGAAATGATAACACTTGTCTCTTTAATAAGTAGAGCCAGTGCTCTAATCCATTACTCTTTAAACACAAGCCACACTATGAGACAAACAGGAAAATTCCAAACCAAAGAGATAGTATAAGCTATGAAGATGAGGAATGGATCATTGATAGGCCAAGACATAAGTCATATCAGGGATGGGTGACAGTAGATGGATTTGTTAATCCCCCATGAAAGTTCTTGATTTATCATCTTTTAATCTGTGAATGAACTCTATTAGCCAACTTGATTTTAGGGTGGATTCTAATGTTCCATAGCACCTTCTGAAGAAGTTAACTCATTTAGATGGCTCACTAATATCTGCTATCAGGTCTTATGTAAAGTTCAATTTATGGTTTGTCCATAATCTTGAAACAAAATGGCTGCCAATGAGATTTCAGCATTGGGGTATGGGAAAATAATCAGCTATTACTTCAGAGTGCTGCAGGGGGAAGCAATGTCCATATTCCATGATTTACCTCAGTTTCCCATATACCTAAGGTTTCTCCTCCTTTTTCTTCCCTCCCATGATTATTTTCATGTATTGACTAGGGTGTGTGTGTGTGTGTGTGTGTGTGTGTGTGTGTGTGTGTGTGTACTAAGCAAGACTACTTAAGACAATCACTGATCATGTTTTAGAAAAATTCTAGTTCAGATGTTAGACTCACCCAGTTAAGAAAGGGGTTTTTTATATGCTAACAGTCCTTTGGAACTCTAGTTAGAGCAGGGTTAGATGAAGAAAGTTTTTGAAAATAATCTTTAAAAGGCCTAGAGGTCCCACAGCTCTCCTCTACCAGCCTGGAGATGTCAGAGAGCTGTAGTGAGAGCTCTGTGAGTGGCTAGGAACAGAAGTGGGCCTGCTGTGTGTGTTTCACACAAAGCAGTGCCTTAAGGGGCCAGTCAGATGCTGCCTTCAGTGCAATTGCTTCAAATAAGTTATTGAAGAGTTAAATGCCTGAGAGCATTTCCTGGCTTGGTGGTAGGAAATGAAATCCTCTTATCTTTGGAAAGCCATCATTATTCCTTTCCAGGGTGTGATGAATCAGAGGGAGGAAGGGAGGGAGGGAGAGACAGAGAGGGGGAAGAGGGGGGAAGAGAGAGAGAGAGAGAACAAGAGTGAGCTAACTTACATGTCATTCAAGCAACAGCCCTGCTCTACTTAGTGTCTTTTTTTTTTAAGATTTTATTTATTTACTTGACAGAGTGAGAGCACAAGTAGGCAGAGAGCCAGGCAGAGAGAGAGAGAGGGAAGCAGGTTCCCCGCTGAGCAGAGAGCCCGATGCAGGGCTCGATCCCAGGACCCTGAGATCATGACCTGAGCCGAAGGCAGAGGCTTTAACCCACTGAGCCACCCAGGTGCCCCTACTTAGTGTCTTTTACATTGAGCAAGCCCCAGGTCTTGGATTATGGCTAGATCTCATCTTCAATCAAGTTTTCCTTTGGGCTTTCCTGGTTTAATTAGCTCTGCTCAGTGTAGTGACAATCTTACCTAGGAAACCAAGGGAATAGTAACTGTGCTAAACCCAGGTCTAGCAGGGAGCCAGGGTACTGGCTGGCTCTTAGGTCTTTTATTTATTCTCAGGACCCTTCTCTCTAAGGATTTTTGGGTTGAATTCAGAAGCAGGACATTTTTATACAGTCTTTTTTTAAGATTTATTTATTTGAGAGAGAAAGAGTGAGCAAGCATGAACAGCAGGAGGGGCAGAGGGAGAGGAAGAGAGCAAATCTCAAGCAGATTCTCCACTGAGCATGGAGCCTGACATGGGGCTTGATCTCACAACCCTGAGATCATGACCTCAGCCAAAATCAACAGTTGGACACTTAACAACAGAGCCACCCAGATGCCCCTACACAGTCATTTTTAAACAGATGGCATCAAGAGAACCCTGTCAAACTATAAAAGCACTGTTTATTTTTTTTATTTTTTTATTTTTAAAGATTTTATTTATTTATTTGACAGAGAGGAGATCACAAGTAGGCAAAGAGGCAGGCAGAGAGAGAGGAGGAAGCAGGCTCCCCACTGAACAGAGAGCCCGATGCGGGGCTCGATCCCAGGACCCTGAGATCATGACCTGAGCTGAAGGAAGAGGCTTAACCTGCTCAGCCACCCAGGCGCCCAAGCACTGTTTATTTTTAATTATCAATAATTTTCACAGAACATCCTTGATGAACCCCAGAGCCAGGCTAACCCATACCCCATGCTGAGAGCCTTGTATAGTTTACTACTTAGCTGTATAGAATAATGGTTAAACCAGGTTAACCTAGACTGCTTGGGTCTAAGTTCTATCTCTATCACTTACTAACCATGTGACCTCAGGAAGGATACATGGTCTCTCTAGGCTTCAGTTCTCTCTTTAAGATGTAATGATAATAATAGTCCTATGTGTGTATAGTAGTTAACATAGTACCTTAGTAAGTGATAAGTCAATATCAGCTCTTACTATTATTATTTTATTCTAAATTTAAAGTTTTATGAGTATATATTAATTTAATCATCAGTATAGACAAAGATTTTGTAAAAGCCTGTTAGAACTGGGCTGGCCTCTAGTCCTGTTTTAAATATTACTATAAAGACGTATACTCATATTAAGTATATGTACATTTAGTAAGAGTTCTGCAGAAACTGTTCAGTCTATAAATGAAAATAAAGGATCATGTTGTGGTTTTTCCCACAACACTTTCTAATAGATATCTGATCAGATCAAACGTGTATAGTTAGGAAGCCTATAAATATCACGGGTGCCCATCTTCTAGGTATTTTTTTTATTTAATTTTATTTTTTCAGTGTTTCAAGATTCATTGTTTATGCACAACACCCAGTGCTCCATGCAATACGTGCCCTCCTTAATGCCCACCACCGGGCTCACCCAACCCCCCACCCCCCCAAAACCCTCAGTTTGTTTCTCAGAGTCCACAGTCTCTCATGCTTCGTCTCCCCCTCTGATTTCCCCCAATTCACTTTTCCTTTTCTTCTCCTAATGTCCTCCATGTTTTTCCTTATGCTCCACACCTAAGTGAAACCATATGATAATTGACTCTCTCTGCTTGACTTATTTCACTCAGTATAATCTCCTCCAGACCCGTCTGTGTTGATACAAAAGTTGGGTATTTATCCTTTCTGATGGAGGCATAATATTCCATTGTATATATGGATCATATCTTCTTTATCCATTCGTCTGTTGAAGGGCATCTTGGCTCTAAAAACAGATAATCATGTCAAAAAATGAGCAGAAGACATGAACAGTCACTTCTCCAAAGAAGACATACAAATGGCTAACAGACACATGAAAAAATGTTCATCATCAGTAGCCATCAGGGAGATTCAAATCAAAACCACATTGAGATACCACCTTACACCAGTTAGAATGGCCAAAATCAACAAGAGAGTAAACAACAAGTGTTGGAGAGGATGTGGAGAAAGGGGAACCCTCTTCCACTGTTGGTGGGAATGCAAGTTGGTGCAGCCACTTTGGAAAACAGTGTGGAGATTCATCAAGAAATTAAAAAGAGAGCTACCCTATGACCCAATTGCACTACTGGGTATTTACCCCAAAGATATAGATGCAGTGAGAAGAAGGGCCATATGTACCCCAATGTTCATAGCAGCAATGGCCACAATCTTCTAGATATTTTAATGGAAATTATAAATTTTATTATCAAGCAGTTAAAAATATCATTAAAAGTAAATTGTAACTCTTAAGGAACACTAGAAGAATTTGAGAAACAGACCTTTCAGAAAGCAATGAATTCCCACACTGCTCAGAATGATCAGTGGCCCTTTTTGAGATGAGCATGTCTGATAACCATGAGACATTTGGTTAAACGTGGAGCAACTGCAAGATGTGCCTGACCCACCCCCCAATCCCTGACCCTGCCCTCATCTTCACCTCATCTGCGATCCTATTTTGCACATTGAGTTGAGGACTAGAACAGATAAGCAGCAAAAATATAAGATCAGTCTTCAACCTCCTTTCCTTCTCCTTTTCTACTCTTTTTTTCTTAAATGCCTACTTAAGGTCTTCATCCCTCTTGCTTTCCCTGGCTCTCCCTAGTAGTGCTCCCTCCATGTTTCTTTCTCTAAAAGTCTACTTTTGTCCTTTATTCCCCTCCCCCCAACCAAACAGTTCTGTCCTATATTCTGTCCTCTGGCTGATATGATATAGTAATACATAATGTGTCGGTAGCTGATAATTTTTAAATTTTATTTCTTATTTTCAAATTAGAATATTACATTTTATTTTTATTTTTTTTAAAGATTTTATTTATTTATTTGATGGAGAGATAGAGACAGTGAGAGAGGGAACAGAAGCAGGGGGAGTGGGAGAGGGAGAAGTTGGCTTCTCGCCGAGCAGGGAGCCCAATGCGGGGCTCAATCCCAGGGCCCTGGGATCATAACCTGAGCCGAAGGCAGATGCTTAATGACTGAGCCACCCAGGCACCCCAGATGATCACATTTTAGAAGTTCAGGGATGTAAGAAATAGAGGAAGTCCCATGAAAGCATAAAATGGGTGACCCTAGGCTGATCTGAGGGTACATGGAAGGTCTGCCTGGGGAAGGGACATTTTGAACAGTAATCCTGAAAGATGTAGGAAGCATTTGGATGAAGAGGGGTAAGGGTGAAGGGTATGCCAGGCAGAGAGACTATACAAAGACTCAGAGGTGTGAAGAAGCTCAACACGTAAGAGGAACTCAATGAAATATAGATGAGGCTGGGAAAGTAGACCGGGGGCAGATGATTTGAGCCTTATAGGCCATGATAAGGATTTTGGAATTCATCCTAAAAATAGTAGAAAGCCATTAAAATTTTTTGAGCAGTAGAGACATGATCAGATTTGTATTTTGAATGAAGAACTACACCTTTCTTGGGTTCAGCCAGAGCTGGTTCCAGTTTACCTGACTATGATTCTGTTTTCTTTCCATTTGAATGTGGTTATTCACAAACAGTGAATCATGGAACAGTACATCAAAAACTAATGTGACAAACATAACATAATAAAATAAAAATAAAAAAATGAATGTGATTCTTTAGAAAGGGAGAGATGGCATACTCATTAAGGAAAATTCAAGAGACAGCTATTTGATTTTGGAAATGGGTCTCTAAATCTCTTGTGTTTTCCTGTTAGGATCATGCCCCCACCCCTTTTAAAAAATTCTTATTTATTTATTATTAATTTTTTTTAGAGAGAGAGCAAGAGAGCAAGCAAGCAGGGGAGGAGCAGAGGGAGAGGGAGGGGGAAAGAATCTCAAGCAGACTCCGTGCTGAGTGGGGAGCCCCATGCAGGGCTCAGTCTCCTGACCCTGAGATCATGACCTGAGCTGACACCTATGCTTAACCCACTGAGCCACCCAGGCACCTCACCTCCACCCTTTTAAAGCTACTATTCTTGGAGAAGTTGACACACCAAGTCTCCTGAATCAAATTATGAAAGCTGCTAGATCAAACCTTTATCCTATGGACTGGGTAACAGCTTCTGAATCACTAAAATGACTCCCAAGTATTCCTCAGACTGAACAGGTTGCCATTGGATTGCCACTGCATTCAGCACTGAGAACACTCAAAAAAATCAATACTATTGCTTTTGGCTTTGAGGCTGAATAACACATCAAAATTGGTAATTGAATGATTTACTGTTCTTTAGGGTGGTTACATTTCATGGAGGCAGCCTAAATGGAATTAATTGTGGGCTAATTAAAGTGCTCCCTCCTTCTCACTCAAGTTCCCCCTTGGGCATTGGCTGCAATGGGTTGTACAAGTTGCAGAAAACTGTAAATTATGACTTGGCTTGAGGAAAAATGAATTGCTTTTCTAATACTTATTGAACACTTAAAACAGATGTTTAAATCTCTACAAGTTTTAGATAATTAAAATTATAAATCTGTGCTCTTTGAACAGGAACATGAGTAGGGATCAGAGGTATAAATAGTACCATGCTGAGGTGATTCATCTTGTGGCTTCAGGTTTATTACAACTAGGGCTGTCCCCAGGCAAATAGCAAAGCAGAGAAGTTTGTCTTTGCTTCCTCTTTACCTCCTAGCATCCTAGACCCCCGAGCTGTCCTATAGCTGCTCAGTACTTCCTATTGTAGGATCTATCCAATGTTGGTTCTCTCTGACATAAAAGGTTTATCTGTCCCACATTTCATTTTCTAAAGGCTTTGTTGGATGCACTAGTTAGGGTAATGGAACTGCAGTAACAGTTAAACTCCCAACTCTCAGTGGCTTAACACAATAGTTGATTTTACATGCACAAAAAGTCCAAAATGGGTGCTCCTGATTGGAGGCCTGTCTTTAGGGACTCATGCTACTTTCATCTTGTGGCTCTATTATCTTTAGTGTGTCTGTCCCAAGGTTGACATGCTTGTCTGGGTCAAGCTGGGAGAAGAAGGAGGGGGATGGAGAATCATGTGTGTAAGGTTTTTATGAGCCTGGACTGGAAGTGTAGTTTGTGCTCACTGTCTATGGGCATGCCTAACTTCAGCGGAGACTTGGAGGTATGCTATAGCAGTGTGTTTAGGATGGAGAGAAAATGAGTTTGGTGGATGGCTAGTCAATCTTTTGATGATGAAAGCAAACCTGAGAACTTTGCAGTAAGGAGTTAGTGGCCTACCCTCTCACTTTGGTATTTTCTTTCTTTCTTTTTTTTTTAAGATTTTATTTATTTACTTGACTCACTTTGATATTTTCTTTTTTTTTTCTCTCTCTTTGGTATTTTCATTTCAAATGGAGCTTTTGGGGGGAAAAGGATATATAGTTAGGAAATTGGTTGCTATATTAAACTGGGAACCACTATTGTTTCATTAACTTTTAGTTACATGTCAAATGTCATCTGCCCAAACTTCTCTAAATCCTTGATAATGACAGAATGAATACATTTTATGCCACACAAAGTGCTCTCTTTCTGTCTCTCTCGCTGAATTTCTCTCTCTCTCTCTCACTCTCTCTCTTTTTCACACACACACACACACACACACACACACACACACACACGCAGATGATAGTAGTGATGATGATGATGTTGGATGTTGATTGAAAAAGTAATGAGAAGCTTTTCCTGGGAATTTCCTTTTTGAATTCAATTGAGATTTCTGCTGAGGACTACTGTGATCACAATTCCAGCATTGTTTGCCACTGAAACAGTTGTTGGAATGTTTAACTATTAAGTTATTAATCTAATAAAGAATTGGTGGCTTAAGTTGTTTTAAAGCAAAGCATCTTCTAACATTTTATATTTACTAAATGAAAACAGTGTATCTAGTGAAATTTTACATATAAGTTAAGATTAAAGACATTTGAAAAATGTGAACTGGTAATTTATTCAGAAGGTTTTATATAAGAATCTATTCTAGTTTGCTTGGGCAAGAATGGGAAATTAACAAATATCTCTGTTCCTTTGCTTCTTTTTTTAAATATTTTATTTATTTATTTGACAGAGAGAGATCACAAGTAGGTAGAGAGACAGGAAGAGAGAGAGGGGGAAGCAGGCTTCCTGATGAACAGAGAGCCTGATGCAGGGGCTCGATCCCAGGACCCTGAGATCATGACCTGAGCTGAAGGCAGAGGCTTAACCCACTGAGCCACCCAGGCACCCCCCTGTTCCTTTGCTTCTTTATCAATTTATTAGGATACTGAGAACCTTAATAAAAATAAAATAAATTTATAAGCTTTATTCAGGTCTTTCTTTTTAAGCAGTTGATTTCACTTATATGGCATTTTATTTTACTTTCCAGAAACAGGCTCTGACCTTTAAACTCTCCTTGCTGAGAGCTAAGAAGATCTCTTGTCCTATGCCAATGTCATCATATACCGATACAATGGAGACTTATCCAGTCACTTTAGGAGTAAAAGAATTTCTTAAAGCAATTGGAGACACATTTTAGGAGCAAATACTGTAATATTCCTATTGTGGAGCTGGTGAAATTTTAAGAGCTTGACTCACTAGAGTTGTTAAGGATGATTTTGAAGCTGTCGCCCCACCTTGGATAATGTAGGTTTTATATATTCCCAATTAAGAGCCTTTATGATATGTCAGCTCTATTCTCTTTCTGGTTCCCCACTCCTTTCCTCATATTAAAAGACAAAGCTATGAAAAATTTCATTCTATCGTGCTATATCTGGTTTCAGTGCACATGGAGTTCTACTTTCTCTGAATCTCCAGGTTAAGCCTATTCTGAGTATAGCGTTCATTTTTTTCCCCTTTCACCTTGCCTCTCCACACAAACTCTGCTCTCTATTCCACCCTTCAACCAGTATCTGAAACTTAAGTTATGTTCGGCAGTAATACCCTTCCTAGCGTCTTGCATCAGCAGGAACTTTGTACTATTGATTTCCTAATTCTTATGCATAGATTACATGTGCCCTCTGCCTTCAGGAAGCTTATGTTCATTGATAGACAATATTATGGTTGAACAGACCTATTGAAAATGACTCCTTGGAATTTTTCAATGTGAACTCCTTCCAGTGATTTCAGTGTCTTTGAGTAGTTATAGGATGGTCTTCATGTGACCTCTGGAGTCAGACAAGTCTCTGTTCAAATCCAGATCAGCAAGTTCCCAACTGTGTGATTTGGGGAAAGTTATCTAATTTCTTTGAACCTCAGTTTCCTCTTTTGGAAAGAATGATGATAGTACCTATTTCATTGTGTGGACAAAATTAGATAATAAATGTAAAGTAGGGCAATGTCTGGCACAAAATAAACACTCCAGAAATATAAGATACTATTATTGCAAATGGTACTTATGAAATTCTTGATCATACTGGCCCCTGGCCAGGAGACTGAGAAATAGGAGATTTGCCCATGTTAAAGAGCTAAACATTCTGTCCCTCTCCCCCTACTCTTTAGTGCAGATGAGTTCAGAGAAAAAGGGCATATTGCCTTATAGCAATCATAATTCTATGATTTTAGAATAGGGAAGGAATAGCAAGGATCATCTCTGGAAACTGTCCAGTGTTCCAGTATCAAGGGAATTGATTGATTCCTCCTTTCCACAGGCGGAAGTAGGCCAGCTCCTGGGCCAAAAGGCTTGACTTGGGACTTAAAAGGTTTTATTTCCAAAGTGACAAGAAATGGGAGTCATATACTTACTGAGTGCCAAAAATTAAAAATAAAAGAAGCCAAGGCTCATTTTTTAAAGTACAAATAGTGAGAGTAGAAGAGAAACAGGAGATGAAGCAAAGGCTCAGAGGCAGAGCAGAATTTGTTTGGAACAGGGGAGAGGAGAGCATGAGTAAGAATAGAGGGAAGGTGAGGGAGCAGAGTTGAACATTGGCTTATTTTATGAGTTTATGGCCACATTGTACATGAGTCAGTGACCTGGTCTAAATGTACATACTTGGTTGCACAGCATATACCCAATTTTGTCACAACTCTGCCCCTGAAAAGATACCTGGTCTTTTGCATAGTCCAGACAAACATTCCATTTTCAAAAAGGTACAAGGGGATGGTTGAAGGGCAGATGTGCCTTTTTTCAATGACATCAAAACTTTCATAGGTTAGGGATGTCCTTCAACTTGTTTCTATTAATGTCCTGTTTTAGATCTACAATTTCCAAATTATTTATATAGATTCTCTTTTGAGGGGAACAAATTCTTTATGTTCATTAGTCATGGTGCAATGTAGTTCTTCTTTTGTTTCTTCTCTTCATCCCCTTTTGAATGCGATTGGCTGGTTTTTGTTTTGAAAAATCCTCTTTATCTAGTGAATTTTGCTTGGCAGCTACCCATTCCATTGGTCAATTCACAATCAACCTGGCAATGCATTTTGAGCTTCTATTTTGTGCCCAACATGGTGTTAGACACTGTAGAAGAAATGATAGAAGGAAAAACATCACCTCAGTCTACAAAAAGCCTAAGATTTTGTCGGAGATCACTTGGAGATGGAAAAATTTTACAGAAATATTATAAATCTAACATAATCAAGAGCAGAGCTTTGCCTGGCTGGCTCAGTTGGTGGAGCATATGGCTCTTAATCTCAGGGTCATGAGTTTGAGCCCCACATTGGGTAGAGAGATTGCTTAAATAAATAAACTTTAAAAAAATCAAGAGCAGAGACTGCAAGTCTTCCGGGTCAGTGATTTCATACATTAGTATGCTTTGGAATCGCCTATGATCAGTTAAACACACAAATTCCTGATCTTCGGGAGTCCAATGCTACAGGGTGTGGGTGGTGCCCAGGAATCTGCATTTTATCAAGATTTCTAGGTTATTCTCCTGTCAGAGATCTGTAAACCATACTTCGAGAAGTAGTGAGTTGAAAATGTCTGTGAAAATGGGGAGACCCATAAGGGCTGGGGTGACCATGGAAGGCTTGATTGGAATTGGGAAGGGTGAGCTGAATTTGGAGAAGAAACGTTGGGAGGAGATTTAGAAAAGGGCTACCAGAGGTGGGGATGAGAATGGGATATGTTGCAAAGACTGGCTAGTTATTCACCAGTCTGTTGCAAAGACTGGCTAGTTTTCTTTTCTTTCTAGGCAGATGAAGTACATTTCCTATCCCCCACACAAAGAAATGTGGCCATTTAACTGAGTTCTGGCCAATGGAATGTGGGTAGAAGTTGTAGTGTCACTTTTAGTACTGGCTTGTAAAATTCTCCTATGTGATCTCCCACTGTTTCTCTTCTCCCTTCTACTGGTTTGATGTTGATGCCCTGAATCAATGGAATCAATGTATTAAAGCTGGCAGAGCCTCCACCAGTGTGGATGTACAGATAACTGTGATTATCCCTCACTCATGAGGAACATCCATTTTAGACTTTGCTTGAGTAAGACTTCTATTGTGTTAAGCTACTGAGACTTCAGGGTTTATCTGTTAAAGCTTCTAGTATAAAGTTAACATTGAAGGGGACCAGGCTGACCAAGGCAGAGAATTTCTGGGGATAGTCATCATTGTCTTTCTTAGGATTTTTTCGGGCTCACCATTACCCAGAATTAATGCTGGACACTAGACCTATATATAGTCTTTCAGGTCAATTGTCTCATGAATCATGATATTTTCAAGATGCTTTGTAAATATTTCTATGTGACCTTTAATGATCAGTGATCCTAGCTGGACATGCCTTTACTTCTTAATCCCTTTACCAAGAAGGAAAAGATCTGAAAACAAACATTTTACTGCAGGGGCGCCTGGGTAGCTCAGTGGGTTAAAGCCTCTGCCTTCGGCTCAGGTCATGGTCTCAGGGTCCTGGGATTGAGCCCTGCATCAGGCTCTCTGCTCAGCAGGGAGCCTGTTTCCCCCTCTCCCTCTGCCTGCCTCTCTGCCTACTTGTGCGCTCTCTCTCTCTCTCTCTCTCTCTCTCTCTCTGTTAAATAAATGAGTAAAATAAAAAAAAAATTTTACTGCAATAGGGAGTTCAGTTTCTTTGGACCCATTAAAGCCTTCTTGGATAAGGGAAATGTAGGTGAAAGGACATTAGCATGCATTGGGAAGGACTTAATTCATCTCCCGCCGGCATTCTGCCTTTCCCCTGCTCCACACCTGCCTAAGGGCTCCTGGGAAGTAGGTTGGCTGGCTACAATTAAATGTAAGTGCCTCCTCAAGCACTTGGTAAAAAACAGCTTTGGCATAATGATGTTCCTGCTCCTACTCCATAGAAGGGAGGTGGAAAGATATTAGCAATTGACTTAGAAACTTGTGGAGTTCTTGCCATTTGAATTCCCGTAATTAGTTGGTTGCTTGATTGTTCCTGGTTATGGGTGTCTTATGTATATTTTTTTTCATAGATTTTGTCACTTTTATATTTGTTAGCCATTTTTTTGGTAGAAAACACTGACCTTTCAGTGGGACAGGTAACATCTAGCCCTGTGTAATTCAAAGATCATCTTGCCTGGCAACTTCTTACTCTGCCCTCTTCTTTTCAGGGATGGATGCAGCAGAACTCTGCTGACTGCTAACATGCAGCAGACTTGTGATCTGGACCAATTCTGCGATTGGATGCTGTTGAAGGTATGATCTGGAGGCCACTGTCCTATCCCAAGGATTTTTCCTGACCAGAAAGATCTCTCACTGCCTGGTTGGCTTTCTAGTATTTTATTTCTTCCATTTTTTTATTATTAAGTTCAATTAGCCAACATAAAGTACATCATTAGTTTTTGATGTAGTGTTCAATGATTCATTAGTTGCATATAACACCCAGTGCTCATCGGATCACGTGCCCTCCTTAATGCCCATCACCCAGTTACCCCATACCCCCAATTCCTCCATTCTGCAACCCTCAGTTTGGTTTCCAGAGTCCAGAGTCTCTCATGGTTTTCATCATTGAAGTAACTATTTGGGGCCACAACATTATCTCCAGAAAGTTTCCAGTTAAGATGCAACACAAGACACAATGACAAGAGCTAGAGTTAACTCATTAACCACTAACAAAAGTGAGCTTATTAGCACTGCATGAAAAATAGGGCATTGATAGAATGGTATTAAGAGTGGAAAAAAGCTGAGCAAATGGAGTATTGTCTGCTTTAGTGGAATGTCCTAGAGGATGGGAAAGGATTCCTAGGAATTTCTGGGGCCAAGTGAGATCCCTGACAGCTTGGGGAAAGTGTACCTTGGACCACACCTCAGGGAGCCTCAGAAAGGGTGTATTCTCAAGAGAATCAGAAATGGTGGGAAGCCACAGAAATTACAGTAAGAAATGGAATTTGGAATGGGATAGAAAAGAATAGAGAATGGAGAAGGAATGAAAAGCTTTAAATGGAAAGCAAGAGCAAAGGTTTGAAAACTGAGATGTCAACAGATCCCTGGAGAGAAGCACTAGAGGGAATAACAGAGTAATAGACCAAGCCACATCCCTGAGAGAATAAAGGCATATTTGCTGCTCCTCTCCATCAAACCTGGCAGCTCTTACCCTCACAGTTCTCTTTTGATCCACATATGAAACAAATATTTAACGTTACTTATTGGTTATCTTAATATCTTTGTTAAGCCTGCTGAAGCCATTCTGCAACCAGCTGGACTGCCACTAAAGCTCATACCATTAGCCTCATAGAGTAGGACATGGAAGTGCCTAGATAAGCAATTCAAAGTCATCCAGTGCATCCTTTCAGTGAATATCTGAGACTACAGGCACTATCACATGTAGTCAGAGATAAAAGTACATTCTTGATTAATTCCTGTCAGTCACCATGGAATTTCTGCTGACATTTCTCTTCTCTCTAGAATTCCTTTGCTGATCGTTAACCATTGTTAGAGAGTACTGGCAACTCACAATAAATTTCACTGAACCTGGCCAATAAACTGGGATTGTGTTTCCTTTTCATTTCTCAAGGCTAATTATTAGTATTTTTGCTGTTGTTGAGATATATATAATTTTTTAAAAGATTTTATTTATTTATTTGAGAGAGAGAGAGGGAGGGAGAGAGCACAGAGGGAGAGCAAGGAGCAGACTCCCTGCTGAGCAGGGAGCCCGACATGGGGCTCAATCCCAGGACCCTGAGATCATGACCTGAGCAGAAGACAGACACTTAACTGACTGAGCCACCCAGGTACCCTGAGATATATATAATTTCTAATTAAAAAAATATAATATATTAGTAAAAGAAGAGGATGCCAATATAATGCTGCTCATTAATCCCCAATAGCCATTACCTGTAGAAAATGTCATTTTTTAAAAAGATTTTATTTATTTATTTGACAGAAGGAGAGAGACAGTGAGAGAGGGAACATAAACAGGGGGAGTGGGAGAGGGAGAAGCAGGCCTCCCACCGAGCAGGGAGCCCGATGCGGGGCTCGATTCCAGGACTCTGGGATCACGATCCGAGCCGAAGGCAGACGCTTAATGACTGAGCCACCCAGCTACCCCAGATAATATCATTCTTAATAGCCCCAATTCCCCAGGTTAGAGAAAGCAGAGAGGTACCCAAAAGGTTAATCTGTTTTCTAGACACTGAAGCCAGCTTAAGTACACAGAAACTCCAAAGACCTGTCTTTTGTCTTTACCTCAAGATCTACTTTTTTATCCTGTTATAGTCTTTGAGTATTTTATTGACTCTTTGCCTTTGGCTTCACTCAAGCAATGAAATCTTGCACCTGGATTAGCACAAGAAATATGCCTGCAGTTTATCCTCCATATTTTTTGCCAGGGTAAAAAACGTTCTTGCCTGTCAGGGGAATATAAGCAATATGCTCCTGTGTGAATACTTATTACTTGCCTGTCAGAAAAAGGTTACAGAAATTTCCCTTTGGGGAGAATGCCATGAAGATTTTTTTTCCTCCTGCCTAGTAAATTTCTTGCAGATGTACCTCTCTGGGTACTACAGTTGCAATTCCCTTTGGAAGTTCACCTGGCATAAATGTACCATGGAGGCAATTTCCCATCGTGGTAACATATTGCAAATATTTTTCTCCTGAAATGAATATAGAATGTTTTCCTGCTGTGGAAGGTTTCCTGAAGTAGTGTGATATATTGGTATTTGATTTGGAGAGTTCTGATCTTTCAGTTCACCATGCGCCACCTATAAAACATTGGGGTTGTGGGATAGGATCAACATTCTTATTGGACTCTAAGCCTATAATAGAAAGATTTGACTGGAGTTATTGTTTTGGGCAATAGGATTTGACCTGTGATACATCTAAAATGGAGTAGTCTTACCTTGCCTATGAGTACCAACATTCTCAGATCTCAGGCAGACATTGCATGCAAGCAAATGTACTGGTGCCCAGGACACATGGGGAGGTTTTCCAGCTGATAGCCAGGTTGGCACCTTCCCACCATTGCTTGTAAGAGCAATGCCATGAACTGCTGTCCTAGTGACTATCAGCTAAGAGGCCTTCCCCAATTTAGCATTCAGTCATTGCTAGAGTCATTGCTAAGTCACCAGCACTGCCTCTTTGTTGCGCTTTGCTATGTTGCACATGGCTGACATCATTGTAAGTTACCAGCCCTTTCATATGGATTTATTGATATGGATTGAACAACCAGTAGAGTGTTAACCAGCAAACAAAGACTGACAACTACAGCTACACCCTCGTGAGCTAAGCTGACCTAACCCAAGGACGAGAAATAATCTCTTTAATATAGACTCTACCCTGACAGAATTGAATCAACAGTGGAAATATTAGGGCCTTAGACCCCTGCAATAACAATAATAATAGCTAGCATTTATTGAGTTCTTACTGTGTGCCAGGCATTGGTATCAGCAAACAAAATTGATAGAATTTGTATCCAAAATAATCAAATTCATAAAAGCAAAGAATAAAATGGTGGTTCCACTGGCTAGGGGAAGAGGGAAGAAGGAGTTGCCAATCAACAGACATAAAAATTCAGTTATTTAAAGTCAATAGATTCTAGAGATCTCCTATACAACATTGTGCCAATAGATAACAGTACTGTACACCTTAAAAATCTGTTAATAGGGTAGATCTCACATTAAGTGTTCTTACCACAATAAAATAGAATTTTAACAAGACATATGTATATAACCTTGTACAGCCATCACCTCAATCAAGAAAATGAGCATGTCCGTCAGCCAAAAAAGTTTCCTCCTGTGTCTCAAACACAGCCTTGACCCCAGGCAAACACAGGTCTGCATTCTGTCACTATAGATTACTTTGCATTTTATATAGTTTTATATAAATGGAATAATATAGTATGTACCTTTTTTCTGGCTTATTTCACTCAGCATATATATTTTGAGATTCATCCCTGCTGCTGCATTTTTATTACTGAGTAGTATTCCACTCTAGGGATATACCACGGCCTGTGTCTTCAGGTATAAGTCTTTGTATATACAAAGGCTTTCATTTCTTTTGAGGGAATATCTGGGAATGGAATTGGCTGGATCATGTGGTAGATGTATGTTTAACTTGTTAAGAAACCACTGAAATTATGGTTTATCCATACAGTAGAACCACTCAGCAATGAGAATATTAATAAAAATAGTATTTATTGAGTTCTTACTATATTCTAGGCATTAGTACAGTAATCACCCTTTAGCCACCATTTCGCTTTCCACACTTTCAGTTATCTGCAGTCAACTGCAGTCCAGAAGCAGATGATCCTCCTTCTCACATATTGTCAGAGATCGGTAATAGCCTAATGCTACGTCACAATGCTTACGTAATTTCACCTTACTTCATCTCATCATGTAAACATTTTATCATTTCACATCATCATCATCATCATCATCAGAAAAAGGATGAGTACAGCACCGTAAGATATTTTGAGAGAGACAACATTTATTTACATAACTTTTATTAAAGTATATTGTTATAATTGTTCCATTTTATTATTGTTGTTAATCTCTTACTGTGCCTAATTTAGAAATTAAAGTTTATCATAGGTATGTACATATAATGGAAAAAACATGTATATATAGAGTTTAGTACTATCTGTGGCATGCACTGGGGGTCTTGGAATGTATCCCCTGCAGATAAGTGAGGACTACTTATATAAGCAAGTAGGTATTATGTAACTCTCACCACAATGCAGTGAGGTGATACTATTATTTCAGACAAAACTGAAGCACAGAGAGGTAAATTCACTTGTTCAAGGTCACACAGCTAGTAAACCATCAGTCCTATGATTTATGATTTCCACATATCAGGAGTCTGGCTCCAGCATCAAAGCTCTTCACCACCACGCATACTGCCTCCTTGCTGTTGTCAGAGAGGAAAGTAAAAATGGTTTTTTACACTAAGATTTTGGACTCATACTTCATTTTGCCCATATGGAAACATGCCTGGGTTTAGAAGTTCTTCAACTGGTTTAGAAGCATGAGTACCTAGGTTCCACCACTGACTCGTTGTGTGACCTTTGTAGTTCACTTGACTTCCCAAGACACCATTTCCACACCTAAAACTGTGACTAATAATACTCACCACACCTACCTAAGTTGTTGTGAGAAGATGTGAAATAAACATTCTTTGAAAGTGGTTCATCATTTAAAACCTGCTTTTGTTGAATTTCTCTGAAGTTTGGTGAATCTCAAATATTAGGCATCAGGGGAAGTAAAACACAGCACAGGCTCCAAGTTGAAAGGCAGAGAAGATTAATACAAGTTCAAGCTAGGGAAAGGTGGAAGGGAAGCTGACCTCCAATACACACCAAGAGGACCTAACAAACTAGAAAGCAGACTGGCAGATCAGGGTCTGAGGAACAAAGAGGGCTAGGCAGGTTTGAGAGTAAGCTGCCTCTTGTTGATCTGAGTGGTTTGCCTTTTCCTGACAGAATAGCATTATTTGAAGGGAGAAAGAATAGAGGCAGAAGTCAGGGTGCATTGTGCATGAGGCTGTGAAAGTGTGCAATACTCACCACACAGAGAGCTACACTTAGAGGAGCTCCCATTCCAAGACCAAACACTCAGATGACTCACTCATGCCAGAATTTTCCTACTGAGAAAAATAGTCATGGCATTTGGCCCCCATGGGAAAGGAATAGAGTCATCCAGGACTTCAGAGGAGCATCATGGAATTAGAGGAATGAACTACATTAAAAATATTTTGTCTGACAGAAAATCACATTATATCCAAGCAGTGTTCTTCAAAAATTCATTAAGGGGAAAAAAATGCTCTTTGGCTCACTGGGGCACTTGGTATCCTCTATATTCATAGCAGTTTTAGTATAGTAACAAAACAACAAGAATGATAATAATGTTTGCCATTCATTTCATGCTTATAATATGAAAGGGTGTGCTAGATGCTTTATACATACAGTTTCTCACTCTCACAACGACTTTGTGAGGTAAGAACCATTATTATCACCATTTTCTAGATGAGAAAACTGAACTTCAGAGATTAGTGACTTGTTCCTTGTCATGTAGCTAGTCACAAACCTTCTTAGAGGCTGTCCATCTTCTTAGAGGCTTTCCATCCTCACAGTCATTACCACTAAGTATCTGAATTTATTTTTGTTTGCATGTCTGTTTCCTTGTTTATTGTCTTTCTTCCACACCAGGATGGAAATGACATGAGGGTAGAGATTTTGTTAAATTCATCAACATATACCTTGCATTTAGAGCAGTCTGAGGCACATAGTAGATGCCCCTTGTTCATAGCTGTTGAATGAATGAAAACGTTGACAGAGGTGGAACTTAATCCCATATGTAAGTACTTCCAAAGCCTTGGATCTTTTGACTACTCCACATTGCTTTTTTTCCATACTTATTTTTTCTATTTAACTAGGCTAAAATTGGAAAGTTATGGCTCTTTGTTTTTTACCTGTGCTCACTCTGCCCTCAGTAGTGACAGTAAAAGCAAATAATCAGCTAAGACTTTTTTTTTTTTTTAAACTTAATTGGGAGGGGGAGATGAACCATGAGAGACTGTGGACTCTGAGCAACAAACTGAAGGTTTTGGAGGGGAGGAGGTGGGGGGTTGGGCGAGCCTGGTGGTGGGTATTGAGGAGGGCACGTATTGCATGGAGCACTGGGTGTGGTACATGAACAATGAATCTTATAACACTGAAAAAATAAAAGTATTTGGGGGAAAAAAAATTTAACCCAAAACCCCAAACAAAACAAAACCTTGTTTCTCATAAGTGAAATTCCTCCAAGAAAAAAAAAAACAGGGATATAATAGAAAGGTAAAGAATCAACAATATAATCTGCAGCATGGGAGGGTCAAACTCTGGGGGATTTTATCTGTTGGTATTTGTGTGGGGGTGGGGAAGGGATTTATTTTCCCTCTTAACAGCAGGTGGCAGCACTTTTCTTAGGCTGAGGATAACTAAAGGGAATTTAGCAAACCTGGTCCAGATGCTGATAGATCAAGAGATTTTTAAAAGCCAAAGTTCACAAGTTCACCTTTCCTGAAGAATGGCTAACTTCTAATTGCAATAGAGATTGAAAAACACCATCTGTTGAACATAATGTCAGTGCAGAAGATTTTCTAACAATTGCATCCCTCAACTCTGGTAACCGTTTTCAGTCTGATACGACTTACACAATTCTATCTTAATCATATGCAGCAGAAATGTGATATACCAGGCATTCTTGGTTTGAAAGCACTTTGAGAAAATGGATCACGTCTCCATTCCTTTTCCTATCCCCAGCACCCAGCACAGAACTTGTGATATAATAGGTATTAAATTAAAGTTTGTTCTTTGGATATTTGGTTGTATTTTTCCAAAGATTGCACAGTAGTGGGAACCATGTTGGACTTTATACATTCTGGCTACATGATTCTGATTCAGTGCTATTTGCAGAACATAGCTAAAGAAAATGTCTGAATGTACAATCCTGTGCATAAATTTGTGCAAATGTAAAGCTTTATTTGGTCAATTTTGTTCTTATTTGTTGATCTCTGAGAACCTTGAAGGACACATTGATATACTTACATTCTCGTCATCAACATCAACTGAGATTAAATTATGCTGGACTCTGGTGTTGCAATACAGACATACAGTTCCTGTCTTTTAGGAGCTGGAATGCAAAACAAGGCCATGCAATCATGATGAATAGTACAATTTATCAGATTCCAAGTGCTCAGTAAAAAAGGATGAACAGGAAAAATTCAGGTAAAAGTATGAATTTCAGCCAAGATATCCTGCTACAGGCTGTAAGCAGTCCGGGTTTTTGAAACAACATGGATAATGGGAAATTTTCATTTTTATTGGAATGCTTGTTGTTGTAGAAACATAGCCATGCTGTGCTAGGTGCTGAGTGTTCACCTCTCTTAAATTATCTTCAGTGTATAAATTAGCCCCAAAGAGACTAAAAACCTAATGGTTTATTTTTTTAAAGGAATTCTTTGCTGAATCAGTTATTTTTTTTTCATGTACTAATAATAAGTAAAAGAACATACCATGAATAGCTTCAGAAAGTGATTGTGATTTTAGCTTTTATAGTTAATTTTAGTCTAAGCTGGCTGAAAAGAAGTGAAAAGTTCCAAGATCAAAACCATGGTTTGATGAAAAGCAATTGTTTGATTATTTGTATAAACTACTTACAGAAGAATCATGGTTCTGAACGCGGTGGAACTGTATTTTCAAGATAACAGTCATTCCCATTTTTTCTTTAAAGAAATTTCCATATGTAGTATAGAAATTTGCAAATAGAAGATAGTAAGGGTAATGCCATTTAGTGATTAAAAATATAAAGTAGATTAAACGGCATCAAAATAATAGTAAAACTAAACAAGCTTTATGAACTTTAAGTGAATCATCTTCTTTGAAGGGAGAAAAAACCCTAATGATTTTCACTGATATTTGCAAGTAGCATTTGGGGGTGATTAATGCTTAATGCATTTGCTATTGTAAGAAATTTACTTTATGCACCTTCCCAACACACTTTCTCACCATTCTTACCCCAGGATCTTATCCAAGATGCATTGATTTCTCTATCAGTGATTTCTTCTGAATAGCTAACTCACTCTTCAGTCCTACAAGATTAACTACATCTGCAACTGCTATGGCCAATTTCTGAAGTTTATGGTCCATTTCATAAAGTCTTGTAAATCAGCCCTTACTTCCTTTTAATTATGTCTCCCTGTAGAATGCACGTGCCAGATTGCTTCAAATTTATATGTGAGGCCAAGAACCAGACAACCTTATCATGGGATAATTGTTTTAAATCCTATTAAGGTCTTTCCATATTAAAATGGCTGAGGTTAGGAATAGCAAGTCTGACAATCAATTGTGTTCTCTTTCTTTCAAGGTCTGGCACAAGACTAATTTTAAGAAGCTTCTCTGATCAACTATCTCTCCAAACATATCCACAACCCTCTTCACACCCATAGGCACACATCCCCCCCCACCATATCCCTTAATATTATTCTTTTATTGTGCTTCTTGGCATTTAACTAGAGTTTTAACTTTAACAATATGTTTTATATACTTACATTCTTCATCATTATAGCACAGTAGATAATAGCTTGAGCTCTGGAGTCAGACTGTCAGGATTTGGTGCCAGCTCTGCCATGTAATAGTAGTGTGATTTGGAGCAATTTGCTTAATCCATTCATGTCTCAGTTTCTTAATCTGTAAAATGGAGATGATAATAATAACACTTTCCTCATAGGATTATAAAAATTAAAAACTTTAAAATGTGCACAACATTTAGCACATACTTGGCCATTATTATTATGTAGCTAGTAGTAGTAGTAGTAGTATATATATTAGCTATTTTTGTTATTCTGTTTTTGGATGTTTCCCATTTCAGAATTATTTTTTAAGGCTGTTTGAAGACAAGAAGTATGTTTTCAATATTCGCATACCCCCCCATGATTGTTAATTTATGCATCAACTTGATTGGATCAGAGGATATCCAGATAGCTGTTTAAACATTATTTCTGCATGTGTCTGTGAAAGTGTTTCTGGATAAGATTAACATTTGACTTGTTGGGCTCATTAAAATAGATGGCCCTCCCCAGTGTGGGTGGGCAACATTCACTGAGGGCCTAAACAGAATAAAAAGGTAGAGGAAGGAGGAATTCATCCTGTTTTTCTGCCTCATTGCTTGATCTGGAACATTTCATGTTCTCCTGCCCTTGAACTAGGACTTTAACCGTTAGCTCCCCTGGTTCTCAGACCTCCAGATTTGGACTGAATTACACCAGTAGCTTCCCTAGGTCTCCAGCTTACAGAAGACAGATCATGAGACTCCCCAGCCTCCATAACTGTGTGAGCCAATTCTTCATGATATAACTCCTTTTATATTGAATTGGTTCTGTTCTCTGGAGGACTCTGACTAATTCACTCCCTGTGTGCCCATAGTGCCATGCATATAGGAGCTCCTATAGTATTTCCTGAAATAACAAATAATTAGATAACTTTAATGATTCCAGATGTATGTATATTATGACCTCAATATAGCTGATGTGTTCAGAAAAATATTTATAATCAAGAAAAAAATTCAAGCAGGTGTCTGTTTCAGAGGAGGCAGTGGATGATTAGGAATTGGCCAGACCTCACCTGAATTCAGATCTGGGCATGAAGAAGGTTTTGAGAAGTGTTCCTTGAAAAAGGCTAATTTCAGATTTCAGAGAAGCTGAAAAATTGTGTCCTGAGAAGCGGTGATGGCAGCTGGAGGAAAAAAATACTTTGAGCGAGATAGATATACTAGTTGTCCTCCAATGCAAGGGAAGGATTAGCCTTAATCTGTGTTGCCTTGGTGTACAGAGCTAAGACCACTAGATGAAAATTACAGGATGGAATATTTGAGCTCAATATAAAGAAATATTTTCTAACCACCTGGGCTGCCCAACAATGGAATGAGTAGCCTTGCAAAGTTGTTAGGCTAGATTCATAGGCACCCACTTCTCCTTCATACTGGATAGATGCAAAGATGTCACTTCTGTGGTGGGAGTTTTGTACACAGGCAAGGTCTGCTGCAGAGCCACATGGGAAGAGTTAAGGAGAACATCTAATCCTCCTTTCACTTCATGTTAATGGAAGATAGAGGGAGGGCAAAGTCGTCAATGCTATAATACTTGTCTAGTTAACATGCTGTGAGGGCCCATAGAAAGGAGCGTGTGATATATTTTCTGGGCGTGGATCATTCAATATTTTGTGAATCTGAAAATCACTTAGGAGAGTAATAACCAAATTTAGATGTCACAAATTAATACCCCCCACACACACCAAATGGATAGACTGACATAGAACTACCAACATTTTATCTTGCCAAGTAAGGACATTAAAAAAAACAAAACTCACTTACCATCTGCTTATATTATTTTATGAAAGAATTTGTATCTAAAAAGAAGGAAAATTTAACGAAATCCTACAATAAGAATATTGAATGATTTTAGCATTATGAAAAACATACATCGTCCATGTTTTTCTCATTTTACCATCATGGAGTGGCATGAGTTCATAAATAAGCACTTGGGAATCACTGTTCTGGCTTTAGTGGTATTCTGTGATTGTTTCAAGTAAGAGTTCTATATACCTCCCTTCCAGACTTCTTCTGATAGGATTGCTATTTTAAGCATTAATTCCTAAGAGTAACGTTTTATCCCATAGATCCCACAGAACTCAAAGTGTAAGAAATATCTCCAGGAATAGATAGGTCTTAACCTAATTTAGTCTTTGCTGGGGTTTGAAATCATCCATAGGGATTCCATGAACACTTATCATTTAGTCAGTAAGTCTGTGCTGGGGTGTCTTCCAACTATTCCAAAGACCCAGAGAATAATATGGTGTTATATTCCTATTTCAAATGCCAAATGACTAGGAATTATAGATGCTATTAGGAAAATAACTTAATCCATGAAGAATTGGGACTTTAGGTCTTTAATGTCTTATAAAAGCCCTTTGAACCTGCCTGCCATAATAAGTGAGGTAAAATTCCATTTTTCTGTAATGGATAATGTATTGACGAAGCTCCCGGGGAAAAATATTCTAAATATCTACTCTAACAAGAGAGGGACTTTTATCATTTTTAACCTTTAATTCCATTTCAGAAACATTTATATACAATTGCTACCAAGTTGGAATTTGTCTACTTGTGAAATCACTTTTTTGAAGCCTATTATCGGCTAATGGAATCATAGAGCATTTTCTGAAGAGAAAAAAGAGTAATCTTTTGGCTGCACAGCATAGGCTATAGGTTATCATTTGGATTAATGGTTTCTATACTGTATTACTTTGCTTTTAAATGATCAGGTTCTTATTTAAAATTCACATTATTTAGAAGTTCTTAGGATGCTTTCAAAATCACAGTTTTGAATATAAGGAATATGTTTTTTTGCCCTTAAAAAATTCCATGTCTTGTAAGATTCGAAATGGGTATTTTCCCACAGGTTAACCTGCATGTTCTGAATTGCTAAGATTCAGCAAATATGTCAGAAACATTACAAAGCTGGACAAAGCCTGCTGAGATCATAGCTTGGGGGTACTGAGAACATCCTCAGCCAAACCAACCCAACTCATACTAATGAGCAAATTCCTTTTATGGCCTATAGCTTGAGAATGCTCCAGGAAGAGGCTCCTTCATATATCACTTCTCTCCATCTCTACCACTACTGCTACCATCACCTTATTCTAGGTTCTCACTTGGACTGTTGCAAAGGACATTTAACTGATCTCTTAACTTCCATTCTTGTCCACATACCATCCCCACAGCCCTTATAGTGATTTTAGAACTTAAATCAGATACTATCACCCTCTTGCATAAAATTCTTCTTAAATCACTTCGCATGGCACACACAATAAAATGCAAACTCCTAACTATTGCCTGCAAGGCCTTGTATGATCTGGCCCCTGCCTACTTCTGTATTAGTGCATTCTTTTCAATTATTCAACAAATATTTATGAGTCCCTACCATGTTCAAGGTGAACAAAACAGATAAAAATCACTGCCCAGACATTTTGGTTTCTCAGCCATACAATAAACAAGACAAAAAGGTAAAATAGTAGGTTAGATAGAGTGAGTGCTATGGAGAAAAATAAGGTAGGGAAGAGGAATAGGGGCAGGCAATTTGAATCAATCAGGGTCTTGGCATGAAAGAGATGGAACACTCAGATAGGATACTTTGAGGAGAGTTTCCTAAAGGGACTATTTCCAAAGCTGTGGGCAAAATAGAGGTAAATCATAAAGGATAGTGTACAATAGGATTCAGTTATTACCTCTCAGACTTGAAGGGTCAAACGGATGAAGAAGTTACCAGAATAAGGAGAAACAGAGGACTGTATGGAGAAGTCTTCTGACAAACACTGTGATCTCAGATAAAGGGAATAAGCTATCCCTAGATGATTCTGTAAGGAGGGAACTGGGTAAACAAATATCTCAATTCTCCTCTTTCGGGTCTTCTGGTCTTCCACTGGCCAGACATAATAGGAAGCCTGAATAGTAAGGGAGCCCCCTGATGTCAGTCCTGAAGAGAGGAGCAGAGAACAGTATGAAGAAATGTGGAGAGTCTAGAGGACAAATAGAACATATAGAGTACAAGGCTGCAATTTTAAATAGGGTGGTCAGGGAAGACATCAATAAAAATGGGGGAAAATGTATGTGCACGACAATACACATATTTTAAAAACATATTTCTTAAAGATTCATAGTATCACATTAAAATTCTTGGCTGTGGAGATAGGGGATGGGAATGCACATAAAAGGAAATAAGTAACTAAGTAAACGAATAAATAAAACTGGTGACCAATTATGGTAATGTACCACAAACTAAGGAATATGACTAACTCAACTATCTACCTCAAAGTAAAACACACCACACACACACACACAGCAAAATATTACCAGGACTGGGGCTGAGTTATGTATAGCATCCTTGGAAATTCTAATGCTACCTTCTCATACCACATCTACTTTTGAATGCTCAGTACTACTTTATTTTTTTTAATTTATTTTTTAAATTTAATTTTATTTTTTCAGTGTTCCAAGATTCATTGTTCATGCTCAGTACTACTTTAGAACAATGTTCTTCTGCTTCTTTACCACTAATCGCCATTTCAGAAATCAGTAAATTTGTCAGTTTAATGGTAGCTTACTGAAATCTTGCCTAGCAGAATCCAAAGTAATAGAATGTGGCATCTGCCCTTCATACTGCAGGATTTTCTGTCTCCTTGGACTTTCCCCCAACACATCTGTTTATATCCAAGCTGAGATCTTTCTGCCAGAAGTTGGTACTTGTCTCACAAATTCTCAATTATGTGCTCAGCTAGAGTTGACTATACAAGAATTGGTTTCTGCCTTCACAAGCCCATTAAACCTTTTGCATAGGGCTAGATTTTCAGGTTCTTTTCCCTGCTCTTCTCTTACTTTTATCCTTATTTTCTTCCTGTAGTGCTCCTGGGGTCAGTCTACTGGCTTGAATTTTCATTTTTCTATCCTTGCTCAACCCCTGATATATATGACCTCCTGGGGCTAATTGACCCACTGCTTCTGACTTTGAACACTGTGCACCTTCTATTGCCTTTGAGATTGACTCCATCTTGTTTGGCTGGTTCTGACTTGAAGCTTTGTTCTAACCTTTTGTTTCTGGTTCCCTACCCTTACTCCCATTCTGGAATGCTTACACCAGCCCCTGCCTTGGGCACTGGGTCCCAAGTCCTTCCCCAGGACTGCCTCATTCTTATGCCAATTCCCTTTCTTCTGTCTCAGACTTACCTCGGCTCGGCTCGGCTCTCCTAATCCTGGATCCCACATTTGCACCCATGACTCAATGCCATATATAATCCTCAGAGCTGACAATCTCATAGACCTCTCCCCATTTGCCCTGCCTAGCCACCACCAAAAACAACCAAGGACAGAAGTTTGTATTTTGAAGAAGTTTAAGCACAATTTTGTGAGCCGTTGGGAGGAGGACATGGGATATAACCTTTTAGCCTAGAGGGACACTATTGCCACTTACTAAATGGGAAATAATAACAATAATTACTAAGAAGGAATTTTTTATGAGTGTTTAGTGCCCCAGGGGCCAAAAGCCCTTGCTGTCACATGGGAATCAGAGAGAGCAGAGGATTTGGCTGTGAAAGAAGGTTTTAAAGGGTCATGTCACACTTATAGTTCCCATTCTGAGCATGGTCAAGGAGAAAGAGAGCTACATTGATTTTCATAATGAAAAATGCATTTTTTTTTCTATCGTGGGGCAGTAGTGGGGACATGGCAATGATTAAAAGGAAAATCAATTAGTTAAGAATCTTAGAGAGTTAATAGAATATGTCAATTGAAGTCCTCTGGATAGCATGTTTTTTTCTTGATGTGTTAGATTTACACAGTCCCAGAACTCACATTAGCATTAATGAGGATTTTACATGTAAATTTCTAGCAAATCCAAAGGCGTGCTAATTCTTTACACCTGGATGGTGCTTTGAGAAATCCTTTCTCCCCCTTAGCTTTTCATAATGCAATGGATAATAAAAAGCACAAATTTGGAAATTGTCCATCCAAATGACATAAGTTACAACAAAGACAAGGTGTTTGTGATAAGTTCCTTGCTTCTAAGAAGAGGCATTGACACCAGCCTTGTTATTATAAGCTGCTGCTCAGAGAAATGGTGTTATGTAAATTTAAGGCACAGCCTTGTCATTTCCCATTATTATCACTCTATGTTGTTGAATTTGTTAAATTATGTTGATTATCGGTCTGATGTTTCTCCAGGAAATGATTGCAGTTATTTGCCTCTAGGGATAAAAGAGAAAGATATTGGCTACTATCTTATTTTCTAGTCCACATGGAGAGAGAATGATTTATTTTAATATTCTGAAAAAGCCCACCCAAAAGTCTTTCTTACTACCTCAGGAATGAATAGGGAAAAATATGAACCAAAGGTGAAAATTGGAAGGAGGCATATTTCAGGTCAATATAATGAAGAGTTTTTTAAAGTATTAGATCTGCTTCTAAATAGATAGGGCTCCTTTGGTAGGGAGTGAGTTTTCTGTCAGTGGAACTATTCAGATATGTTAGGGAAATTGTGCAAGGGATTTCTGTATCAGCTAATTTGGATAATTCACTCAACTCTGAGGGTTTTTATTTTTTATTTTTATTTATTTCTTTTAAAGATTTTATTTATTTATTTGTCAGACAGAGAGAGAGAGAGATCACAAGCAGGCAGAGTGGCAGGGAGAGGCAGAGGGAGAAGCAGGCTCCCTGCCGAGCAAGGAGCCCGATGCGGGACTCGATCCCAAGACCCTGGGATCATGACCTGAGCCAAAGGCAGCCGCCCAACCAACTGAGCCGCCCAGGCGTCCCTTGGGTTTTTTTTTTTAAACAATATTTCAAAGTATTTGGAGGAAAGAAAATTTTTAGTTTTAAGAGGTGATTATGAAATGTTCAAGAACCTCAGAACTGTAATACATTACTGCTTTTTAAAAACAACTTTTTATTTTGAAATGACTACAGATTCCTATAAATTGCTAAAATAGTACATAGAAGTCTCATTCGTCCTTCATCCAGTTTCCCTCAATGGTTACATCCTCCATAACTGTAGAACAATATCATAATCAGGATATTAACATGGTATTTTTATTAAAAAATTGTACTTCCCTTAGTCTGAGGTCCTCAGAGAATTTTAATTTTTTTCCTGTACATATGATTAAATCATATTTTCATGAATGGGAACTGCGTTAGGACTCAGTGTATGTATAAGAGATGGTAGAAGAAACATACCTGTAACCTAAAATGCTCTACATATCCCCACTTATGTCTTTTTATTTCAGCTTCATAACTATCAGGTATAGTGAAACTCAATGACTTGGTCATTATCACAAAGCTAGTAGTAAGTGAGGTTGCAGAGAAAGAATTCAAACCCAGGTCTGGCTGACTACACATCTCAGGTTTTGTAGAGGCACTTCTGTAATCTGCTAATTTATGAATGGCATGATGGTTAACATCAAGACATTAAGACAGATCTTGGGTGTTAAGTTATAAGTGGGAAACCACCCTCTTTGCCAAATTGATTATAAATAGTAGTAAATGTTTAAATCCAGGATCCCAATAAAGCATTTAAAAATTGTCCTTTGTTTATTGAAAATATAAGGATGCCCAGGTGCAGAAGGGACTTTACTATATACAGTGGCAGCTTATGTTGGGTTATGCCTATCATAGAAGAAATACATTAATAGTCTTTTTTAAACTTTTATTTTGAGATAACTATAGATTTATATGTAGTTGTAAGAACTAATATAGTGAGATCATGTGTATCTTTTACCCAGTTTCCCCCAAAGATATCTTGCAAAACTATAGTGTAATAGTGTATTTTATATATATGTATATACACACACATATTATATGTAGTACTATAATACAATATATAGTACAACCAGACAATTCACACTGATATATCGCTTTTACTCAGATTTCATTAGTTTTATATACACTCATTTGTGTGTGTTTGCATGTATTTAGTTCTATGTAATTTTATCGCATATGTAGATTCTTGTGACCACCACCAAAATCAAGTTATAGAACAGTTCCAGCACTACAGGGATTTCTTGTGCTACCCTTTTATAGTCACAGCCATCTCTCCTGCTCCCCCTTCCTAACTCCTGGCAACCACCGCTCTGTTCTCTATCTCCATAATTTTGTCATTTTAACAATGTTATGTAAATTGAATCACACAGTATATAACCTTTTGAAATTGGCTTTTTTACTCAGCACGATTCCCTGGAGATTCATCCAAGTTGTTTTGTGTATCAGTATTTTGTCCCCCCCACCACTTTGTTTGCTTTTTGTTGTTGTTGTTGTTGAGTAGCATTCCATGATATGCATTATCAGTTTGTTTAACCATTCATCTATTTAAGGACATCTGGGTTGTTTCCAATTTTTGGTTATTATAATTAAAGCTGCTATAAATATTCATGTACAGGCTTATATGTGAACATAAGTCTTCGTTTCTCTTGGATAAATGGCCAGGAGAACAAATTCTTGGTCATATGTTATTTGCATGTTTAATTTTTTAAGACTCTGTTATATTCTTTTATAGAGTGTACCATTTATATTAACAGTCTTATACTGAGTGGTCATTTATTTCGTGCTAACTATGTTCTAGGTCCTAAGTACTTAATGTGCATCATCTCATTTAATCCTTCCATTTTAACATATGAGGAAATTGAAGTCCAGAGAGATTAAGTAATGTTTTCGAAGTCACGCAACTGGGAAGTTGCAGAGCTGGACTTCAATCCAGGCCAATCAGATGCTAAAGTCTGTATGTACTCTTTTATTTTTTAAGATTTTATTTTATTTATTTGTCACAGAGAGAGAGTGCACAAGCAGGGGAAGTGGCAGGCGCTCCCCACTGAGCAAGGAGCCCAATGCGGACTTGATCCCAGGACCCGGGGATCTTGACCTGAGCTGAAGGCAGTCGCTTAAACGACTGAGCTGCCCAGGCGTCCCTGTATGTACTCTTAAAAATGACACTCTCCTACTTCATTGGAAAAGGGCTCCAAGTAAAGCAGATGGTAGGTTTTTCAATTTGTCATACAGCAAATAAATAATATAGCATACTTCTTAGAAAGTATTTGTTCGACATTTAGGCTTAAAATCTCTACTCTGATGACTCAGAGAAAAGCTGGAGAAGCAGTTTCTAAGTTTGTAGGAACATGATGATTCTGCTTTGGCTGAGTTAGAATTTATACGCCTAGTGGTTTGGCTGTGGTCGAGTGGGAAGTACAGTAGACATGTAATAGAACACCTGAGCTCTTCTGGATTTCTTACTGACTAGATGTGTGATCTTGAGCAAGTGACATCACTGAGACTCAGGTGTGTCCTCATCTATGAAATGGGGCTACAAACCTCTTTCTCACAGGGATTTTCATAATGATTAGATGAGCCATAAGCCAGCCACCCTATCCCTACCCGCCGGACATCGGGGAGAGTATGTGCTATGGTAAGTGCTGTGAAATGTGTAAGTCTGATGATTCACAGACATGTACCCTGGGGCAAATAATACATTATGTGTCAATAAAAAATAATAATAAAAAAAATAAAATTAAATAGTAAAAAAAAAAAAAAGATTACATGAGCCAGTGGATGTGAATGCCCTTTAAAAGCTCTAAAACCTATATAATTGTAAAGGATAATTGTTATTACCTGAAGGGATTACAGCAGCATTGCAGATGTAATGTACAGGACAACTTAGATGTGCAGTGAAATCAGCTTGTACAATTGTGCCTATATCTAATCTGGCCTTTCTCTTGAGCCCATCCACCCATGTGAGAAGAGTGGGTACCAAAACCATAAATATCTAATTTGGTTTAAAACTTAGTCTGATTTAATTTAATTAAATTTAAACCATGGATTAACGAACTTTTCTGTAGAGGACTAGATAATGAGTATTTTAGGCTTTGTGAGCTTACAGTCTGTGTTGCAAGTACTCAGCTCTGAGAATGAAGGCAACTAGAAACAGTATGTAAATGAAGGAGTGGCTAAATTCCAATAAAACTTTATTTATAAAAACAGGTGGCAGATTTGACCGATTATTGTTTGCCAACTTCCAATTTAAATAATTTCTTTAGATAGTGTTCAGTTTCTCTTAAATAAAAATGCTGTGTCAGTTAACCTTTCCCTACTTTTTTCATAAGATGGTGTCTGAGTATATGAGGAGAGGGCTTGTAGAACCTCTTGGTGTTGTTAAAAAGAAAACCATAGGCCCAAGGTGGAGTCATTTGTCCCCAAGACAGCAAACCAAGACTTAATTGCAGTTTTAGCCTCTCCAGGAGTAGGAGTTTAAGTCAGCCAATCTGGAATTTTCTGGCCAGCACCAGAGGTAATTATAACAGGGGCCCTCTCCATCCCCCAAAGCAAGATGAAGTAATCCACCTAATAAGACCCTTCCCTCTTCCCCCTAAGGGAAGATATCCTTTCCTGAAACAATCTTTTCTTTTCCTTTGCTAATAACTTCTTGCCCCAGCCTCCTTCCTATAAAAACCTTTCCATTTTGTACAACTCCTCTGAGCATCTTTCTACTTGCTCAGTGGATGCTGCCCCATTTACTAATCACTTAATAAAACCAATTAGATCTTCAGATTTACTTGGTTGAATTTTGTTTTTTAACAGTGTAGGTAGAAGATGGGGTTTCTTAGATTCAGGTGCCTTTGTGCTGTGGTTTTGGTGGCTGACTGATATCCCTTGTCTCCTGTTTACTGCATCTCCACTGGTGTTTACAGCTGAAGGTTACAGTTTCACCTATTATAATTTGACTCCCTTTCCTTGGTTTGGTCAGAGCCTGGAAATGTGCCCTGTTTGCCTCTGCTTTCTCTCAGCTTCTACTGTTTATAGCCTCTGAGTATCTGCCAGGTCTTCCATCTAGTCCACTGGCAAGTCTCTGGAGTGGACTCATTTCTTTGCCATGACAGACCCAATGGCTCTTATCTCAGTGTCCATTCTTCCTGGAAACTGAAGGCAGTTGGGGAAAACTAAACTTCAGTGGTCTCTCTGCCTGACCAAAGAGACTTTGATGTATCTATAGGGAAGTATGTGAAGTAACCACTCATAGTTTCAGTTGGGGAGTAGTGTTAACCTTACTTATCTTACTGTACTTCTCTCTGTAGACTTACCTCTTTTTCTTGCCTTTCTCTCACCCATCTTCCTTTCATAATTCCCCAGGACTGGAAAGGTGAAGATGTTCTTTTACCTCTACTAGATTGTATCCTGCTTCTTTTTTATTTTTTTTTTTAAGATTTTATTTATTTGACAGAGAGAGAGAGCACAAGCAGGGGGAGAAGCAGGCTCCCCGCAGAGCAGGAGCCCGATGCGGTACTCAATCCCAGGACCCTGGGATCATGACCTGAACTGAAGGCAGTCGCTTAACCGTGTATCCTGCTTCTAACATAGAGTTGGCCTAGCCGTCACAAGGAAATGGATTATTTTTCTAGGGCACTTTATGATTAGGATCCTTAAAACTTAACCCTTGATTTGCTAAAGGGGAAGCTAAAGGAATTTGGAATATATACATATATATTATGTATATTATAGATATATTTGGAATCTATCTGTCTATCTACCTATCTTCTAGCAAGAAATGGAAAAGAGACATGTAAGTAGTAGTAAAAGTCTTATCAATTACACTATTTTTATTGTCATAAGATAAAAGCCTAGATTATTTTGCATGTTAGAAGTAAATATTGCCGTGTCTTTCTCTTTTCATTGTCATAAATGTTAATGTCTCTATAATCCATTCATACCCTCTAACCAAATGATTGCCTCAGGCAGACTAAGATGTAAGTTAAGTACTCAAGAAGGCAAAAAAGAAAAGCACAAGAATGATTTTCAAACTATCTCTTAAATGTTTTTTTTGCTTCTCAGAATACTTGATCTGACTGAATGGCAGTAAAATATAGTGATCAAAAGCACAGGCTTTGGAGTCATACATATTGGTTTTAAGTTTAAATTTCTCAATAACTCAAGAAGTTAAACAACTTCTTAACACCTTAGGTTTCCATATTGTAAAATGCAGGTAACAGTCATTAGTGAAGGTGAAATAGGATGGAACAGGTAAAGTGCTTTGCAACAGTAAGTAATCAATAAATAGCAGTGGTTTATTTTATTGTTGGCAACAACAGTACACCTATTGAACAAATGAGCTAGATTCCATATCTGGGTCACTATCTCAAGATCTAGTCTCAGTGTGTCAACTGAAATTCATTTCTTCTAGGAGAAATGTAGGAGAAATTGTGCAAGTACCAATTTGCATGTAAGACTTGAGGTAGTTGGGAGAAAAAAAGAAAAAGGAGTTGTCTCATTTTTTTTTCTTTTTTCAAAAACTCACACTATCTGCCAGGAGGATAGAAAGGGCAAATGAAATAGCAAAGAAAGGAAGAGGAGGCATTACAGAGTGGCTTTCTTCTGGAATCAATCCAGAGCACAGTTATATACTTCTCCCATAACATCTTCCCTGCATCCTAGTACCACAACAATTAGAGAAGACCACTGTGATTTTTGCTCAAAATCAAAGGAAACTGGAGGCTCTTGACCACATGAAATCCAGGCAAGATAGTTGCACAGGGCTCTTCCATGGAAATACATGAGGGGGGTGCATATAAATGAAGGGGATGTTTGATGTCGATTTCCAAAGAACTCTTTGCCCAGGGAGAGATTTGAAATATGTCAGGAAAGCAGAAAATCATATTGATTTGATCTGTTGCATTACTTGTGTGTCTTGAAAGGTAAAAGAATAATTGGCTGTAAAAGATTGGGCTCTGATGAAAGTTTGTTACTTATGTACTGTTTTGCTTCTGTCTTTGATACTGAGAATTATTTCACAATAGGCAAAAAATAGCATTTTTTTTCTTGCACCCAACACTCTTATCTTCATTAAAATTGTCTCTGAATCCTGTGAAGTGAGGCTCATCTCTCCTGCTTCCTGCAGTAGGGGAAAAAGTAAGAGCTGGAAGAAATGGAAGGTGAAATGTCAAGTACCTAAGGTATTCCTGTCTAACCTTGGGCAGAGGCCAGCTACTGGACACAGAAGGTAATAAGGCAAAGTCTAGAATGTGTTTTTATAATGCGATGGCTTACAAGCCATGCTGACAGCGGGCTGTACTCTCACAGCTCTATTTATTTATAGCTCCCCCCCACCCAAATGCTACAGAACAACAAGTATTCTAACAAGTTGGAATGCTAATAGATTATGCAAAAGCAAATCAATAAAAACCCTTTTCAAAATGTCTATTTTCCTCCCATAATTAGGAAATAGGAGAGTGAGTGTTCTTTTTCATATCTAAAGAAATTTGGGGGTCAGGAGGTTTGGAAGGAATGAAATAAATGCCTTTTGACCTGATCTGTAGAATAGGAAGGATTTAGTTAGATTTAGAGGCTCCAGCCAATATTTCATATTTATACAATTCTATTCTGGTCTGTGCTTTTGTGCCCTCTAATTCCTGTGGTTGAACAGTCTTTGAGACCAGCTCTCTGTATCATGGTCTTTACATTTAGAGTGTTGCATGTTTCAGCCAACAACAGGGCAACTGTTTCCTGTCTCTTTAAACATGGCCAGGGCCATTGGTTTATTGTTCCTCAATGATTTTTCATTTAGAAAAGCTATTCACTGTATAGACAGATGGGACCATACCAGATACATAAGGGTGTCTAATAATTAGGGACAGCTGCTTCAGGTAGATGCAGTTTGCAGATGGCAAAGGAACACCAGATTATGCTAATTTTCCCAAAATAACTTTTTTTCAAAGGCTTATAACAGAGCAGAATCTTCTGTTGTGTTTCAGAGACAATGATAATGCAAAGAGTAATGAGAGTAATAGGCCTGGGTAGTGTCTCTCCTTGCTTTCCCCCCAACCTGTGATTGCAGTCTTGGATGATTCTGAAGGATAGTCCAGAAGGCAAAACACACCTAGGTGGAGGAGGCAATCTGCTTATGTATTCTGGTTCCTGTTAACTAGCACCATGTTTTATGAGCTTCCAGCACAAAAACATGGCATGGCATAGCATCAAAAATGAGACCAACCTAGTAGACCATGAAGTGTATTTTCAGTTATCTCTTACTGTGACTTTAGCCTGGCACAATTGAGGGATCTCAAGAAAGTCCTGAGGCCTGAGTTCTAATCTCAGCTCAGTCACTTAACTTATTGTGTGACCAGGGGCAAAGCAGTCTTTCATCTTTCAAATGGAGCAAGGTGAGTTCACAGAGGTATATTGAAGATGCAGTTAGTTAATACAAATGCTTTGAAGAAAATATGTAAACCTTAAACAAAAAACATTGTATAACTCAGTTATTCTTTAGTGGCTCGTTCAGTCCTGGAGACAGTTTCCTTACTAAGCAAATCCCTGTTTGTTTCCAAAAATCCTAAATGCCATTTGCAGGAACAGATTTTACTCTGGTCACTCCATTTGTTTGCTAGCTCTGAGTATGTTGCATGCTCTATATGAAGTGACAGTTGCCTCCAGGTTTTCTTATAGGCATTGTTCTGGTCTCTTTCTGATATGTTCTGCCTGTTTACCATTAGAGCAATGCATCTCAAAGTGTGGTCCTTATACCACCTTCACCAGAATAACCTGTTCCTATGCCAGGGCCACAAGATCCACATTAAGAAGGTCTGATGAGGACTTACGCAATCTAAATTTTCACACTAAAGTTTGAGATCTACAACGTTAAGCTTGCCTAGGGCAGAGGTAAACTGGTAAACACATCATTTCCCCCCCCCTTTATCTGTCCTAGTTCAATCAGTGTCTAGCAAACATGGACAGCTAATTTGTATATGTTATTACATACTTTTACCCCTCATTTCTCATGGGTGTGGGGTACCATTCTGTGTGAACTTGCATAGTTATAGTAAAGGGGTAGGGTATGGGGTTCATTTGGTTAAGTGTCCAACTCTTGATTTCGGCTCAGGTCATGACCTCAGGATTGTAAGATCAAGCCCCGTGTCGGGCTTCGTGCTGGGTGTGGAGCCTGCTTAGGATTCTCTCTCTTCCCCTCTCCCTCTGCCCCTCCCCCCAGCCTATGCAGTTTCTCTCTATAAATGAATGAATGAATGAATGAATGAATGAATAAATAAATAAATAAATAAATAAATAAATAAATAGGTGGGATAAAATTGTACGATCCTTTTCCTCAGATTGGCACATACAAATAGGAGTCTTATTTTTTCTCTTGATGTATGCCCTAGGAGCCATTTTTGATCTATGGAGTCAGAGTCAGAGTTAGGCAGGCTTGCATCAGCAAGATTCCAAGCCTCTTTACCACAGTTCCCAAAGCAGTGTTCCTCAAAGTATAGACCCTGAGGCAGTAGCATAAATATCACCTGGAAATTTGTTGGAAATGCAAACTCACAGTATCCTCCTCTCCACTAGACCTCTGAATCAAACTGGAGTGTGCTTAGCAGTCCATATTTTGACAAATCCTCTAGGGGATTCTGATGCAGGCTGAAGTTTGAAAGCCACTGCCCTTAAAGCATTTTCGACCTCAAACTGCATTATCTCTAAACCTTGAAGCAGCTGGAAAGGTAAAGGAGAAATTGATTTGAGCAGGAAAATATGGGCATTGCAATGAAATGAATTACTTAATTGAAAAGGTCTTGTTTAGGGTATTTGTACTTAGGAGATCAGATCTTTAAACAGCAACTCTCCTGAAAGTGGCTAGAAATACTGTACATAAACACAGTACAACACTCAAGCATATATGTATGCATGCATGTTTATGTGTGTATATGTATATAAATATATATGCATGTAAATATGCATATATGTATATAATTACATATTTAAATAATTAAATTGATTAAATTAAAATAATCTTAACCATAAGAGACTCTTAATTTCGGGAAACAAACTGAGGGTTGCTGAGGGGTGGGGGAGAGGGATAGGGTGGCTGGGTTATGGACATTGGGGAGGGTATGTGCTATGGTAAGTGCTGTGAATTGTGTAAGACTGATGATTCACAGACCTGTATTCCTGAAGCAAATAATACATTATATGTTAATAAAATAAAAAAAGATTCACAAAAAATAAAATAAAATATGATCTTTAGAAAAGAACAGAATATATGAATATACCAATTATCAGCAATGAAATTGAATCAGTAATCAAAAAACTCCTTCCCAAAAAAGTCCAGGACCAGACAGCTTTTTCTAGATATGTCTCCTGAGGCACGGGAAAAAAAACAAAAACAAAAAATCTATGGGCTACATCAAAATAAAAAAGCTTCTGCATAGTGAAGGAAACAATCAACAGAATCTAAAGTCAACCTACTGAATGGGAGAAGATATGTGCAAATGACATATCTGATAAAGGGTTAGTATCCAAAATATATAAAGAACTGATACAATTCAACACCAAAACCAAAATAATCCAAATTTAGAAATTGGCAGAAGATATGGACATTTCTCCAAAGATATCCAGATAGCTAACAGACACATGAAAAGATGCTTATCATCACTCGTCATCAGGGAAGTACAAATTAAACTAAATGAGATATCACCCCACACCTGTCAGAATGGCTAAAATCAACAACAAAAGAAATAACAGGTGTTGGCAAGGATGTGGAGAAAGGGGAACCCTCTTGCTCTGTTGGTGAGAATGCAAAGTGGTGCAGCCACTGTGGAAAACAGTATGGAGACTCCTCAAAAAGTTAAAAGTAGAAGTACCCTACAATCCAGCAGTTGCCCTACTAGGTATTTACCCAAAGAATACAGAATACCAATTCAAGGGGATACATGCACCCCTATGTTTATAGTAGTATTATCTACAATAGCCAAACTATGGAAACAGCCCAAGTGTCCATCGATTGCTGAATGGATAAAGATGTGGTATATATAAACAATGGAATATTACTCAGCTATAAAAAGAAATCTTGCCATTTGTAATGACATAGATTAAGCTAGAGTGTATAAGGCTAAGCAAAATAAGTCAGAGAAAGACAAATACCATATGATCTCACTCATATGTGGAATTTAACAAACAAAACAAGAAAAGGAAAAGACAGAGACAAACCAAGAAACAGACTCTTAACTGTAGAGAACAAACTGATGGTTACCAGAGGAGAGGTGAGTGGGGAGGGTGGGTTAAATAAGTGATGGGGATTAAGGAGTGCACTTATGATGAGCACTGAGTAATATACAGAATTGTTGAATCACTATATTGCATACCTGAAACTAATATAAATTATATGTTAGCTGTACTGGAATTTAAAAAACCTCAAAGAAAAAGAAAAACAAAACAAAAAGAAAATAACAGAAAAAGAGTAGAGACCTTTGAGCAGTAATAAAAATCTTAGCAAGAGCAATTGATAAAAAAAATTTGAGATAAGTGAACAAATTTGAAATATAGACCAATCATCAGGTCCAGATGATATGCATTCTGGGGCCTTGAGGGAATTCACTAATGATTTCCCTAAGCCACTGACAGCTGGAAAACCTGAGAAAACCCACTTGGGTATGCACCACGTTTTGCCTTGTCAGCGTTCTGCATAATGGAGGTATTCTGGCAGGTGTATTCAATAGGCCCTGTCTGCCCTCCATCCCCCTCCCACCAAGGAAAGAATAGATTCAATTTCTAGGTATAGATGATATCAGACTTAACAGAATATACTTTTTTTTTAAAGTTCTTTTTATAAATGGATCCTCCTCAGCACTGCATGCTGTAATTCAAGCCCCTGGTGTGTAACACGTGACAAATGTTGTTCCCAAGGCCTACACAGGGCAGCTGGGCCTATGTGGCCTTCAGCTGCTTGTTCTGAGATTTACTAGTTTACAGTCTAGCAGTAGAAATTGAGAGAGCAAGCTAGGAGCTTTTCTACAGAAAGGGAGTTTGAGATCAAGGCAAATTATATCCTGATGTTGTTTTCTCCTCTCGCATGGTTCTGAGAACAAAACATGGAGAGGCTGAAGCGGCTGAAGAGCTATTTGGCTGGAGATGTAAGCTCTTCAGGAATGAATGAAAGTCTCTGATTCCTGCTGCTTCTGGAGACCAAAGGGTTGGGCTGGGTTGATCTCTTGGTCAGACCTAAGGCTTAGGAATCCAAGATACAAGTTGGGACCATTCCTTATACAAACCAGCTAGTGCCCAGCAATACATTAATAGGTCACACTCTTGACCTTAGCCATATGCTGTATCCTTACTGACTTCCAGTCACTTGAGAAGTTACTGGGAACAAGGGTAGATGCTTCTATGCAATCCCATCCTGGGGAAAAAGAACTCCAAATGCATTTTCTTCATGGACAGCTCAGATGTTTTGTGATGATGAATGATTCTAGGTAATGTTGGATAGGGATTTGGTGTGTTAATGTTGTTTTCCTGGATACGTTTACATATTCTTAACTAGCTTTTCTCATATTTTAATGAAATCTAGGCCTTTCAGCTCATTCTGATATGTTGTTTCAACCTCTTACATAACTTCATGGACCCATACCAAAAAAAGTGGAAACAAGGCCACGTGTACTTAGACTGTCATCTGCCAGAGGTAGTAGGGCATTAATGGAATGATTACTGATCTAGGGGTTGTTTATTATCCTAGGACTATCATGATCTAGCTTGATTATCTTGGGGTCATCCTTTTCCCCTTACTTGTCCTCAGTTTCCTCATTTGTAAAGTGTAGGCATTGGATGACATGACCTTTAATATCTACTTCCACTTCTAAAATTCTGTGACTTTTGCATAGGAGGTCTTTAATGTATGTGAATTCTATCATTTGTTGTATTGAGTATTTAAGAATAACACCTCATATCCATGGTGGATCAGTTTGTCATTTTGCCAAGATATGAAACTGAATTTCATAGAAGAGGCTGGAGTGTAGGAGAGTTGCTTAGCTAGTGAGCGCACCTAACCAACCACCAAGCACCTTCCTCTCAACAGGGTTCTATTTTTCTCTACTTATTAGATAGTTTTATGAGGGAAATCAGATACAATGGTGAATTTGGAAAAATAATCCTGTTTACATGAAGGGCCTATTAGATAGCATACATGAGACCGAATGTCACTCCACGTGAAGCCGGTTTGATCTTACATTCTTTATACCTCAATTTCCTCATCTGTTAAATATGAGTGCATTGATCAGAGACTTATTTCTCTCTCATGCAAGGCTGATGTGGAGAAGAAAGACAAGGAGACAGCATACTAGTTCTTACCTACTTCAGCCTCTAAATGACATATTACTTCTGCTCATAGTTCAATTGGTCTGGGATATTAACCACAACAACTACTACTATTTATTTTGAGCCAGATAATTTGCTAAGTGTTGTACATATGTTATCTCATTTAATCATTACAACACTGTAAGGTAGCAGCTATTATAACCATATTTTAAGAATGAGAAACTTTGACACAGAGATTAAGAGACTAGCCCAAAATCACATGGCTAATAAGTATCTGAGCTCAGGTTGAGATAAGAATGTAGCAAGGCTCTCCTTCCAGGAAACTAGCTGTTTATCCCATTGTTTTTATTTTTTTTTAAAAGATTTTTAATTTATTTTTGTGAGAGAGAGCGAGCATGGGCACATGAGCAGGGGGAGGGACAGAGGAAGAAGCAGACTCCCCGCTGAGTAGGGAGCCCGATGTGGGACTCTATCCCAGGACCCTGGAATCATGACCTGAGCCGAAGGCAGATGTTTAACCAACTGAGCCACCAAGGTGCCCTGTCTCATTGCTTTTAGATAATGGTGCATAGTACGTAGGCCTGCTCCTGGATTAGGATTCTCGATAGGATTATATTGCCAGAAGGGGTAGTTTAGAAATGTTGTCAGGGTGTTTTTAGTTGTCACATGTTGGAGGGTGCTACTGAGTAAGATGAAGGGTCAGATATGTTCGATGTTCTGCAATGAGGACATTCTCACACAATGAAACATTGTCCTATTTATGTCCCGCAAGACTTTTGAATGTTGAGGTGTTCAAGACTTATTTGAAATTACCCAATCTTAGAAGCTAAGTCTGTTTTGCTTATAAAAACAAAACATATTTTGCATAATTATTAATATATGCTAAATTTTCTTTTTTTCCTTTTTTTAAAGGTATCTTTTTTTTTCTTAAAAGATTTTATTTATTTATTTGGCAGAGAGAAAGAGATCACAAGTAGGCAGAGAGGCAGGCAGCCACCCAGGCGCCCCAATATATGCTAAATTTTCTAAGAATGAAATGGTTTATTGAAAAAAGATTTTACCTTGTTAGAACTTTATTAATAATAATAGCTAAAAAAGGGGCACCTGGATGGCTCAGTGGGTTAAGCCTCTGCCTTCAGCTCGGGTCATGATCTCAGGGTTCCGGGATCCAGCCCCACATCGGGCTTTCTTCTCAGCAGGGAGCCTGCTTCCTCCTCTCTCTCTCTCTGCCTCTCTGGCTACTTGTGGTCTCTCTCTGTCAAATAAATAAATAAAATCTTTAAAAAAATAATAATAGCTAAAATGTATCCAGCTTAATATGTGCCAAGCACTGTTGTAAGCATGTTATATATATTAACTTATTTAATCCTCACAATACCCTAGAAAGCACATACTATTATTATTTCCATTTTACAGATAAAGAAACTGAGGCACAGACAAGTTAAATAACTCGCTCAAGTCCAGCCACACAGACTTAGCAATTTGCATTGACCATTTTGGAAAATTCTGTTACGATGGCAATGCTTCTCATGGTATTTACCTTCATTTTTTAAACATTTATGGTATTCATCACTTTCTTTCACTCATCCAAGTATCTGTCTGGTATTATAATCCTTTTGCCTGAAGAAGTTCCTTTAATATTTCTTGTGCTACAGGTCTGCTGGCAGTGAATTATCTCAGCTCTTGTCTGAAGATGTCTTTATTTCTTCTTAATTTTTGAAAGATATTTTCAGTGGGTATAGACTTAAGAGCTGACACCTTTCTTTCAGTACTTTAAAGATATCACTCCATTATCTTCTGGTTTGCATAGTGCTTATAGTGTTTGAAACACCAATACAACATTTTCAAATCAATCTGAATATATAGCAGTCACATTCACAGTAGATATCTTGCCCCTTCATTATGTATCTTAGTGTGTTTATATCAAAACATTTACATATTAAGATATATTATTTTATTATTAGTTACTGTCCCTTTCTTTCTCCCTTATATTACAGTTAAGGCATCACGATTATTTTCAAATTATGTTTATAGGAGATTTATATTACATATGAATTTCATTTTGGAATAGTAAGGTGAATATTATAAATATTTTTTAGAAAAAAGGGATGTCTAATAAGTTGTTGCTGTTTTATTTATTTATTTATTTAATTTTCTAATATTTATTTTTTTCACCTGCAAACTGTAGCAAAACATGATCAGCTTTATTATGCAGACAGGTATCCCTCTACATTTTTAAAGAATTTAGGTATGTATAAATAGAAGAGCTCTTTAGAAAGGAAAAATTCAAGAATGAATAAAACCTTCCAATTTTGACTTTGTAACTTTCCAGTAGCAATGGTTAAAATGATTTTAGGTCATTCATTCCAAGATATATGACAGCACCTTAAAAGTGGCTGATCTAGTTGTTGCTGTTTTAGACAAAACCTATTAACTCAGGAAAATTGATTTTTAGTTTTCCCTCCCTCATTTGATCTGATCTGCTTCTTGGCTCTTATTAATCCTCATTAATAATGGCCACTTCTAATTTGTATTTCCCTGATAATGAGTGATGTTGAGCATCTTTTTCATGTGTCTTAGGCCATCTTAGTGTTTTCTTTGAAAAAATGTCTATTCATGTCTTCTCCCCATTTCTTCACTGGATTATTTGTTTTGTAGATGTTGAGTTTTATAAGTTCTTTTTTATTTTAAAGAGAGAGAGAGAATGAGAGAGAACGAGAGAGAGAAGAGGGGAGGGGCAGAGAGAAGAGAGAGCCCCAAGCAGATTTCATGGCAAGTGTGGAGCCCGATGCGGGGCTCAGTCCCACAACCCTGAGATCATGACCCAAGCTGAAACTAAGAGTCAGATGCTCAACCAACTGCACCACTCAGGCACCCCTTTAGGTTCTTTATGTATTTTGGATACTAACCCTTTATCAGAAATGTCATTTGCAAATATTTTCTCCCATTCAGTAGATTGCCTTTTAGTTTTGTCCATTGTTTCCTTTGCTGTGAAGAAATTTTTTATTTTGATAAAGTCCCAATAGTTTATTTTTGCTTTTGTTTCCCTTACCTCAAACTATAATCAGATATACTTCACACCAGTCACAATGGTTAAAATTAACATAGGAAACAACAGGGGTTGGCAAGGATTCAGAGAAAGGGGAACCCTCTTACAATGTTGGTAGGAATACAAACTGGTGCAGCCACTCTGGAAAACAATTTGGAGGCTCCTCAAAAAGTTAAAAATAGAACTACCCTAAATCCAGCAATTCCACTATGAGGTATTTACCCAAAGGATACCAAAATACTAATTTGAAGGGATACAGGCACTTCACTGTTTATAGCAACATTATCAACAATAGCCAAATTATGGAAAGAGCCCAACTGTCCATTGACTGATGATTGGATAAAGAAGATATAGTATTTATATACAATGGAATATTACTCAGCCATGAAAAGAATGAAATTTTGCCATTTGCAATGATGTGAATGGAGCTAGAGAGTATTTTGCTAAGTGAAATAAGTCAGTCAGAGAAAGACAAATACCATATGATTTCATGCATATGTGGAATTTAAGAAACAAAACAAACATGGGGGAAAGAGAGAGGCGAACCAAGAAACAGACTCTTAACTATAGAGAACAAACTGATGGTTACCAGATGGCAGGTGGATGAAGGGAATGGGTAAAAAAGGTGATGGGTATTAAGGAGTGCACTTGTCGTGATGAACACTGGGTGTTGTATGTTAAGTGTTGAATCACTAAATTCTATACCTGAAACTAATATTACACTGTACATTAATTAACTGGAATTTAAATAAAAACTTAGAAAACAAACAAATAAACAATGGCCACTTCTGGATTGGTATTATATTTTCCAAATTTTCTATGATGAACAAACATTACTTTTGTAATCAGGAACTTAAAAAAAAGACCTAAAATAAGGAAAAACAAGATAAAAACAAAGAATTTCCCCAAGTCGTATTTGTAAGGCTTTGTAGGTGACAAATATTTTGGATTTTATTTTATATGCGGTATTAGGGGCCAATAATGACTTAATGTACCATATTCATTCCTCCCTCCAAACAAACACTTCAAAACATTTGTGAGTGGACAATTTCTTTGAGGTTTAAGTACCTATTTCGAGAATTTTAAGTGCTATAGGGAGATATTCTAAGGTAGGTGATATTTTGGAAGCTGTATAATTATCTACTGCTGCACAAGAAATTTTCCCCAAATTTAGCAACTTAAAACATTAAACACTATTATCTCACAATACCCAAGGGTCAGAATTCAGGAGTGGCTTAGTTGGGTTATTCTGGCCCTGGATACCTTATAAAGGTTTTAGTCAAGCTGTCATCCAGGACTGCAGTCACCTGAAAGTTTGAGGCTAAAGGATATACTTCCAAGCTCACTCATGTGGTTGTTAACAGGAGTCTTCAGTTCTTCACTATGTGGGTCTTTCTATAAGGCTGCTCGCAACTTGGCAACGAGAGAGAGAGAGAGAGAGAGAGAGAAGTGTTCTGTAAAATGGAGTAGAGGATGGGTAACAGGTGATGTGATTTGGAAGTCAGGGAAGGGACAATTTGGTACTTAGGGTGCTTCCTAGAAGGGACTCACCTTAGTAGGCAACATGAGAGAAAAGGGGGAGAGGAGAAGTGGGTCCTGGAGGGTGCCAAATGGGAAGAGAGTTGTGAGTATGGAAAGGTTAGGTGACAGCCAAAGATAACCCGATTCATTTTGCTGAGGACCTGGTGTCTGCTGTGTGTTTTCATTAAAGAAGAAAGCCCTTTAGTCTTTCTTGCTATAGAATGTATTGCAGAAGTGACTCATTTAGACAGTAATATTAGAAAAAAAATTTTCCCTTCAACCTCAAAGCATGCATGTTTCACACAGCTAAATGCTGGGCACTTTTTTCTTGTGCTTTCCAAAGCTGTTCCTCTCTTTAGTTGGTGGTGAGTACCAAGTGGGCATTTCTCAAAATACCCAGCCATCTTATCTTCAATAGGAGCATTTGGTATATACCCCACACCACACACACACACACACACACACACACACACACACACAGCATTTTCACTGGAAGCAGAGGGTGTGGTGGGATGAAAATTATTCCTTAATAAGAAGGAGGGATTTTCATATAATTCTTGCAGATCTGTGTGGTTTCCTTTAGACTGTTTAGTGCAACCTTGGCTTTCAGGGTCAGATGTGTCAGGTGCTAAGGAAATCGGCATCTCCATCAAGCACAGTAAAGCAGCCCCTGTAAGCTATGAGCACAAATCCCATGGGTACTCAGGCTCTAGGGTCAAACACTAAACATGTTGTGAAAAAAATCCATGCTAAATGTAGAATTTTCATGTAGATCTGAATTTGCCTTTCACTTTCCCATCTACTCTGTGCTACTGCTTTAAAGCGATTTTTGACAGGAGGCCAGTCTAGAAAAACAATACCAAGTACATAAACAAACCCCAAATCCCTCATTAAACCATTAGCACTGTAACAGAGCTCATTATTTTTCACCTTCCAATTATTGACTTTTTTAATTAGAGAACATGCTCAAAGTTGAACTGCACCCAGTACTTTCTGCAGAACTTCAAGCCAATTTTGCTATATTAAAATTTTACTTTGTGCCAGAAAGCTTGGAAAAACCAAAGTGGCTTTGAAGGAATTTTCACTCCTTCCATTGTGTGTTCTTTTTCAGATTCATATAAGAAACATTCACATCTATGTGACAAGATTTGCTTGCTGTATTAATGGCTAAAAAGTTATCAGAACTCAAAACTACCTCTCCTTAATCTAGAGACCTCAGACACTATTCAAAGAATAGTGACAAATGGGTATGATGCATATTTAACCAGCAACACAGGTGATTCTGATGCATTCTAAGTTTGAGCACCCCTGATTATGGCAGATGTTTTCAAAATCTTGGAAAAGTCACTTCAGTGAATTTAATTTGTAAAATAATTAAAATAGTGAACATAGATGGAATGAATGGAATTTACTAAGTGCAAAAGGTATATAGTTAAACCTTAAAACATCTGTGAAAAAATATTTTATCTGCATATTAAGTGAATCACAGGACCCCAAAGTGGTTATTAAGCTCAGATTCCTGATTCCAGCAGGTAAATGCTTCAATCATCAAAGGGCAAATGATAATGATGATGATGATTATGATGATGATGATGATAACACCAACGGCGACAGTAATAGATAATACATGGCCTCTATTTTCATAGGACTTACAGTAAAGCAAAGAACGCAGGTGTTAAGTGAATCATATGTAGGGTGAGAGTTATGAAAGAAAGTATGGGGTGCTATGGGAAGTCCGGCATGGGCTCCTAATCTCATTCAAGGGGTATTGGGGAAGGCCTGCCTGAGGAAGGCTTCTCTAACATGAACCCTAAAAACAGAGGATAACCAAAGGGAATGGGAGAAGAGTGTTGTAGGCAGAGGAAATGGCATGTTCAAAGGTACACAATAGAAGTGAAAAGTGTAGTATGGCTAGAGTAGAGCAAGGCAAAAAGTAGATAGAAAGAAGTCTGCTAGTATGTTCCCTGAGAATCTTTTCAAATCATCGTTTATCCCTCTCCTTGGAATACTCTTCCACCAGAACATAGCTGCCTCCTTTTCACCATTCAGAACCCACCTCTAGTATGACCTCCACATCAAGGCCTTTCTTGACCACCTTGACAATGTATTTCTATCACTTTTCACTCTATCATGTTCTTCACTATATTCATCAGTAAATGGAACTATCTTTTTATGTTTCCTTGTTTATTACCTTCCTTCCTTCACTAAAACATAAGCCCATTGAGGGTAGAGACTTTGTCTGTGTCATTCACCACTGCATCTCCACGGCCTAGAATAGCACTTGGTAGAGAAAATGTATAATTGATACTTGGTAATTGATATTCAATTAGTGATTGGCCACTTCTAGTCATATTGGCCAACTGCAGATGCTTAAACCAATGTCCCATGGCTTTGTATAGCTCCTCAAAGCTTCAGATATGACCAAGAAACAAATGTAAAGAGAAAAACTACCACCTAGAATGGAATGATTTTGTGATTAGAATGGCCAACAGACACAAGAAAAAGTGCTCAACATCAGTCAGCATCAGGGAAATACAAATCAAAACCACGGTGAGATACCACCTCACACCAGTCAGAATGGCTAAAATTAACCAGTTAGGAAACAACATGTGTTAGCAAGGATGTGGAGAAAGGGGAACCCTCCTACGCTGTTGGTGGGAATGCAAGCTGGTGC
>CM052901.1:37437201-37457654 GCA_028534135.1 Potos flavus | reverse complement strand
AAAGGATGAAGACCCAACTTTTGTTTTAACATGGACTGGACTGGAAGAGATTATGTTGAGTGAAATAAGTCAAGCAGAGAGAGAGTAAATTATCATATGGTCTCACTTACGTGTGGAGCATAAGGAAAAACATGGAGGACATTGTGATAGGGAAGGAAGGGATGAATTGGAGGAAATCGGTGGGGTGAAGAACCATGAGAGACTGTGAACTCAGAGCAACAGACTGAGGGTTTTGGAGGGGAAGGGGTGGGGGGATGGGCAAGCCTGGTGGTGCGTATTGAGGAGGGCACATATTGCATGGAGCAGTGGGTGTGGTACATAAACAATGAATCTTATAACACTGAAAAAATAAAATAAAAGTATTTGGGGGAAAAAAAGGATTAAGTCAAACTAGAAAAAAAAATTAAAAAAAAATCCTTTTCAGATATTTGTAACATCTGATTTATCTCAATGTTGGCGTTTCTTGATTGTATTTTCTCATTCATATTAATTATTTTCTTTGTGGTTAGTATGAGAAGTGATTTTCTTTTCTATACTAGACATTTTGGATATTACAAGACTCAATTCTACTTAATATATTTTTAAGCAGGTGATTCCCTGTTGAGGTGTAGCAAAAGATTTGTGTAGGGGTATATGTTCAGTTTCCCACTTGGCACTGCTGACACTACCTGGCAAAAGTGTATTCCCAACTCACAGTGCTTCATTGCAGATGGCTGAGGTGGAAGATCAGCAAACTGCTTGGCCCTGCTGACACTTTCCAATGAAAGTAGGACACTAACTTAGTCATTGATTCCATGTAGGGGTGTAAGATGAGCCTCCTGCTGGGTCCCACTGCCCCCATCACTGGGAGAAATAGGCTGACTTACACTGCTTTGTTGTTGCAGGGTTCGGGGAAAGATATCATCCCATCAGGCCCTAATGACACTAGTGGAGGAATAAGAGACTAACTAACTAACCTTGCCTACCACTGTCTCATTCCATCTCATTAAGGCCAGGTAGGTGTTGAGGCTCAGGTGCCTACTGGTCGCTGCTGAAACCAGGGGAAGTAGGAAGTGGAATGCTAACTAACTCTGACTCACATCACTTCATTTAGTCCTATTGCTGCCAGGTGTGTGTGTAAGTTCATACTCCTAATGGATGTTGCTGGCACCAGGGCTAGGGTAGCGGAGAGTGCTTACTAGCCCCAAGTTGCAGAACCTACTTCCATCCCATCGATGTTGGGTGTGGGTGAAATCTTAGCCCTCTACTCGATCCCAGTGACATCACCCTGGCAGGAGAATCAGACAAGCATCTGCTTCCTCGGAAGGGAAACAGCTCCTTCATCAGCTTACCAACACCATCAGGTCAGGGAAATCAAATTTGCCTGCTTCTCCCATGTTAGACAGAAGATGCTCTCTCCAATCTGCTCCTACCAACACCACTGGGAGAGGGAATCAGAATCCTTCATTTTTACCATTATGAAGCTTAGTCTAGTGGTTGAGAGACTAAATAAAGAAGTAAACTCAAGTATATAAATGTAACTGTGACATGGGTTATGAAGGAAGAGCACATTGTCACTTGAGAAAAAATAGGCTTTTTTGAGAAAGTGACATTTAAGACTTTGAAGGATGAGAAGGAGCCAATAATGTGAAGGTGGAGGGGAAAGTGTTCTTAGGAGGAGAAACAGCAAGTGAGATGGCACAGTGGTAGGAAAGAACTTGAATGTTCAAGAAAGTGAATGCAAATCGAGTATGTAGAGAAATCAAGGTGTCTAAGTCATGAGAAGGTAAGGCTAGAGAATTGGCATTACCTGATCATGGAAGATCATGAGGGCTATGTTAAGGTTTTAGAATTTTTGTTCTAAGTGCAAAGAGAAGAAGTTAAAGATTTTTGAGAAGGGCGGGGGTATATTTTGAGTTAACCATTAACAAAAGGTCACCCTGGTTGCTGTGTAAAGACTACATTAGAAGGGAAGAATGGAACAGGGAGACCAGTTAGGAGGCTGCAGTAGAAATCAAGATGAGAGATAATAAAAGCTCTAACAGGCCGGTAGTGTGGAGATAGAGAGAAGTGGAAATAATTAAAATAAAAGGCACAACTCATTTGTCAATGGAAAATGTGTTTCTAGAAATTAGAATATTTAACTGCATCACCATTATATTAACTCAGTATAGCATAGTCCCTATGGGAGAGTGACTATATTTCCCAGTATCAACATACAAGTAGGGTTTTACTGACTTCTCAATTTATTTTCTCTATCGCTTTTTTAAAAGCTTTTATTTATTTGTTTGAGAGAGAGAGAGAGAGCTCGTGTGCATGAGGGAGTGAGAGCACAAGTTGGGGGAGGGACAGAGGTCAAGGGGGAAGCAGGCTCCATCCTAGGATCCTGAGATCATGACCTGAGCTGAAGGCAGAGGCTTAACTGACTGAGCCACCCACGTGCCCCTACTTTCTCTGTATTGTTTGTAGTAATTCTAATACAGCAATGTAGCTAGGCCTGAAATGAACCCAAATCCATGAAGGACTGCGCCTCTTCAAGCTGCAAACACACTTATGTGGGCTTTAACCATTAAAATAATCCCATGTTAGCTTGTCTTTGGAAAATAACAAGACTGTTTTCTGGGGATCAAAAGATCTGTGGTAAGGAGGGAAAAAAGAAAGCAGGGTGATGTAACATTGCTTAGCTCAGAATAAGTCCTCAATAAATAAGAGCTGATATTAGACTAAATTTAATTCAATTTATTTTAGTGAAAATGCCTGTATTTCAAAGCTTAGTTTAAATGACAGGAGTAATTTACAAATCCATAAATATTTGGAGCAGGCTTTTTTCTTTGTCTTGTAGTTAATTATTTATTTTATGAAAACGTGTTTGCATATATAATTAAAAGCTTGATAGATAAGCTGGGCATTAGAAAAATTTAAATTTAACATTCTATAAGCCAAACATTGCCTGAAATTCAATCAAAATGAAACTATGGTCTTTTATACTATGTTCTTTAATAAGCAAATAAGGATTCCATGTAAAAATTGTTTCTTAAAAGCGCATCTGTATCAGTTAGGACTCAGTTGTAGGAAATAAAAGCCACACTCCTTTTCTAAGTATTTAATATACATGAAATAGGGACCTCCCGAAACATTGGCTAGGCTAGAGGAATGAGTTTTGAACTGGGCCTCCAGAAATGAATTTTAGAATAACACTGAAAAAAAGGTCTGTCAGAGGATAGGCTACCACATCAGAAAGGCAGGGTATCAGGAACTCCCCAATGGAAGTGTTAAGTTCAAGGACACAGACATGGCTGTGCTTGAGGAATCCAGCCACCACTACTGCAACTACCTTTCTAACTCATGAACCTGGTGTCAGGGCACCCAAGACTGAGTCTACCCTTCACCCCAGTGCAACTACCTCTCAACACCAGCTATGCTAATGGACACTAGAATGCTGCTGCAGAAAAGACAAAGGTCTTCAAGATTTGGTTTGCCAGCAACAGCCATCAAAGCAGCAGGAAAATGAACCTCAAATCCCTTCTGCCTTCTAAGTTTCATGAAAGTACATGTAATTGGTGGAAACCAATTTGCATGCAGAAACATAACTAGAGGAGAATCTCCAAAATGTAAATTTTATTTATTTTATTTTATTTTTCCAGTACCGTGAGGCATACTTGAAGGAGGTGAAAATGGGTGCCAAATATAGTTCACCTCTCTTGGTACTAAACATTGTACATATTTGTCTTTTCATATGTTTTTATTTTTATGTATTTATGTATGTATGTATGTATTTTTAAAGATTTTATTTATTTATTTGACAGAGAGAGAGAGATCACAAGTAGGCAGAGAGACAGGCAGAGAAAGAGAGGGGGAAGCAGGCTCCCTGCTGAGCAGACAGCCTGATGCTGGGCTGGATCCCAGGACCCTGAGATCATGACCTGAGCAGAGGCTTTAACCCACTGAGCCACCCAGGCGCCTCTTCATACTTTTTTTTAAAAAAGACTTTATTTATTTAAGAGAGAGAAAAACAGAGATAGCTAAAGCACTAGTGGGGAGGAGAGGGAGCAGTCTCCCCACTGAGCAGGGAGCCCGATGTGGGGCTCAATCCCAGGACCCAGGATCATGACCTGAGCCGAAGGCAGATGCTTAACCGACTGAGCCACCCAGGCACCCCATGTCTTTTCATTCTTGTATATATACTTTATGTACTTGGAGCAAAAACAGCAATGACAATATGGTAATGTATAACAAAATGCGACTCTTTCTGGTAAAAATATGGTAATGTATAACATAATGCGACTCTTTCTATCCTCTTTCAAAAAGGGGGGATATCTGGAGTTTCATCAGTAACTGAATAGATCTCTGCATGATGTTCATTCATCATATGGTTTTGTCATAATCCCACCTGGAGATACTGTAACTTAAATAGTATAATAAAGCTAATTACAACCAACACATTTTTACATAAAATAGTTGAGGAAAGGGGAAATGAACAGTGTGTGTTTGTGTGTGTGTGTGTGTAAGCAAGGAAGAAAATAGGATGACTGTTGCAGTTATCATTTTGGAACTTGTTACAAGATCAAGGTCTAGAGATCCGCCTGGGTGGCTCAGTGAGTTAAAGCCTCTGCCTTTGGCTCAGGTCATGATCTCAGGGTTCTGGGATCGAGCCCTGCATTGGGCTCTCTGCTCAGCAGGGAGCCTGCTTCCCCCTCTCTCTCTCTGCCTGCCTCTCTTTTGCCAACAACCTGAAAGAGCTAGGAAGTAATTCTTTCACAGAACTTCCAGATATAAGCCTAGCTTGGCCAGTACACTGAGGTGGACTTGTGACCCTCTAAACAGAGAACCCAGAGTTCTGACCTATAGAACTGTGAGTTAATAATGGATCTTGTTTTTTTAAAAAAAGAAGATCAAGGTCTCATAAGCTGTTATAAATTGTTTCTTCTTCTGTCCTTTCTGTGTTCTTTGCCTTCAGCCAGCACCTATGCAGACTGGTGTTCTTTAGTTTGTGAGGTGACTAAACTGTTCCTGAGGAGCATGAATCCTTCTGCTGATATTGGTTTACTTCAGCTTTCTATTATTTTCTTTCTTTTTTTTTATTAGACTTTAGGAACATATCCATATCACTGGTTAATATATAGCCTTTATTTATTTATTTATTTATTTATTTATTTATTTATTTATTTATTTATTGGTTATTTGATTAACTATAGTTGTTTTTAATAGTGTAATAAGCATTCTCAACCCAACGACTCAAAAGTTGGGATCTTGACTTGAATCTCTCCCAGCACTACATTTCCCTCCATTTGGAGTAGCACCAAACTGCTTCTTCTTTTCATGATTCCTTTGTTCATTTTTATTTTTTATTTTCTTTTTTGGTTCCATTTTTATATAGTTGTATTGCATGGAAATATATTCCTAAAGAGTATACTTTAAATTTTTAGTATTTTACTTTACAGAATGGATATAATACTGCATGTGATGTTTAAGATTTATTTTGATTTTTGGGGCACCTGGGTGGCTCAGTGGGTTAAAGCCTCTGCCTTCGGCTCAGGTCATGATCTCAGGGTCCTTGGGATCGAGCCCTGCATCGAGCTCTCTGCTCAGTGGGGAGCCTGCTTCCTTCTCTCTCTCTGCCTGCCTCTCTGCCTACTTGTGATCTCTCTCTGTGTCAAATAAAGAAATAAAATCTTTAAAAAAAAGATTTATTTTGATTTTTTACTTATTATCTTTACTTATTACTTTTCTAAAAATCATACCTATTATGTATTGCTGTCATTAATTCATTTTGACTGGTTTATAGTAATCTATTATGTGTCTATACCAGTTTATTCATCCTTTCTTTCACTGATGGGCATTAGGGTTGTTTCCAGGCATTTAGTATTGGGAATAGTATTGCTTTGAACATTCTTGTACATATTCCCACTTGTATGTATAAGAATTTATCTTTGGTAAATACCTGGGAGTGGAATTGCTAAGCCATAGGCTATGTAAATGTTCAACTTTAGTAGGTAATGTGAAACTGCTTTACAAAGTCATTTCAAAAATTTTCATTCCCAGAGGCAATGTGTAAGTCATACCGTCATGTTGTCTCTAATATTAGGTATTATTAGAATTTTTACATTTTTGCTAGTAAAGTGTGTATAAACTGGCATTTCATTCACGTCTTGAATTGAATTTCCTCAATCATCATTGATGTTAAACTCACTTCATATGTTTTTGCCCTTATGTGTCTCCTCTTCTATGAAATGTCTCGTGTCAATTTTTTTTCTATTAGGTTTTTTATGCTTCTCTTACAGTTGTATAGAATTTATGTATTCTTGATACTAACTCTTTCTTGGTTGTATGTACTGTAAGTACTGTTTTCCATTCTGTAGCTTATATTTTTCATTTTCTCTAAGTGGTATTTTGATGAGTTTTATTATAGTCAAAATTACCATTTTTTTTAGTGTCTTCTTAAAAATACTCCAATGGGTAAGATCTTTTCATGTATATTTTCTTTTTTTCCATGTATATTTTCTACAAAGAATTTTAAAGTTTATTTTTGACCTTAGAATCCTTAATCCATCTGAAGTTGTTTTCTAGATGTGGTGTGAGGCAGAAGCCAATTTCATCTTTTCCATATGGTTGCTATTTTCCCAGCTTCATTTATTGAACAGCTTCTACTTTCTCTGCTGAGCAGATGTGCTATCTCTGTGTTATATCAAAGTTTCATTCATGGGTGGGTCTGTTCTTTCTATCCATTGATCACTTTGTCCATCTCTGCTTCAATGTTACACTGCCTTAGTTATTACAGCTTTATAATAATTCCTAATGTCTGGTAGGGCAAATGCCCTAAACCTGTTCTTCATCTTCAGTTATGTTCTGGCTTAGTATGGACACTTTTGTCTTCAATATACATTTTACAATCATCAAATCATATGAAAACACTTAAAATATAAGTTGAAATTTCATTGAACTTATCTCCAGTTACATTTGGGGAAAACCAACATTTTTAAAAAAAGATTTATTTATTTATTTGAGAGAGAGAGAGAGCATGAGTGGGAGCATGAGAGGGAGGGGCAGAGGGAGAGAAAGAGAGAGAATCTCAAGCAGACTCCCCCCTGAGTACATACAGCCAGACATGAGGCTTGGTCCCACAACTTGGTCCCAACTTGGTCCCACAACTCTGAGATCATGACCTGAGAGCCGGTCAAGAGTCAGATGCTCAACTGACTGAGCCACCCAGGTACCCCCCAAAACAACATCTTTAAGATATTAAATATTCCTATCAATAATAAAGCGTATATAATTTATTTAGATCTTTTAAAATATATATTAATAACACTTTATAATTTTCCCCATAGATGTCTTGTGCATTTTTTATTAGGTTTATTCTCAGAAACTTGGTATTTTTGATACTATTGTAAATTGTGTCTTCTCTTTAAGTAAATTTTCAATGATCAGCTGTTGGTGAGTAGAAATGCAAAATACTCTTGTATATTAACTTTATATGAAGCCACTTTGCTACACTCTTATTTCTAGTGACATGAAGGTATATTATTTGAATTTTCTAAAGAGATTATCACATCATCTACAAATAATCACAATTTTGTTTTTTTCCTTTCCAATCCTTGCATATATTGTCTTATTACACTGGATAGGACTTCAAGTCTAATAATGAATTAAAGTGGCCATAATGGGTTTCCTTGTCCCGTTCCTGATTTTAGTGAGACTGCTTCCAATGTGTGTTGATTTAAGGTAATGCTAGCTTTAGGATTATTTCACAGATGCTTTTTGTCAGGTTAAGAAATCTCTTCTATTTCTAATTTAGGAAGAGTTTTCTTTTTGTCATAAATGAGTTTTAAATTTCATTAACTTTTCATATTTACTGAAATGATAATATGCCTTTCCATAAAAATCTGTTAATATATGGGCACCTGGGTGACTCAGTTGGTTAAGTCACCAACTGAGTGACTTGTTGGTTTCAGCTTAGGTCTTGATCTCAGGATTGTGATCTCAGGTGGGTGAGATTGAGCCCCTCATCAGGCTCTGCGGTCAGTGGGGAGTCTGCTTGGGATTCTCTCTCTCCCTCTCCCTCTACCGCTCCCTCCACTTGCTCTCCCTCTCTCTAAAATAAATAAATAAATATTTTAAAAATTCTTTTTCTATACAAAGGCGTACTTATGGATTTTCTAATATTAAATCACCCTTAAATATCTGGTATAAATTCTATCTTTTTTATACACTATTGCATTTGATTTGCAAATATTTTGGTAGGAGTTTTGCATCTGTATTCATAAATTAATACAATCCATAATCTTTATTTCTCATAATTTGTTTTTGTTCTGTTGTCAAGGTATACTTGTCTTGCAGAATAGGTTGGAAAATATTCCCTCTTTTTCTATTATCTGAAAATGGTTGTATCAAATTTGAGCTATCCCTTTCTTGAAAGTTTTGTAGAACTTGTTTATAAAATAGTCCTGATCTAGTGTTTCCTTTGCAGGAAGATTTTAATTGCTACATCTTTAAAGTAGTTATAAGATGATTTAAGACTTTCAAATTTCTTTTTGAGTGAGTTCTGATAAGTTACATTTTTCTAAGGATTTGTCCATTTCTCCAAAGTCGTCAAAAGTGTTGGTCTTCAGTGTCGATGACATTGTTTTATTATCTTTCAAAATGCTATTATTTGTAGTTATGCCCTCTCTTTCATGTATTTTGTGTCTTCGTGTATTTTGTGTCTTCTCTCTTTTTTCCCCCTTGGTCAATCCAAACAGAATTTTGTTTATTTTGTTCCTATTCTTCCAAAGAGATGATCCACTGGTTTTGTATATATATATATATATATATATATATATATATATATATATATATATATATATTTTATTTTCCTTAGTTTCCAGTCTTACATTTATTATATCTTTCCTTGTATTTTCATTGGGCTTAGTCTCTTGGGGTTTGTTTTTAAAGATTTTATTTATTTTTATTTTATTTTATTTTTTTATGATGTTATGTTAGTCACCATACAGTATGTCATTAGTTTTTGATGTAGTGTTCCAACATTCATTGTTTATGTATAACACCCAATGCTCCATGCAATATATGACCTCCTTAATACCCACCACTGGGCCAACCCATCCCCCCACCCCCTTCCCCTCTAAAACCCTCAGTTTGTTTCTTGGAGTCCATAGTCTCTCATGGTTTGTTATTTTATTTTAGAGAGAGAAAAAAGAGAGAGAGAGAGAGTGGATGGAGGGGCAGAGGGAAAGGGAGAGAATCTCAAGCAGAGTCCCTGCTGAGTGTAGGGCCTGATACAGGGCTTGATCTCATGACCCTGAGATCATGACCTGAGCCAAAACCAAGAGTCAGATGTTTAACTGACTGAACCACCCAGGCACCACTCTCTTGGGTTTTTTAAAAAGGTTTCTTAAGATAAACAATTATCTAATTTTTTTTTTACTTTCTCTTTATTATGGGTATTTAAGACTAGAAATCTCCCTCAAAATACTGCTTTTATTATACCCTGGAAGTTTTGTTACATAATATTTTTATTATATTCAATTCTAGATTTCCATTGAATATTTGGCCATTAGGGCCCAAGTGACTGAGCAGCTTGCTTTGCAGCCTGACCACGATGGAGAATCTTGTAATGCTCTGAGCCTCACTCAAAGTTGACAGAATTATGAGTTACTTGGTAAATCAGTCCAGTGAGCTCATTCAAATATGGTATAGTTTGCCACCAAATTACAAAGAAGGCCCCAAGTATTGTGCCTCTTTATTTAGTGGTAGGAGCTGTGAGATGCAGAAATTTGTTTTTCTCATTGGAGAGGATACCCCAGGATATCTCTGGCCAGTGGACTCTAGAAACTTCACTGAGGTAGCAGGCTCCTGATTTTCATGGATTTTATCTTCCTACTACCAAGGCATCTGAAGTTCCTGCTCACTATGTCCCTATCAACATGATATCCTCAATAATAGTATACCAGAATGATGTCCTTTGGGATAATCAAGGTTCCAGTGTTCTAAATTATGACCCCAAAATTGATATATCCCTGTAGTAAAATAGTTTCAATCTAAGAGCAGTACGTGTTACATCAGGGAAAATTGCTTTTGGTCCTTCCTGTTGAGCAGTACAGGGGTAAATAAGCATTTGCCAGAGTGATAACTGCGTACCAGGTGCTGGGGACTACGTCGATTTGCTCCAGTCTCTTTAAAAGACTACATCTAGAATAGCAGCTGCAAATTGGAGTTTTTCACTGATTAAGCTGAAGATAATTCACTGTCAGTCTCTAAGACCTGAGTCTTCAGCAAAGGCAAATAAACCACTTAAATGGGAAGTGATAGGAATCACAATCCCTGCACATATCTTTTGTATCACTACTCTTTGTAATTCTCCCAGGAATACAGTGTTAACTCTTGATTTACTCTTTTGGTGGAGAGGGAAGTTCCATAGGTCTTTACTTGGCCCTTCTTTCTGTAATAGCCCTTGTTTTACAGGTTGGGGAGCCAATGTGGGGGTTTGGCAATTGCCAAGTATTAATTCCAATTCATGCATTTGGGAACTGGAGAAATAGCCACAGGATTGGTTCGCAGACCTACTGAACCCACTGTGAGATGGTTAGAATTCCATTTTATTATCTGATTCCTATATAAGCCCCTCCTTATAGGCACTAGTAGAACACAGTGATGTTTTGGATTCCCTGGGCTTAGCATAACTAAAACCAATGTACAGTGATCCCTAAAAGTTTTTGGTATTTATCTTTCCCCAGTATACAGTTATCCTGGTAAATGACTACAGGTTCCTTTTGGTAAATCAAGGAAGACAGATGTATAGAACATACTAATGGTGGTATTACAGGATCCTCCTTAAAGGGGCTTTTGTTCTGGGAATTGTCTCAGGTTTGGGAATTGGGGGACCATGTTATATGCATCCAGTAGGAATTTAGTAGGTTGCTCATCTATTTTAGTCCAAGAGCTTCATGAATAATTAAGTACTATCTTAAATCTTGTGCAGGTCAAGCCATTTTGAATAATATTCTTACTCTGTTGCTTATTACAGTAAACATACTCACCTTGCCTCTGGTGGTTAAGTGTTGCTGGTCACTATCTGCCATTTTTTGATGCCATCATTCTCACTGAAATAAGGCAGTCCATTTCGGTGGTAGAACTCCCACCTTCATCTCCAAACTACAGAGGACAGCCACTATAGTGGTTATTTTAAATCCTTTTTTTGGGGTAAAATATTACACATGGTAAGAAAAATGCATAAAACAAAAATCTAAAGCTTAATGAATTATGATAAAGTGAACATTTGTAGAACAATCATGCAAATTACAAAATAGAGGAATGCCTACACCCAGAAATCCTCTGCATGCCACTTTGCAGTAAAAAAACCTCTCCCTTTCACCAGAGTATAACTATTATCCTACTTTTTATGGTAAACATTACATTACATTTATTTATAATTTTACTACCTTAACATGCATTCCTAAACACATAACAGTATTTCACCTGTTTTTGAACCTCGTCACTATAGTTGTGAGATTTATCCAAGTTGTCATATGTAGCTCTAGTTCATTTCGATTGTTGTGTAGTATTCATTCTATGAATATACTACAATTTATACATTCTATTGAAAAACATCTGGGTCATTTTCAGTTTGGTGCTGTTACAAAAATATTCAAGAATGAACATTCTTCTATATGTCACTTGATGCACATGTGCATGCTTTTCTGTTGGGTATATACTCAGAAACAGAATTGTCGCCCTCCCTTCTATTTTCCCATTTCTTTGCCTCTCTATGCATCTTTCTGGGTGTTTTCTTCAAAACTGTATTTTGGTTTACAAATTCTCTCTTCCTCTGCATCTAAGCTCTATTTAATTCAACCACTAATTCTTAATGTCAATTATTGCATTTTTTACTTCTAGAAATTCTATTTTAAAATTTTTTTTTGTGTTTTCCTGCCCCGATCTGTTTAAATTTTCTATCATTTCCCTCATCTTTATAAACTGGCAAACATAGCTATTTTAAAGTCCATATCTCAAAGTTGCAATATCTGGAGTCCCATGGGTCTTTTTCTATGCCCTGTTTTTCTTCTATTTCTTGTTCAAGTTGCCTGCTTTGGTTTATCTTTCTTGTATTCCAGATACTATATTAAACCATTTGTTTTTAGAAATAATGTGAAACTTGAAATAATATTATATTCCAGAAATGGAATATTTTCTGTTGCTTCTGCCAGGGACCTGGGAACACCAGCAATCTGGGATCGTTTTAAGCCAATATTAGGATCAAGACTTTCTGGGTCACCAAAATGACTCAGAGCTGAGCTGCAGTCTGTGTGAAAGCTGTGTTACTTCCAATTCATCCTGAATTCTAGGGTGCAGTTCCAGCCCAAAGTGTCAGAGTTTTACCAGGGCTTCTATTCTTGATGGACTTAATTAATCATGTACAAGTGTCTGAGCTAGCACACTGAAGTCAGAGATTATTTTAGTTATACCCATTTCTACAAATCCTATCAAAAAGTGTGTTTTTCCCTAGTCTAGTATCCTTAAATCCATTCCTACATATATTCAACAAGTTTACACTGACAAAAATTAATAGAATTTTGGAATATTTCAGCATCTGCTTCTTCTTTTCTCAAATCAGACTTTGAGGGAGTAGCACTATGGGATATTTCAGCAAGGCAGGACTACCTTCATTAACTAATGAGAAGAACCCTCTTATTATTTGATGAAAGCTGGCAAAAGAACTTCAGTGGCCTTTGGCAGTTCAGAGTATTTATCTTGCTATGAATTGTCTCAGTTTCTAGGTGTGATATTCAATAATTTTTCAAATTGGTATGTTAGAGGTATTGACCAATTAGAATTGACATCCAATTAATTAGTATAGATACTCATCACTTTCAAGTCTCCCATCAAATGTTATCCTCTTAATGAAGAATACTTCATTTAAATACCTTCATTAGGCACATTTAAAATTTCATCTTGCTCCAGACCCTGGCACTCTCTATTCCTCTTATTTTACTTCAGTAGTACTATCACTTTCTAGAAGATTATATCATTTACTTTAAAAAAATATATATATATATGTATTTATTATTTTCTGTGTCCTTCTAGAATGTAAGGCATTCTATGAAGGCAGGGGTTTTACTTGTCATGTTTACTGTAATATTTACTCAAAAAGTATTTTTTGAATGTTTGTATGGTGTCAAATATTGTATCAGCATTCATCTATAAGAAACAGAACCACCCTGGCTATTTTAAGCAACAAATGGTTTAATATAGGTAATTAGGTGCTTACAAAGTTCTTGGCTAGAGAAGTGAATTCTAGGCTAGTTTTCCCCAATCAGCACTGTCAAATTGTCCCGTCAGGGGTACTGCTAACTCTGCTACATTCAGAAAGGTGAGAAGTGACAGTAGTGAGGAGGCCTGGCCTGGAACTTTAAAGTCGACTTAAGACCACGTTGCCATATCTTGCTATCCAGAAATAAGGAATTTACTGCCATACTACAACCACCCCTCAATATTCATAAATCTAGTGATTGGATGATGGAATATTGCTTTAACAAGACCCGGTGTTTCCAGATCTTGTTTTTGATGATTAGCCATGGCCAAAGTAGCAGGGAGATGTCCCTGTCTCACTTAAATTTTCCTAATTTGCATCTAGAGCCCTAGAATTTCTAGTCTTCAAGTATCTATCACAGGCAGGGACACTAGGAGAAGATGAGAATGGATGCTGTGTGCCAATTTATTGTATCTACTGCGTCAAACAAAGCAGGGTGTGTGTATATTATATTTATCACGTGCTCTTATTCAAGCATCACTATTCTCTTGAAAAAATGAAGTAGAGCTTATTATTATGCAAAGCTAGTATAGTTAAAGAATGCCTTCCTTCCCTAAATTGCTTTAACACCTCTGGAAGATTCTTTATGCAATGATGTATTTCTTGTTCTCTCTATTGTGAAATTACAGTTGAAACCAACTGATAGCAATTGCACTTCCCCCACCTGTTTATGAAAGTGATTATTTATTAGCAGAGGCATGTTAAGAGGAGAGGGCAGTGGGAGCAATCTGCCTTGTGAGATTTTTATCACCAACATTGTTTAGGAATAATGGCACATGGTGATGATAAAAGCAAAGTATCTTTTAGTCAGTTTTATTACTGTTTTAAAATTCTCTACAAGAAATATACCCCTTATTGTCTGCACCTGGGGTGGTTGCTCCACTGCCTCATCCTTGTTACATCATTGTTAGTATTATCAGTTATTTTTACTTAGAGTAAGAGATTTTTATCTTGCTCCCTAGTAAACTCTGGAAAACAGATTTAAAAACAAAATTGTGAGATGTGAAGTTAGAGGACTGGAATTAAAAGCATAGATGTGGAACAGTGATTCTCCACTATGGCTGTATATTAGAAAATTCTGGGGAGATTAAAAAAAATGCTGATCCCTGGGTCCCACCACCATAAATTCTGATTAAATTTGTCTGGATTGAGGCCTGAGCCGGGGTTCATTTTGAAAGCTTCCCCAGTGATTCTAATGTGCAATCAATGTTGGGAACTATTTTTTTCTTACTAGTAAAACACTTGTGAGGTGTATTTTAAGCTCTAAGTGGGGTCGTTTGTAAGATGGGGTAAGGGGAGCATTCTGTTGCTGTGCATTAAGTGACTAAAGCTTCCTAGAGGAAGTAGCCATGATACAGGGTATAATGCAGAACAGCAGGAGAGATGCCAACATGGCAGCTTCAGTCCATGTTTGGAATTAGATGGTGATAAGAAAGCAAACTTTATTGGAAGGGAAGGAACTAACTGGGAAAAAGAGATAGCAATTTTGGAGGGATTTAGAAAAGGGATTTGTGGCAACATTCTTAGGTTGTAGATCTATCACATGATCAAGGCAATGAATTCTGTTAACCCACTAGTATTCCCAGGAGTGGAACCCATCTGGAGCTCTTTCTAAAGTTGAGTGCCAGGGCCAGACTTGTATCTAGGTCAGTGGTTATCAATCTTGGATGTACTTTAGAATTACTTGGGGAGCTGTAAAAAATATTTGTACCCAGGCCCCAACTCTCACAGATTCAGATTTAATCAATCCAGAATGGGACGTGGAGAATTTATATTTCCTGTTTTTGTTTCTGTTTTGTTTTATGTCATTTAAAAAATCTCTTCAGGAGGTCCAGTACAAGCATAGGTTTGAGAACAACTGACCTAGGTGGATCACAAAGCTTTGCAAGAATGTCTGTCCCAAAGAGATTTTCTACATGTTTTTCACAATGTTGTCCTCCTTTTTTCAATGTGTTCTATGAGCATCAGACTTCCCTGACAACCCTACCCAGACCCCAATAGTCTTTCCTTCTGGTGCTAATTTAGTATTCTCTGAAGCATTTATCACCACTTGACATGAGTATATATGTTATAACCAGTCTACATCTGAACATCTCCACGGCTGCCACTCTGGTCTAAGTGACCATCATCTTTTGTTTAGATTTCTGCTTCTGCCTTTTCGCTCCTTACTGTCTATCTCAATACAGCCATTGAGTGACTTTTAAGATGCATGTCAGATCATGTCACTACTCTTCTTGAAAACCCACCAATGGATTTTCATCTCACTCGAACTGAGAACCAAATTCCTTACTATGACGTACAAGGTCCTACATGATCCTTACCTCTCTGAGATTCTATTACTGTTCCAGTCATACTGGCCTCCTTGCTCATCTCTGAATATACCAGGCATACTCCCACCTGACAATCTTTGCACTTGCTATCTTCTTTGCCTGGGATGATCTTCCTCCAGATGTCTGTATAGATATTTCCACTTTGAATACCTTATTTAAAATTACAACTCTCCCTGCCTATCCTATACAACCTATTCCCTTGTCAATGCTTTAGCTCTCTTCGTATCACTTATTAAAATCTGTTATGTTTTAAATGTTTAAAATCACATTATGTTTTATTTATTTATTTATTTATTTATTTATTTATTTATTGTTATGTTAGTCACCATACAGTACATCATTAGTTTTTGATGTAGTGTTCCATGATTCATTGTTTGTGTATAACACCCAGTGCTCCATGCAATCTGGGCCCTCCTTAATACCCGTCACCGGGCCAACATATCCCCACATCCCTCTCCCTTCTCAAACCCTCAGTTTGTTTCCTGGAGTCCAGAGTCTCTCATGGTTTGTCTCCCACTCTTATTTCTCCCCCTTCAGTCAAGCAGAGAAAGTCAATTATCATATGGTGTCACTTATTTGTGGAACATAAGGAATAGCATGGAGTACATTAGGAGAAAGAAGGGAAAAATGACATGTTACGTTTTAAATTTATATATACCTGTTTACTTTTTAGGGCCTATGTTTCCTCATTAGAATATAAACCCCATGAGGAAATAGAATTTTGTCTACTTTGCTCAGTGCTAATCCCTGGAACCTAGAAGAGTGCCTGCCACATAGTAGATGATCCACAAATATTTTGTTGTTTGAATAAAACACCAAAGACATTGGGTTGCAACTTCACTATGCAAATATACATGTGTTTTCTTTTCTCATTGGAGGAAAAGGAATTAACACTTAGTGAGTATCTATCTGACAATATGATAGGTACTTTTCACATGATGTATTATTTAATCCTCAAAATATGTCTAATGAAGTAGATATGATTATTATTATACCCATTTTACAGATGTGGAACTGAGGCACAGTGAGACTACTTTGACCAAGGTCATATAGTTTATAAGTACTGGTGCTGCTAGATTTTGAATCCAAGTTTATCTGACTTCCAGGTTCATGTTATTGCTATATATGACCACCTGCCTCAAATTCATTCTTGGAAATGAGTTTACCAAATTAATTCTTACTTTAATGATCTTGGGGAAGTGCAAAGAGGGGGCAGTCAAAGATAGAAAGGAGAAATAGAAAGCTGACTGGCTGATGAGCTTCAGTGGAACAGTTAGGGACAGCAAACTCTGGAGGGTAGAGACACTTGTGGGGAAGGGCCAGAATTAAGAGTGTCTCCAAAAAATCTTCTTCACAGTTGGACTGACCTTTTAGCTTGGCATTAAGGCATTGACTTAAATCCCAGGAGCAATGTAAAGATATCTCACACCCTTTAATAAGAGTTAAAGGGTCTAGAACCGTTAAAAAGGCTATAGGTAATATTCCTACACCTGCACTGGGTTTCATGTGCTGCTGGAGAATAGAAGGACCAGCTGAAGTGACTAAATGGGGACCCTCGGACAGCCAGAGCGGTAGCCTGAGCTTCTGTGGGGCTAGGTAGCAAAAGGAAGGAGCAACAGGATTAAACTGTCCATTTTCATTAAAGATTTGCCCACCTGGGTAGTGATGCCGGTAGGTGAGCCGTGTCATGGTGACTGGTACTGCAGAGAGGGGTTAAATAGGGCCTTTGTCTAATCTCTGTTTCTGTGCCAACCCAGAACACCAGGTAGACAAAACCATGACCTTGTAAGGGGCTGGATCCATAGCTTCCATTACACCACTGATTCCTGGCCCTCACCCTTGCCTGTCCTTTATACCTAACTAGGCATGAAGTGAGCGTTTTGTGCTCACCAAGGCCCTTGGGAGATAGGAGCAAAGTGCACAGGCAAGTTGGAGTAAACAGGGAGGGAGAGGCAGGCCTTAATGCATTGTTATCAAATAAAGAATTAAATAAGGAAAACCCATAAAATTAATAAACCTCAAAAAACAAAATTCAAAATATTTAGATGTCTAAATTCTCTTTTAATCAATGGTAACATTTTTGAGAATTAATTCCTTATTCTATCATGTAGTAAATGCTCAATTTCGCTGGAAGTATATTCTCATCTGATCTATATTCTACAACATTGACATTTCTCTTTTCATTCACTCTTAAGCCTATTCTGAGTAAAGACTGCCAACTGTGTCATATTAGCAGTGGCTGTGAAATGGACTATTTTCCACTAGTGGCTAGGATGAGACCAGAATATGGAATATAAAGCTAGTTTTAGAAATTCAATTTGCAGTAGATATGTATGAATAATTTATGTGTCCTTACTTTATAACATAATAATTAAGGTACCATTGATTTATTATAAAAAGTTAAAGTATGTTTAATGATACCACTTTATCTGTGCATTTAAAATTAAAATATAAATCAAAGGTATCATTAAGAATAATTTCACCTTACTGTATATTTCAAAGTCCATGGGTTATTTTTTTCAATGCTTCTAATCTCTTAATTCAGCTAAAAAAAGAGATGACTCTAAGAAGTGACATGATAAATAATTTAAAGCATAACACTTTTATGCCATGATTCTGACGAGAAGTGAAAGACGGTCTAAAGTGGCAGAGGTTCTAAATTGCTGAAAAGGTATTAGCATTCTTGTATGAAGTTTTGGCATACGAAAGAGAAAGTTCTGTTTATTGGCAATTTCTTATTGAAAGATTTAGAAAGACTCAAAATTGATAATGGGTATGTTGATCTGGAGTGGAGCCATACAATCATTGTTGTGTCTAGAGCTTGTGACCATGACAAAGAAAAGAGAAACAAATTTGAGTCCTGGTCATCACATAAGGAGATTGACTCAGAGGGAAAATGGATGTCTGTATGATTCATAATGGAATAGCAATACTAGAAAGGAGAGAAAGAAAAATATCAAGATACAGATCCATTCTTCTATGAAAGAATGTATTTAATTTAGCCTAGCATTTTCACTAAATATGTCTGATTATTTTTAGCTTATTAACTGATACTATAATAGTAGCTAGTTGGTATTTATCTCCAAGGCATTCTAAATGCTTTGCAGGCACTTTCTTATTATTCTGTACCATATCCTTGTCAGGTGACAATATTTGCCACCCCTACCTCCCAAGGCAATTTAAGAGGGAGCAAAACAAAGACACCAAATGAGGAACAGATGAATAGCAAAACCAGGATTTAAAACAACAGCAGCAACAGAAAGATTTCTCAGATTTTCTGATTCCTACCCTAGTATGCTCTGCATGGAGCTTTGCTTCATTGCTTCAATGTGTATGATCTAAAATAATCAGCATGCAGGGGCACCTGGCTGTCTCAGTCCGTTGAGCATTCAACTCTTAATTTTGGCTCCAGTCATGATCTCAGGGTGGTGAGATGGAGTCTTATGTTGGATTCCATGCTGAGCTTGAGATTCTCTCTCTCTGCCTCTCCCTTTGCCCCGCCCCCTGTGCTTGCTCTCTCTCTTAAATAAATAAATAAATAAATAAATAAACAAACAAACAGATAAATAAATAAAATCTTTAAAATAACTGGTATGCAGTGAAACTTTTTTGAAAGTTACTCGTGTTTTTGACAACTGCGATTTCTTTGGTACCTTCATGGGAAGTAAATACAGCTACCCAGATCTCTAAGATATTGTCTTATATTCTAAGTAAAGATTCATACTGAGGTGGTGTATGGGGCTGGGTGTTGGATGTAGTTCTTATTGGGGGCTTTCAATGACTCCTGGTATTTTTCAGTTGAGCTGCCTGTCCGAGGTGGACACTTTTAAGGAGTAGGGGTTTGTTATGGACTGTATGCTTGTGCCCCTCCATTCATATGTTGAAATCTGAACCCCCAATATTAAGAAGTGGAGCCTTTGGAAGGTAATTAGATCATAAAAGTGTGGAGCCCTTATTAGTAAGATTAGTGCATTTATGGGAAGAGATACCAGAGAGCTTGCTCCCTTTCTCTTTCTCTATCCATCATGTGAAGATAAGAGGAGGCCAGGATGAAGACCATCACTTAGAATACCAGTCATGCTGGGAACCTGATCTCAGACTTCCACCCTCCAGAATTGTGAGAAATACGTATTTATTGTTTAAACTAACTGGTCTATGGTATTTTTGTTACAAGGTGCCTGAAATGACTAAGATAAGTTTTTTTTTCTTTTTGTTTAATTAATTAATTAATTATATCTATCAATTAATTCTATTTATTATTTTGTAATATACACCTACAAGCTGGCAGCTTGACTTAATACTAACTGATAATGATAAAACCAAGTTGCTTTTTTCATTTTTTTATTTAAATTCAATTAATTAACATATGTTATATTATTGGTTTTAGAGGTTTTAGAGGTAGAGGTCGGTGATTCATCAGTCTTATATAATACCCTGTGCTCATTACATCACATGCTCTCCTTAATTTCTATCACACAGTTACCCCTTCCCGCCACCTCCCTCCCCTCCAACAACCCTCAATTTGTTTCCTATGATTAAGAGTCTCTTATGGTTTGCCTCCCTCTCTGGTTTTGTCCTGTTTTATTTTTTCCTCTCTTCCCCTATGATCCTCTGCTTTGTTTCTTAAATTCCACATATCAGTGAGATCATATGATAATTGTCTTTCTCTGACTGATTTATTTCACTTAGCATAATACCCTCTAGTTCCATCCACGTGGTTGCAAATGGCAAAATTTCATTTTTTGATGGCTGAGTAGTATTCCATTATATATATATATATATATATATATATATATATATATATATATATATATATATATATATATATATATATATATATA
>CM052901.1:37411256-37437101 GCA_028534135.1 Potos flavus | reverse complement strand
ATCTTTGAGGTAAATACTCAGTAGTGCAATTGCTGGGTTGTAGGGTAGCTGTATTTTCAACTTTTTGAGGAACCTCCAAAGTGTTTTCTGGAGTGGCTGCGCCAGATTGCATTCCCACCAACAGTGTAAGAGGGTTCCCCTTTCTCTGCATCCTCACCAACATCTGTTGTTTCCTGACTTTTTAATTTTAGCCATTCTGACTGGTGTGAGGTGGTATCTCATTGAGGTTTTAATTTGTATTTCCCTGATGCCGAGTGATGTTGAGCATTTTTTCATGTGTCTGTTGGCCATTTGTATGTCTTCTTTGGAGAAATGTCCGTTCGTGTCTTCTGCTCATTTCTTGATTGGATTTTTTGTTTTTTGGGTGTTGAGTTTGATAAGTTCTTTATAGACTTTGGAAACTAGCCCTTTATCTGATATATCATTTGCAAAAATCATCTCCTATTCTGTATGTTGTCTTTTGGTTTTGTTGACTGTTTCTTTGCTGTGCAAAAGCTTTTGATCTTGATGAAATCCCAGTAGTTCATTTTTGCCTTTGTTTCCCTTGCCTTTGGAGACGTGTCTGGCAAGAAGTTGCTGTAGCCGAGGTCACAGAGGTTGCTGCCTGTGTTCCCCGCTAGGATTTTGATGGATTCCTGTCTCATACTGAGGTCTTTCATCCATTTTGAGTCTATTTTTGTGTGTGGTGTAAGGAAATGGTCCAGTTTCATTCTTCTGCATGTGGCTGTCCAATTTTCCCCAACACCATTTGTTGAAGAGACTGTCTTTTTTCCATTGGACATTCTTTCCTGCTTTGTCAAAGATGAGTTGACCATAGAGTTGAGGGTCCATTTCTGGGTTCTCTATTCTGTTCCATTGATCTGTGTGTCTGTTTTTGTGCCAGTACAAGCTGTCTTGATGATTACAGATTTGTAATAGAACTTGAAGTCCAGAATTGTGATGCTACGAGCTTTGGTTTCTTTTTCAACATTCTTTGGCTCTTTAGGATCTTTCCTGGTTCCATACAAATTTTAGGATTATTTGTTCCAGCTCTGTGAAAAAAGTTGATGGTATTTTGATAGGGATTGCATTAAATGTGTAGATTTCTCTAGGTAGCACTTACATTTTCACAATATTTGTTCTTCCAATCCCTGAGTGTGGAATGTTTTTCCATTTCTTTGTTTCTTCCTCAATTTTTTTCATGAGTGTTCTATAGTTTTCCGAGTACAGATTCTTTGGCTCTTTGGTTAGGTTTTTTCCTAGGTATCTTATTGTTTTGGGTACAATTGTAAATGGTATCAACTCCTTAATCTCTCTTTCTTCTATCTCATTGTTAGTCTATAGAAGTGCAACTGATTTCTGTGCATTGATTTTATATCCCGACACTTTGCTGAATTTATGTATGAGTTCTAGCAATTTTGGGGTGGAGTCTTTTGGGTTTTCCACATAGAGTGTTATGTCATATGCAAAGAGTGAGATTTTGACTTAAAACAAGGTTTTGAAATTTTATTAGAGGATCTTCGTCTTTAAGTTTTGAGCTGATTACAAGGCCATAACATGCAGTAGTAGGGCTAATTCTGGTGTTTGTTCTTGTTCTACAACAATACTTTCTAGTAAAACATGATTCTTCTTGTGTTAAAATATCAGCTATTGGGTATGGGTAAGGAAAATGACATTCTGGTTGATTCAGCATTCTGGTTAATAAAAAGTTATTATGCATATGCCAGTTTTCAAATACTGAGACAGCAGTACCATATACCTAACAGTAAATTGATGTTGAAGATAGTTAAATTTTTCTCTGATCTAAAATATACTATAGAGTCATATGATATCACTAGGACATCTTAATAAAGGAGTTTTCCTAGTGCCACAAATGAGCTGCAGTGACAGCGGAGAGTTTCAGTTGCTAGAATGCTGTGTAAGAATGTTTATTTAGAAACACACAGCAATAATTAATTACCTTATAGAGCTCCCTTTAAGATTGGCCCCAACTTTTCAGTGTTTAAAAGTACCCATGTCAAAATCAGAAACCTTAACCTACAGCACTGCTATTTGAATTACGACTTCAATTTAAAGCATCATTATATAGACAGTTTTGGCTCCTGATGTAGCAAAACCATTTCCCTAAGTGTCAGAGGTGTTTCTTTAAGCTCTAGATTGCTGCCTTTTTTTTTTTTTTTTTTTTGTTCTACGATGGGGATTTTTTTTATATAATGCAGAGGATTTTCTTCTTTTAGTGATAAAAGCCTGAATTCCAATCAATTGATTTAGAAGGCTGTTTTTAACTGACTTTACCCTTTCTGGCAAATGTGCTGATGCTTAGTGATATCAGACTTTCCTTTGACAAGGGGATTCTTGGTGATTATAAAAATAAATAAGTATTGACTTCCTTTCTTTGAGGACGACAGAGATTTTTCAGTCTGAGGCTTATTTTTTCCTGTTCAGAAACCCAAGCTGATGGAAGAGTTTCTTGCTTCTCTAAAGAATAAACCAAAGGTAAAGGGATTTAGGTGAAATGTATGGAGAAATTTCCTGACAATATAGTAAAACATGGGAGCTAGTTTTATCAAAGAAAGATATTTTGTATTAGAGAGGGCTTTCCTCTCCACCAAGAAGTCAATCATGGCTTGAGATGGGAGAGGGGAGAGCCAGTGCAGTGGTGATCCCTGCCTGTACCTACCTTCTGATGCTTGACCTTACTGTTTGCCCACGTTAGGCCTCAGTAGGGAGATGGGGATAAAGCAAGGAGGAGGATAAAGAGAGAAAAAAAAGGTGACACATAATACCTCCTTATGAGTCTGGGTTTTGAAGTCTAATACCTATGAAGCTTTGTCTTTCTCACTGAGTTAAATACAAGCTTCTCAGCCTGACATCTGAGGCTCTCCAGAATTTGGCTACAATCCATTGTTCTAGGTTTTTCTCTCACTCATCTGCTGTAGGGACACTGGGGCAAAAGCCACCAGATGGTCCCCTTTCATCATAAAATGCAACACAAATTCTGTTTTCATTTGCTTATGCTTAGACTTTCTGGCTTTCCCATTATTTCACTGAACTTGAATCCTACCACTTTCTGCCTCACTCAGTCCTGAACATACTGATCTCTTTGCTGCTCTTCTTTGCTGAGCATGACCCTGGTTCATGGCCTTTGCACTTCCTATTCCTTCTGCTTTGAACACTGTCTGATGGGCATGTGCCCTTATCTTCTTGAGGACATTCCCCAAATATTGATTTTTCTGTGAGGCATTCCTTGGCCCCTCTGTATTCTTCCTGGTTCTTTCCCTGTCACCTACCCTGCTTTACCTTTTCATAGCACCGTTCTCTGCTATATTATACCACTTGCTTATATCTATATTTCTTTTCTCTTCCCCCACACTACCAGAATTTAAGTTTCATTTCGGCAGAGATTTTTGTCTGTGTTGGTCACTGATATATATCCAGTACCCAGAAACAGTGTCTGGCATATACTGGGTTCTCATTAAATATTCACTGAGCAGATGAATGAATTAATGCTATGCCTTCTGTCTGAAATCCCCCCTCTTCATATCTACTTATCCTTTAAACCACACTCAGATGCTACTTCCTTAATGAAGACTTTCCTGATTCCTCCCAACATTATTTTTCCCTCCTGTGACTCCCTACAATTTCTCCTGTTTGAAGTGATCTTACTGTATTTTCATCTGTGCCATTGTGACCTATGAACTTTTTTCTTCTTTCTGGTAAACATTTGCTTCCTAAAGGCAGAAATTGTGTTGCTATCCATACTCTTTTCACAAAGGTCTTAACTTCAAAACTCATTTAAGAGTTCCACTTCTGGGATGGCAGCATGAGGAGCTCCATGAGGAGCTCTGGAGACTGTCCTAAGGTCATACAGCAAATAAAGAAATATTTATTCAAAAAATCTAACTCTTGTTAAGAGCAGTTAAGCTTTGTGGCACTTGATCCACGACCTGTTTATTCCCTCCTCCCCCACCCAGCTCAGCTTGATGAAAGCTTTACTCCTTGTGTGTGTAGCCAAGAGGAGGAATTACTCTCTCTGTTCCCAATGAGGGGGTATGATATCTTACTGGGAGGGGCAAGACACCAGCATTTTGTATCTAATCCAACTTGAATTTGTTTTTTTTTTCAACTTGAATTTGAAGATACTAAATTCCTGGCGAGTGTGGCAGAGTGATTGAGGCTTCTTTTTTTCCATTCAGCCCCCACTCAGCATGGAGGCTCAATCCAAGGCATAGCAGGATGGGAATACTGGGGCCCTGACCACACTCACACTAGCTGTATGGTAGGACAGAGGTTCCTGCCAGGAGAGACAAACTAAGAAGTTAAGAGGCTACCACCCCTGTCTGGAGTAGTGGCTCAGAGATTTTGCCCAGGTAGAGAGATAGTCCATAAGAACAGAAAGTTCTGAAATGAACTGACTTATTTGAAACAGAATGTGAAGGAAGTTCAACCCTAAAGGCACTTTTGAAAACAATAAATATTTTTGTTGTAAGCAAGTAAGTGGAAGCTAGTAGCTCCTCTTAATTAAGAACAACAAGCTAAATTATAGGATAGCTAGTTCACTATAGAGAATCAGTGAAAGAGGTATGAAAAGCCCTCCTGGAATCAGAGCAAACCTCAAAGATTTAGACTTTCTGGACTTCCTGTTATTTCATTGAACTTGAATCCTACCACTTTCTGCTTCACTCATTCCTGGACACACTGATCTCTTTGCTGCTCTTCTTTGCTGAGTATGCTCCTGGTTCATGGCCTTTGCACTTCCTGTTCCTTCTGCTTTGAACACTCTGTCTCATGGTCATGTTCCCTTATCTTCTTTAAGACATTCCTCAAATCTTGATTTTTCCCCAAAACTAGTCCTGTCCAAATTTAACTGGATCAGACCATGGAGCAATTTATGCTCAGGGCAGTGTTGAAAATGATAAAGAAATCAGCCCAACAGTGGATCATAACAAAGTATGATATCAAATGAAGCATACAGCCTAACAGAGAGGTCAGAGAAAGATACCAATAGAGCTCTGCTAAAACCATAGTTATCTCAGGCTGATTGTGTGCTTGGCCAGGTCTTTGTCCTCTGAAGAATGACACTGACTAAGAAAACACAAAAACAAGACCCAGAGAGTGGGGAGGAAATCATTGTCCCGAGTTGCTACAATATACCACCTAAAATCTCCAGTTCACAACCCAGAATTATAAGGTGTGCACAAAAACTGTGACACTATACAAGATGAAGAAAATAAAAACAATCAGGCAACAGAAACTGAGAAGGCCAAGATGTCCGATTTAACAAGGTCTTCAAAGAAGTCATTATAAATATGTTTTAATAATTAAACTATGCTTAAAGAAGTAAAATAAGTTATGGTGAAAATGCAATCAAATAGAGAATATTGGGGCATCTGGGTGGCTCAGTTGGTTAAGCATCTGCCTTTGGATCAGGTCATGATCTCAGGGTCCTTGGATTGAGCCCTACATCAGGTTCCATGCACAGTGGGGAGTCTGCTTGAGATTCTCTCTCTCCCTCTGTCCCTCCTACTCATGCTCTCAAACAAATCGATAAAATCTTTACAAAATAGAGAATATCAGTAAAAAGGTAAAAATTGTTTTTTAAAAAGACCCAAATAGAAATTCTGGAGTTGAAAAGTAGAGTAACCAAAATGAAAAATTTGTTAGAGGAACCCAACAGTAGATTGGAACTGGCAGAAGAAAGAATCAATGAACTTGAAAATAGATAGTTAGATATTAATATCTGAAGGACAGAGGAAAAAATAAAGATAAAAAGGAATAGGGCCTTGGTGAAATGTGGGACACCATTAAAATACACTAAATTATATATAATGGGAGTATCTGAAGGAGAGGAGAGAAAGGTGCAGAAAAAACAGTTGTGGGAATAGTGGCTGAAATTTTCCCTCATTTGATGGAAAACTGTAATCAATATATCCAAGAAGTATATCCATATATATCCAATATATATATCCAATATATCCAATATATCCTGTATAGTAAACTATACAGGACAAACAGCAAGAGATCCATGTGTGGACACATCATAGTAAAGATGTTGAAAGTCAACAAAGAGAAAAATCCTAAAAGCAGCAAGAGGAATGACTCACCACATATAAGAGAACCCCAATAAAATGGACTGATAATTTCTTTTAGAAACAGTGGATGCCAGAAAGCAGTGGGATGGCATACTCAAAGTACTGGAAGAAAAAAGAAACTATCAATTGAGAATCCATATCCAGCAAAACTAGCTTTCAAAACTTAAGGTCAAATAAAAACATTCTCAGATGAAATAATGGGACAAATTTTCCAAGAAGACCCATATTGTAAGAAATACTTATTGAGGTTCTTTAGTATGAAAGCAAATGACCCCACAAAGTAATTTCAATCCACATGACAAAAACAAACCACACCAGTAAAGCTAATTATATAATTATAAAAGACAATATAAATAAATATTTTTTTCTTTATTCTGTTCACTTATTTAAAAATTAATTGTATAGAACAATACATAGCCACATATATGTATACATATATACATATATGTATTCATAAATACATTATATATGTGCTGCTGGGCTTATAACATTTAGAAATGCAATATTTTTGACAATAACAGCACAAATTGGGTGGGCGGGAACAATGTTACATTAGACTAAGGAAATGGCACTAGATGATAACTCGTATCTACAGGAGAAGATGAAGAGAACCAGAAATGGGAAATAAAGTTAATAATATAAACTATACAAGTATATATTTGCTTTCCTTCTCAGCTTCTTTAGAAGATATAAAACTGTATAACATAATAATTATAACAAAGCATTCTTGAGTTTGTGACGTATATGTAATATGTACAATAATAATGGTATAAAAATGGAAAAGAGGGCACACAGCTATATAGAAGTAACATTTCTATTTATCACTAGAATTAAATTAATATAAATCTGAAGTAGAAAATATATACAGATGTTCCATAGTTTATATAATCCATGTCCTAATGATAGATAATTAGGTTCTTTATGATCAAAACAAATACTGTTTAGGTGAAAATAATAGATAAACATGGTGAATATTTTTAAGTGTAAAGGGAGTTGAATTAGTTATTGCTGCAATAATGCTTCATGACAAAAACCCACCAAGTATCAGTGTCATGTAACAATAAACATTTATGTTTCTTGTTCACAGGTTTGTTAAGTCAACAAGTCAAATTGGGTTCAACTGATCTCATTTGGGCTTGCCTGGGCTTAGACCCATTATGTGGGCTGGTTTCAGGTTTGCTGCTGTATCTCCTCATTCTCTTTGGACCAAAAGCTACAGAGGACTACTGCTGTGTGGCAGAAGCATGAGAGGCCAAGCCATTAGTATCAACTCTGTTATTATTCCTTTGGTCAAAGTAAGTCACATGACCGACCCCAGTGGAGTAGGGAAATATGCTTCTCTTACTGTAGTACTTACTGTAGGTACTCAAAGTCACAATGTAAAGGGTGTGAATGGACTATTCTTAAACAGAGGGTGTGACAAATTCCAATGTACTACATAATACATAAAAAAACATAAATGTGTCTCACTTCACATTGCCGATTGATCATTCATTCTTTGAAAAAACAACCACTGTTGCCAATTTCTTGAGTATTCACTCATAAATATCTTTATGTATATGAGTATGTGTATAGTGAATCAGTTCATATCAGCAGTTTCAACAGATATTACCAGTGTTCTCCAAAGTGGTCACACTAGTTTCTACTCTAGCTAACCAAATGAAAGGGTCTGTTTCTTCACATGCTTGCCAATAGTGTGTACTATGGAACATTTATTCTTTGCCATTATGGTTTAGTTTGCAGTTATTTCCCCATGTATAGAGATGTCCATTTGCATTTTTAACTGTGTAGTATCTATTCATATCCTTTGCGTATTTTTGGGTGCAAAGATTATTATCTACAGAGCCCTTTAGATATTAATGAAATTATCCCTTTGAGTTGCAATTTTTCTCCCAGTTTATAGTTTGTCTTTTGACTTTTTAAAACTTTTTTTAAAGATTTATTTACTTATTTTAGAGAGAGAAAGAGAGAGTGTGCAAAAGCAGGGGGGAGGGGCAGAAGAAGAGGGAGAGAGACTCCTCAAGCAGACTCCATGCTGAGCATGAAGCCTGATGCGTGGCTTGATCCCAGGTCCCTGAGATCATGACCTGAGCCGAAATCAAGAGTTTGCCACACCAACTGAGCCACCTAGGCACTCTTTTTGACTTTGCTTATGTTGCTTTTTTTTCTTTGCAGAAATGTTTAATTTGTATGTAGTAAAATTTATCAATCTCTTTCCTTATGGTTTATCGGTTTCGAGTCTTGCTTAGAAAGGTGCTCCACACCTGAGGAGGTCCACTCCTTGAGATTCTGATTTAATAAATCTGGGATATGGCACCAAGAATCTTTAACAAGATGCTAAACCAATATTTTTGACCATCAGCCAATTCTAGGCATGGATGAAATAAGATTAAGTATGTAGGGCATCTGGTATGTAGTAGACACTCAATGACTATTTGTTCTCTTGTCTCACTTTATTATACTAACAGGCAACTTTGAAATTTACCTTGGGCAAAAAGAATAAAGTTCAGCTTACTTTTTGATTTTTTTTTTTTTTTTGCAAAGCTACTTATTTTAATTGTTAACTTCTTAAAGAATTTTGGCTTCAATAAATGGTTATCGGCTCTTCTCACCATTAATCAGTGGATATATATTGAGTGCCCACAATATACCGAACTCTGCAAAGTTCTGTTCTTTTTTTTTTAAGATTTTATTTTATTTATTTGACAGAGAGAGCACAAGCAGGGAGAGTGGCAGGCAGAAGCAGAGGGAGAAGCGGGCTCCTTGCTAGACGTGGGGCTCAATCCCAGGACCCTGGGATCATGACCTGATCCAAAGGCAGATGTTTAACTGACTGAGCCATTATGTGTGCTGGTTTCAGGTTTACAGGCACCCCTGTAAATTTCTGTTCTTAATATTATTATGAAGATGATTAAACTAACCCTACCCTAGTGGAACATGAGAATTTGATTGTCTCTTTAGCAGTAGTGATTGACTTGTATTAAATCATGCCCACACTCTCACTCATTTCTTCGTGTAACCAAGGGCAGTTTTGCAAAAAGGTCATCTGTAGGTAGGGATACTAACCATAGTTTGATGTGTAGTCCATTGTCCTGAAATAGATTAGGCCTAGTTGGCTTAAACATATATGACTTCAACCTTGTTATTTGGTGCTTGTCATGACAATGGTGATGCCTGATCTCATTATTAGCTCCTTGGGTGATTACACTCACTGCCCTTTCTCTTTTCCTGAGCTAGGCAGAATTGAAAGATTTTCTTGAAAATACTTCTCGATTGTTAATATGTATATGAAATCACCCAAGGATTTTGTTAAAGTGAAGATTCTGATTTAGTAGTGGGAGTGGGGCCCAAGATTCTGCATTCTAACAAGCTCCCAGGCAATGCCCCAATGCTGCTGGTCCATGGATAACACTTTGAAAAAGTCCTAGACCTCCAAGTTTCACTGAGTTGTTTTTGAGAGGTCACTGGTTCCTTCCTCATTTTCTTTGGACACTTTATTCTTACTTTCCTCAAATTCTTTGAGATCTCTTCATTTAACCATAAACCAGACCAGTAGAATTAGCCAAACAAGCTGCCCTCTTTGCTAGGTACCAAGAGCCCTTTCCCCATCCAAAGGAAATCCACTGATATGCCATGGTTCCTTAATTTCCTAGTTATAGAAAGTGTTCTTAAGATGAAGGGTGATGTTACTGAGGAGGATAAGGTTGGCCAGCCTAGTTAGTCATTTATCACATTGGAGAACCAAACATTGTCATCAGCAGAGAGGACAGGAAGAATGGTATGTACACAGGAGAGTAGGTTTTGACAGGATGGGAGGAGAAGAACTTGGATACTAAAGGCACACAGGGTGTGTTAGAGTGAAGCTGGGTCGAACTCGGTGTAGAAAGATGGTGAAAGGAGGAATCAACAGTACAAGAAGATAGAGTTTTTGTTTTTTTTTGTTATGTTTTGTTTTTAATGTGTTGTCTACATTTGTGTTCACAGTTTGCCAAAGAATATTATGGATGGCCATCCTCGATGAACTCCCTTCACTCCGACTTCTGGCTCCTTAACACCCTAATGTAAGTGAGAGACCTCATGGTTTGGCCAAAAGGCCTCACCATGAGAGCCCAGTTGCTCAGCTCAGGGTCCCAGGGCTTGGTGCTTTGCTAAAGGTTGAACTGGAGGTACCAGGCATCCAACCAGGAAGGTGAGACTTGAGATAGTGTTCTTTTTAACCTGCATTGCTGCTCTCACTAGCCGGTTGGAAGCATATGGCATTGAATATGAGTAACATATAATGTAGGTCGGGCTGTCGGCTGGAACTGGTGATGTGAATGGACTGTGCAGGGCAAGCACGCAGGCAAAGGAAAGTTTACATAACTTCCCAGCAAAGAGGAAGACAGAATTGGCTGTTTAGTCCCTGTCAGAAGAATGGGCTTTTATCTGAAAATAAGAGCTATTACAAAACAAGCAGAAACTGTAGGACATTTCTACTGTTTCAAAAATGTAGTCTCCTCCCCCTTCCCTCCTCCCCTGCTGTGCATAAACAACAAAACCCTGGGAGGGAAACTTCGTGTTGATTTGTGCTGAAAGGACTTTTCCTTCCACACCTGGCATCTCTTGATTCCCCAACTTAATCTCATTTGCAGAAAGAATTTTTCAGGGTAGGGTTTTGCAGGATATGATGGGTGAGATGATCCACAAGGAAAAAAGAATGCATAAACTTGGCATGAGAGGTGAGGGAGGTGCCACAACTTTAACTGTGCACAGGCTCGGGCTTTAAAAACCCAGTGAATGAGGGACGGAAGGTAAGTGGCCGAGGAAGTGGGGCGGGACGGCGCGGGTGTGCGCTGTGCGCCAGGCACAGAGCTCTCAGTTGCTCCCTCTCGGTCCCTGTCTTCATCTCTGGCTCATTCGGTCTCTGTAGCTAACGCAGACCAATGGAGCAGCCTCAGGAGAACAGCTGGAGAAGGCTCAGAGAAAGACAAATAGGAGCCCAGCTCCGCAGCAAATGCTTGAGGACCTCGCTCAGCTGACCCGTTAAATGAGCAATCCTGTTAAGTGTGTTAGCAAGGAGCCGGTGAGCCGAGCAGAACGCTCTGGGAAATACCTGGAATAGAAACGGGACTCTTCTGCTGCTGCAATTCAGACCTTGTCGGTTTCTGAGTTGCAGTCCCTCTTCCCTGTTACTCTTAAAGAGAGGAGCTCCTGGGCTCTGTGACCCTGGAGAGCAGGTGGTAAGGATCATCTATAGAAAGCCTCAGGCAGGCAGCATGAACAATCACAGCCCAGGTTCTATCTCCAAGCCCCTCCTGGGGTCCCAGAACTCTCCTGCTCACTGTATGATTGTCAGGGATGGAGAATCCTGAGAGTTAGGGATTTCTAACATGGGAGGGGTGGAAAGGAGTTTTCTCTGCGACTGGGAAGCTCATGTTATGAATACAATTAGGGGGCCTGCGTTTTTAATACCATTAAGTTCTGGCCTGGGGGGGAACCAAGTAGGTAAACTCCTGGTTGAGCTAGATACCTGTTCAGTGGGTGGAACTAGGGACCAGGGGCTGAAAAACTTTACTGAGTGGCTTTCCACTCCTGCACTCAGTTCAGCGCTGGCCCCAACCCTGTATGCCGGCCTACTCTGGTACGGACACTAGACGGCGCTGCCGGGACGCGCTTTCCTTCTCCCAGGAAAGGTAAGAGGGAAGTGCTTTTTTTTTTTTTTTTTTTTTTTTTTAACCAGGGATGGGGGACTCGGGGTTGGCAGTCTTTCCCAGTCTTCCTCCCTCCCCGCGCTCCCAAATCTAAAGGGGTGTGGAAGAGGAGGAGGAGCAGCAGCGACCCTTTTCCGTGACGCGCCTGAGCGGTTCTCTCTAATCCCCACCTCCTCCGCGGAGCAGTCAGTCAGCCCGGAGGCACCAAACTGTTAGCGAAGGCGACGCAGCTCTAGATGATTTCCACTACCTTCCTACCTCCACTCTAGGCATTATTTTGGAGGCAGCAACAGCGGTGGCAGGATGTGAGGCGAGCCTGGAGCGCACTTTCCGGGCGCTGCTCCCTCTTCGGAGCTAGGGGGGACAGTGTAGGCTTTTGCGCACAGGTTGGACAGGGTTCCGGGGAAAGCCTGGAGCCTCCAACAGGCGGGAGAGAGGCAAGCAGTCAGAGTTCGCACCTGCAGCCTGAGCTGCAGTCTAGGTGGTAGGGCTGCTGCCCTTTAGGGCTCGCATGCTCCTTGAGGAGAGTGAGGGTCACAGGCCGAGGCACCTGCATCCCTCGGTGTACCATTTGGCCAAGACAAGGTGCGGCTGGAGCACGGCTGCTTGAAGCAAAGTAGCAAAGGAAGAGGCTGAGAGGCAGGCGACTTATAAGAGTCTGGTCACGGAGCCGAGAGGTGGCACCTGACGGTCTAGCGAAGGGGAAGAGTAATTTAGGGACCTTTTTTAGCCTCCCTGTCCAGCTCCCCCTAAAGTCTACAAAAGCTCTGTTGAACTCTAGAAATCTTGCTTGGGTTAGGAGAAGTTTCTTAGCATCCTCTTTGGCTAGGACAGTGAGTGGAGAAAACAGGCGGGGCTGCTCTGTCCGCTGCTCCGGAAGACACCTTTTCCTCCAAGCCGCCTCCAGCTCTGATCGCCTTTGGAGAGTCTCCCCTTTTGCCCGGGAAGCTCGAACCCGCGCTCCTTGGAACCCAGCTCTTCATCTCGCCCTGGAGCTATTGCCCCAGACATGGAACTGCATGCGTGAGCCCTGCCAGACGTCGCCTGCTCTTGTGCAAGACTCAGGTAATACCCGTTTGCATAACCGGACAGTTGGCTGGCGAGGAGAGAACGTGCTAGGCTCTCAGGCAACAGGAGGGAGTAGGCAGGCTGCGACCAACAGAGGCTCTACCTCTCCTTCAGCCCTGGTTCTTGCTCCTGAAAACACTTGCTAGTTTTCTTTCTCTTCCTTCACCTCTCCCAGAAAGTTAGGGACCGGAACTCCCAAGGCCAGGGGCTCTTCGGCTAGAAGGAGTGCGCTGCCTACCAGGTGCAGGCGAGCCGGTGCGTTACATTTCTGCGGGCCGGATTTTTGTGATCTTTGCAGCTGGTGCACGGACTCTGTAGCCTGGAAAGCACTTTCCCACTGGGGTTTCATCTCTGGTTCTGCCCACATTTCTGCCCACAGCCAGGAGAGCAACCCGCGCAAGGATAGGGCTCAAGGAGACTCCTAGACGAAGAGGCGAGGGGTTCCCCAGCAATGAGCTCTAAGTCCTGGGGATTCCCAGCAAGCCAGGGACAAGAGGGAGCTCTGGTAATCTGAGACCATCTCTGCCCGCCAGTCTGCCTGCCTTGAAAACGCAAAGGCACCCCAGCTCAGACCTTGGGATGCTCCTTCTCCTCTCCCCACAGGAATCCCTGCTCCCCCTTGAGCCAGTTTCTAAGGTTAATGATCCTCTCCCAACCATTGCTCAGGGGAGAGGACCGACCTGCTCTGAGCAGTGTTTCATACTTTTTTTTTTAATTTTATTTTATTTTTCAGTGTTCCAAGATTCATTGTTTATGTACCACACCCAGTGCTCCATGCAATACATGCCCTCCTTAATACCCACCACCAGGCTCACCCATCCCCCCACCACCTCCTTTCCAAAACGCTTCATACTTTTTGAGAAGGAACCCCAGAGAAGGAGGAGAGAGTGAGGAGGGACAGCCACCCAGTGTGACCTGCCTTGTAGCTCTGGGCCCGAGATTGGAGCAATGAACTTGATTTGTTACTTACTATCAGACATCTAAGAAAAATGCTTTGGCAAAGAAACCTGGCAAAGGAAGTGTGTGTTATAATAATTCTCCATTCTAGGGATTTTTCCTGGTTCCCACAGCCACTCCCCTCTCCATCTCTGGGACCCAGGGGCCCAGGAGGGAAAGATTAGTAAACAGGTATTTAAGGTTTTCTCTATGCCATCCACAAAGGTTGTGGCTGGGCTGAAGTGCTGGAAAAGTACCTTTCTGCTGAAAGCTACTTTGGACCCTGTCACTGGTGGTTGTTTTTAGGGGGGGTGTCTTCAGGAATAATTTACCCCCACCAGTACATTCAATCTCACCCTCTATAGACTTCCAAGAAGAAATCCTTCTCTCACTTCCTGGCCAGGGGAGCCAAGTTGTGGATTACTGAACAGGTGGCACGGCTAGGCATCAGATCCCAAGTAAGGAAGGAGGAAGGAAGGGAAGGACAGGTCCCTGAGGTTTTGCAATTTCAGCGGGCATGTACTGCTCAGGAAGGCTACCTCCATTAAAACCCCCCTCCCCCGGGAAGGAAGGAGTTAAGTATCCAGAACAGGTGTGGGAACTAGGGGCCTGCTTCCCCACTGACACCCTCCTCAGGCTGTCCCTGAGGAGATGGATGAAATGTGGTGCCTATGCAATGCTGCACTACTGGGCTCTTTCCCAATAGGGTAGTAGGCACTTCAGCTTCTGCAGGTCTTGCACCTCAGAACACGTTTTTTTGTTTTGTTTTGTTTTGTTTTGCTTTGTTTTGTTTTGCTTTGCTTTGCTTTGCTTTGTTTTGCTTTGTTTTCAGTGCTCCTTACTTACCCAGACAGGAATTAGGCAACTACCCTTGTGCGTAGGAAGACTGAAAGTCTCAGGCGTACTTCAGCCAGAGGCTTTGGGGGAAATTTCTACCTGCGCCCATTTCACCCTTTCCACCCCTCCTCCGGGGAGTAACCCTTACTATAGGGTCACTATTATTTGATCGCGCAGTGTCTGGACCTGATGGGGTGGCTCCAGCTCTAAGCTGGCGGCTCATCATGTGAGCTCTCCAATTTGGGGGCTGCCTTGGGCTAGACAGCCTGCAGTTACCGGAGGTGGAAGCAGATGATTTAAATAGAAAGCATTTACATGTGGGTAAAAGGCTTTGGCACTAAAGGCTCCTGGTTTGCCCACTCTAGGTCCAGCTGGCTAGAAGGAGGGGCAAGTAGCGACCAAAGCTTCCTCCTTGGGACAGTGGAGCCATGGCTGCTTCTGCTTCTGCCTGATAGGCCAAGGGCAGGCCTTCAGAGCAGTACGACTGGGGATTTAAGCGAGGCTTTGCAGTATGGTCTCTGCTGCCCTCAGACACATCTGGGTAGTCCTCCCTCAGATTAAGCAATGGGCCATTTTCAGTTTCTGTGGGACTACTGCTGCTAGGACCTCTCTCTATGCAGGGGCTAAAGGCACTGATAAGGTATAGGGGATATAGAGCTTCCCCTGGACTGTGGCTTTTACCAGTAAAGTCCGGTCTGAGTCTTGATTTACCCACTCATTTCCTGAGACATGGCTTTTTAATTGAGTAGAACTTTCTTGAGCATCAGTAATCGGTGATACAGTCCAAAGAAGCATATGCTGCTTGCCAGGGTGAATGGATGGTGTGGCTACCTGGAGAATAGCCCAAATTACCCACCTGGCACATGTTGCCACAGGTGCAAAGCCATTGAAGTTTTATTTAGCCTTAGGAAGACATACACCGGAGTCCAGCCTTATAAAGGAGATGATGAATTTTGAAGTGATTCTTCCAGTTTTGTTTAAAATAATAAACTTCATGTTATCAATCATATTGGGTTGCATAGTTCACTGAAGTGGCTCAGGGCAAAGCATTTGCCATTTGAGAAGGGGAAAAGTGGGAAAAGTGAAATGAATTAAAATATGGTTGAAATGATCAAATGCTTTGGTAAAACAGAATTGTGTGTTCACATCTGTCCCTTAAAGGAAGTCATCACTGTGTATAGTTTGATGGTCTGAGTAGATACTGTGACAGGTTGTTGCAGTACGATAAAAATTAAAGGAGAAAAATACATTTTCTCCCTTGTACTTGGCTATTTCCGTAACTATGACAGTACCGATTGCAGCCAGGACTGTTAGAAGAATGTACACGTTGCCTTCTTTATTTGAAAAGTACTGTAAGCTCCTTGGTGAAAAATGCACCATAACCGAGTGGAAGAAACAAACAAAAAATCCCAGGTTTCAGCTTTTCTTACCTTACTAAAGGTATAAAGTATAAGGTAAGAAAAATCACCAAACATCAGGGTATGGGCTAATGGGGCTTTTTAGGGCTGGTTTCTAGCTGTAGCCAGTAGCCACACCCTTTAACCCCTGAGGTTTATTTCTTGAGCCTATATCAGGAAGCCACGATCAGAGCTAACTGGGTGGAGAAAGAGAAATAAATGTTAAATGTGCAATGTGTACTTTAATTATCCTGAGACAGGACTTGAGAGTAAGCTTGTTAAGTTTATACTTGGAACTGTCAGTGCCAAGGGATTTGCCAAAGTAAAACATGCCTGGCCAATATAAGGCCTGATGCAGAAATGTACTGCATGGGTCCATTTGGCCAAAGCTATCATGAATTCAGACTCTGGGCTGGTTCACTTTGAACTGGCTCCCAATGAGATTGGAGGCACTGGAGTGAGTCCATTGTGGGTCAGTTTCTTTTGGGCATCCCCAGCCACAGACATGGCTCCAAATATTTGATCAAATAACCTAAATGTATATTCTCTGTGCCAAGGAGCCAGGATTAAGGCTTCTTCTTGCTTTATTTTCCTCCTTTAATCTGACCTCTTCATGTAGCTGTACCTTGGCTTCCCTCCTGAGTTCTCAAATGCTTTTTTACCCGGCTTGCTTTATTATACTTTCTGGATGTTTTATTGGCACATAAAATGTATTCAGACACTAATTTGGCACCCCCTTCCCTTCAATCTCATTCATCTGTGACTCCCGAATGCCTCATCCATACCTTCCTCTTGCTCCTGTCTTTTATTAAATGCCCTGAGTTCTGTCTCTGGAATAGGTTTTCTCCTTTACATTCCTATTGCTACTGCTCCCTGTCAAGTACTCTAGATTCTTTTGTTCTTTCCCTTCCTTTTTTCCCTTTCCTTTCCTTCCTTCCCCTCTCCTCTCCTCCCTTCCCCTCCATTCTAGACCTGGCCTGCTATAAAAGCCTCGTCTTGTCGTTTTTATTCTGCTTTCCAATTCACTATATCCTACATATTAGGACTAGTCTTTCTGAAGTCCTCTTAGTTCTTTACTTAAGAGTATTGATACCTAGTGAGTGAATATTAAGTGGTGGGGATTGTTACTGAATCTGAAAGAATTTCTAATAATTAGGATTGCTTGATACATTAAATACCTTCCTCCTCACATGATGATCTAGTTGGACAAGACCACTTATCATTATCCAACATAACATTTGTTATCCACACTTTCTACCTCTGCTTATGCCATTCTTTTAACTTGGAATGTCTTTCTCCTCCTCCTCCCATCTCTACTTCTGTGCCTGTTGAGTGTGAACCATATTCAAGAAGTAGTTTAAATGACACCTCTTTCATGCAGCCCTCCCTAATTTCTCTTTCATGCTCCACAGCCAAAAGAATTTCTCCCTTCTTGGAACTCTCTTGACGCTTTGTTGATTCTTCTTTTAATGTACTTAACCTTATTCTGAAACCATTATTGCTATTTATTATGTTATCTCCTCTATTAAAGTTTAAACTTCTTGAAGGCTATGTTATCTGTCCCTTATTCTGCAAGAGCATCATGCATACAGGGGGCATCCATTATATATTTAATTGAACTGCCATTGTGATCTCAGGGTTAGCCTTAACATTTGACTGAAAATCTCTATCTAAATGATAGTTTCAGGTTAAATAGGAAATTGTCAAACCTATTATCTGCTAATAATGCTATGAAAAAGTAGGCAATGAGTTTTTAATAGTCATGCTTTGGAAGTGGTCTGTCCAATAAACATGTGGTTGTATAAATTTAAATTGATTACAATTAAATGAAACTAAAAATTTGGTTCCTCAGTCACAGTAGCCACATTTCAACTGCTCAGTAGCCATATGTGGCTAATGATTACCATACTGGAAAGTGCAGCTATAGAACATTTCCATTACTGTAGAAAGTTCTGTTAGGCGGTGACTTTATGCAACAATGGTTCTCTATGTTTATTTCCACCTAGAAACAAGTTCACAAAGTCAACTGCTTGTATGGGTTTATGCAGAGTTATTCAGTTTCCTTCCCTCTTAGAACACAAATCAGTTAATAACATTATAAGAATCCCTTTGATTCACTTTGAGGGAGAAATGAGATATTTATACCACATGAAACACCAAAATTCCAGAGGAAAATTTGAAGGATAATTATAAGGACTTTGATCTTCCACATACAAATTGTACTAGAAATAACACTAATTAGGGGTGCCTGGGTGACTCAATTGGTTAAGTGTCAGACTCTTGATTTCAGCTCAGGTCACTTCATGATTTAGGCTCAGGTCATGATCTCAGGGTCCTGGGATGGAGCCCCACGTGGTCTCCCTGCTCAACGGGGAGTCTGCTTGTCTCCCCCTCCCTCTGCCTCTCCCCCTGTTCTCTCTCACTCTATAAATAAATAAACAAACAAATAAATAAAATCTTAAAAAAATAAATACCACTAATTTAAATACTGTGGTACTTATGTAGAATCAGACAGATCAATGTAACAGAATAGTGTCTATTTCTTTAGAAATAGTGGACTATTTCCAAATATACTATGACTTTCAAAATAAAAAGCCATTTCAAACTTATGGACTAGGGGAAAAGATGGCTTTTTCAGTAAATGTTATTAGGACAGTCATTTAAAGGGAAATTTAATAAACCTACATCTATATTCACTATCTAGGTAAAAATTAATTCTAGCTGGATTAAATATTCAAATGAAAAAACTATAAAGGTATTAGAAAATATTTTATATTTTAAAAATATATTTAGTTATAATTTAATATATATTTATAATATTTTTACAATTTTGAGATTGAGGAGAATTTTCTAATCATTTTATGAAGACGAAAGAGTTAAAGAAAAAGATTAATAAATTTTACCTTCAAAGAATCTGTATGGCAAAAAAATACAAACTAGGAAAAAAAATCTGTGTCCTATAACAAAGGGTAGATATTCTTAATATATAAATAACTCCTATACATCGATTAAAAAATAAATGTTCTAATAGAAAAATAGTGAAAAGTTATGAACAGAATAGTATTCTGGAATACCAATAGACAAAGTCACTTTGCAAGTAAACTGATAATTTTTATCTATCAGATTACAGAAGGTTTGAAAGATTAACAAAACATGGTGTTGGCAAGGCTGTAGGGAAATAGATGATTTAATACACTATGTATATTTCCAAAGGATTATTTGTCAATCTGTTTAAAAATATTACAATGTTCATACCTTCTAGATCTAGCAATTTCACTAGAATTTATCCTAAGAAGATAAATGAAAGTGCTAGAAGATATATACACAAGGATGTTCATTAACCTTTTGTTTATAGTTTAAAAAAGTGCTGAAAAAAACCTAACTGGCTCTAATTGACTAGGTACATTGAGATGTATCAGTTTAGCCAGTTACTACATACACATTAAAGGTAATGTAAATATACATTTATTGATAGGAATATATATCCATATATACAATTTAATGGAAAAAATAGGTTACAAAGCAGCATAATTCAATTTCTGTATACATCTATGTATTTCTGTACATGTGCATATAAGTTTATAAAATGTATAGAAAATTGTTCACAAAAATGTTAATTATAGATGGAGGAATTTGGGGTTTTCTTTTAAAAATATGCTTTTAATTATTTGTATTTCCAGTGAGAATGATAAAAGCATATATGATATAATACATGTAAAATGCTTATCTCTGTACATAGTACTCAAATACTTACTGCATGGTAGTAGTTATTTTTATGCTTGTATCATTTACAAGAGAAGCTGATCAAATGCAAATTTCGGAAGGATTCAAGTGTTAAATGTGAAAAAAGGAAAGTATATAATAACTGGAGTTAAAGAAAAGTGACCTAGAAGGACTTTCTAATAATAAAAATAAAAGAAGAAATAAGAAAAACCAATAGAAAAAAAAAAAGAAAAACCAATAGATCATTTTACTTAACGTTGAAAATGTAGGGGTGTCTGGGTGGTTCAGTCCTTAAGCATCTGCCTTCCACTCAGGTCATGATTCCAGGGCCCTGGGATCGAGCCCCATATAGGACTCCCTGCTGGGCAGCGGAAAGCCTGCTTCTCCCTCTCCCACTCCCCCTGCTTGTGTTCCCTCTCTCTCTGTGTCTGTCTCTGTCAAATAAATAAATAAATAAAATCTTTAAAAAAGAAAAGAAAATGTATATGTGTAAAATGTATAACAGTAACGTAAAGATAAATTAGGACAAATAATTGCAGTATGTGACAGATTAAGGCCTATGTTTACTCCAAAATACAATTTTCCATCAGCTAACCATCTCCAAATAATAAGAGGTTATTTGAATTCTTATCTTTAATTTTACAAATACATACCTACATACAGTTATTACAGTATTTCACATCCCAATTCTAATAACACCTAATAACACTTTCTGGTGTTATGGATTGGTTGGGAAAGGACCATACCTTCATGCAGGTTCAGAATATCCTAGCATGGATTTACCCTGGTCCCTAGTTGCCTATAGATTTTTACCTGCCAGTGCAACTATCTGTACAGGGAACAGTCCTGCCAGATCCAAAAATATAGCTGATTTTCCCCCTGCAACATTAGTTTTTTTACAATCAGAATCTATGTCACCATTCTGGAAAAAAAACTTGTATTAATAATCTGTGAACTTCCATTTAAGGGGATGTTTGTTTACTTATTTTTACTATATCATCAAAACTTCATAAGAACATGAATATCCAAAAAATAACAAAATTGTATTACTGATTCTTTAAAATGGTAGAGTATGGATGAATCAGAAATATTTCCTCTCTTTTTCATAATTTCCACTATGTGGTCATATTCCTTTTTTTTCTTTTCAAATTTTTATTTAAATTCTAGTTAGCTAATATACAGTGCAATATTGGTTTCAGGAGTAAAATTCAGTGATGTATCACATAGGTACAACACCCAGTGCACATCATAACAAGTACCCTCCTGTGGCGCCTGGGTGGCTCAGTCAGTTGAGCATCTGCCTTCTGCTCAGGTCATGATCTTGGGGTCCTGGGATCGAGCCCCACATTGGGCTCCCTGCTCAGTAGGGAGTCTGCTTTTCCCTTTACCTCTGGCCCTCCCCTGCTTGTTATCTTTCTCTCTCTCTCAAATAAATAAATAAAATATTAAGAAAAAAAACAAGTGCCCTCCTTAATACCCATCACCCATCTAGCCCACCCCTTCCCACTTTCCTTCCCTCCCTTTATCCTTCCCTCCCTCCCTCCCTTCTCAGTTTTTTCTCCATCATTAAGAGTCTCTTATGGTTTGTTTCTCTCTCTTTCCTCCCCCCCATATGCTCATCTATTTTTTTTTCTTAAATTCCACATACGAGTGAGATCATATGATATTTTCCTTTATCTGACTGATTGATTTTGTTTAGCATACTACAACCTAGCTCCAACCATCTTGTTGCAAATGGCAAAGTTTCAGTCATTTTGATGCTGAGTAATATTCCATTAAATGTACACACACACACACACACACACACACATACACGTATACACACAAACACACATATACCACTTCTTCTTTACCCATTCATCAGTTGATGGACATTTGCTCTTTCCATAATTTGGCTGTTGTTGATAATGCTGCTATAAACATCAGGGTGCATGTATGCCTTCGAATCTGTATTTTTGCATCCTTTGGGTAAATACCTACTAGTGCAATTGTTGTATCTTAGAGTAGTTCTATTTTTATTATTCTGAGGAATCTCTACACTGTTTTCCAGAGTGGCTGGACCAGTTTGCATTCCCACCAATACTGTAAGAATGTTCCCCTTTCTCAGCATCCTCACCAATACCTGTTTCATCTATGTTGTTAATTTTAGTCATTCTGACAGGTGTGAGGTGGTATCTCATTATGGTTTTGATTTGTATTTCCCTGATGATGAGTGATGTTGAGCATCTTTTCATGTGTCTGTTAGCCATCTGGATGTCCTCTTTGGAAAAATATCTATTCATATCTTCTGTCCATTTCTCAATTGGATTATTTGCTTTTTGGGTGTTGAGTTTAATAAGTTCTTTATAGATTTTGGATACTAACCCTTTATCAGATATGTCATTTGCAAATATCTTCTCCATTCCATAGGCTGCCTTTTAGTTTTGTTGATTATTTCCTTCACTGTGCAAAAGGTTTTTATCTTGAAGAAGAATCAATAGTTCAATTTTTGCTCTTCTTTCTCTTGCTTCTGGTGACATGTCTAGTAAGAAGTTACTGAGGCTGAGACCAAGGAGGTTGCTACCTGTGTTCTTCTCCAGGATTTTGATGGTTTCCCGTCTCACATTAAGGTCCTTCATCCATTTTGAATTTATTTTCGTGTATGGTGTAAGAAAGGGACCCAGTTTCATTCTTCTGCATGTTGCTGTCCAGTTTTCCCAACACCATTTGTTAAAGATACTGTCTTTTTCCCCTTGGATATTTTTTCCTGATTTGTTGAAGATTAGTTTACTGTAGCATTGAGGGTCCATTTCTGGGTTCTCTATTCTGTTCCATTGACCTATGTGTCTGTTTTTGTGCCAGAACCATACCGTCTTGATGACTACAGCTTTGTAATATAGTTTGAAGCCTGGAATCATGATGCCTCCAGCTTTTCTTTTCTTTTTCAGGATTGCTTGGCTATTTGGGTCTTTTTTGGTTCCATACAAATTTTAGGATTGTTGTTCTAGCTCTGTGAAAAATGCTGGTGGTATTTTGATAGGGATTGCGTTAAATGTGTAGATTGCTTTGGGTATTATAGACATTTTAACAATGTTTGTTCTTCCAATCCATGAGCATGAAATGTCTTTCCATTTCTTTGTGTCCTCTTCAATTTCTTTCATCAGTGTTTTATAGTTCTCAGAATACTGATTTGGTTAGGTTTCTTACTAGGTATCTTATGGTATTTGGTGTAGTTGTAAATGGGATTGATTTTTTTTTTTTCTGCTGCTTCATTATTGGTGTATAGAAATGCAACAGAGTTCTGTACATTGATTTTATATCCTGCAACTTTGCTGAATTCATGTATCCATTCTAGCAATTTTTTGGTGGAGTCTTTTAGGCTTTCTACATAGAGTATTATGTCAACTGCAAATAGTGAAAGTTTGACTTTTTCCTTGCAAATGGATACTTCTTATTTCTTTTTGTTGTCTGCTGAGGCTAAGACTTTCTGTACTATGTTAAATAGTAATGGTGAGAGCAGACATCCCTATCTTGTTCCTAACCATAGAGGAAAAGCTCTGTTTTTCCCCATGGAGGATGATTTTTGCTGTGGGTCTTTTGTATATGGTAAGGGGATGTTTAGAACTAACAAAGGACACTTCTAGCTCCTGAATCAAACTCAGCAGTAACAAGGCCACATCCTCAACTGGGGAAAGAGAGCCTGATCAGTGCCCAGATTACCTTGGACAAAATATCTGCCTTCAGCTTTACAAAAAGTCTATTTCCTTGAAGTCTAATCGCAAGTTCTTCTTTAATACCATTTTTAATGGGTTGTTTAATTTTTTTCTTTTGACCTTTTAATACTTACTGGAAAAGACTAATTTTTAAACTTTTTTAAAACATTAATGTGATAAACATAAAATTAGGAAGAATGGTATATTGAATCCTATGTATCTATGACACAGATTCAACAATTATTTAATGGGTTGTTTTGATACTAAGTTTGAACCAAGGAATGTGACCAAAGATCTCATATATATTAATTTGTATATAGCTATTGAAATGGCTGTTCTGGGATAAGAATTCAGCCCATCTACCTCCAGAACCCATGCATTTAAACATAACAAAAAACTGTATATACATATATATGCTAAAGTAATTTAGTTATTTTTTTCCCTGAATGCTGTTATGAGGTCATTTTTAGTTCTTTGTTGTAGCTTTCAAATTTTCCACATTAGGATATGTTCCTTCTATAATCCCCATAAAAATGTATGATATTAAAAATTGAATTAAAGCCTCAGATTGTGCCATGGACGTAACCTTTTCAACTCATATTTGTCTTTTTTTTTTTAAGTGTTTTTTTTTTAAGTGATCTGAGACATTAGTAGTATGGTACATATTAATCAAAAGCCCAATTATTATTTGATGGTGGTACTTGCAGCTTGTTGAGAGAAGATAACTGCATTTTGCAACTGAAAGGAGTAGTGGGAACACCCCTGAACCTTTTGCTTCAGAACCTAAAATGTACAATTATTTCTAAGTTGAGCCTAGTGAGAAGCCTTGTGACCCTTTTGTGATAATCGCTTCATTTCTTATCCAGCTTAAACCTTATAGTATATATGGTAAGTGCTGTGAAATGTGTAAGCCTGAGGATCCACAGACATGTACCCTGGGGCAAATAATACATTATGTGTTAATTAAAAAATAAAAAAATAATAAAAAATTAAAAAAAACCAAAACCTTATAGTATGTTCCTCTTGCTAATGTCCTTATCTAATTCTAGACTCATCTTGTCACTAAACCTGCCCAGAAAACCCCTCGTTCTTGGCTCAATCTAACCAGTGCTTTCTGTGCTCCAACTATGACTGAATTAGAGAAAATCACACCTTTGTCAGGACTAGTGCCACAACCAGTGAATGGTCTATAGCCTCATCTGGGTTCTTCAGAGCTGCTAGGAAGACTTTTTATGTATACCTATTCAGCTTTATCTACTATTGATTTTCCATGGTAGCTCTTCCAAATATTCACCACTCATCTCAAGCTATATTCCCCCATTCAAGCAGATTCTCTCACCTTTTACTTCACTGTTAGACTTGACTTTCTAGCTCTATACTTGCATGTGAGAGTGTGTGTGTGTGTGAGTGTGTGTACACCTCTCTCTTTCCTTTTATTCCCATACTCATTTAATTCTTAGGTTTTTGTTCAAAGTAAATAATTCCACTGGATTCTGTGTTTAGGAATTTCATGTCCTTCATTATCCTCATAGGCAGATAGAATAATATTAGACAGTAAGAAAGACCCCCCCCATTTTAACCAAAGAGGAAGATGAATACAGATATACGTGGGTCAAAGGTTTGATGAAAGAAGTTGAGAGAGCTTTCATCTAACTTCTGTTCTTTAATATCTTCAACTTTTGTTCTATCGTCTGTCCTTATTTTTCCATTGAACCTTTCTGGGAAAACTCAGCCCTTGATCAACTTAACTGTCCATTGCCTCCACTCTTATACCTGAGCACAGTTGGGAAAAAAAAATCACACAGCTGTGTAGACTGGTTTCACTTATAAATTCATGACTTCTCACCTCATTTGGACCCTCAATGTTACCTACATATTCTGTGTTCACTAATGACATCTTTCCCTCAAGCTCCAAATTGGCTATTTCAAACTTTCTTTTCAACTACCTCCCCACTCAGATGACACTACCTGCTACTTCATATCGAAAACAGATGTCAAATGAAAGCTCTCTCAAACAAAAACGAGACAATCTTTAACTCCAGGGAAAACAAAAAGTTGTACAAGAAAGGAAATTAAATTATAATATACTATTTAGTTTGGAAATAAATATTCCTAATAGTGTAAAACTGTGGTATAGCTGTATTTGAAGAATTGAGGGGGTAACTGGTCATTATCTTCCACAGTAAGAACTCAAGAGATAATATAGATAATATACAATATTGGCTAATTAAGAAGTAAAACTATGGTCCAGTTTCATTCTTCTGCATGTGGCTGTCCAATTTTCCCAACACCATTTGTTGAAGAGACTGTCTTTTTTCCATTGGATATTCTTTCCAGCCTTGTCAAAGATTAGTTGACCATAGAGGTGGGGATCCATTTCCGGGCTCTCTATTCTGTTCCATTGATCTATGTGTCTGTTTTTGTGCCAGTA
>CM052901.1:37391730-37410756 GCA_028534135.1 Potos flavus | reverse complement strand
CAAGAGAAATGAAATCTTGCCATTTGCAACGATGTGGATGGAACTAGAGGGTATTATGCTAAGCGAAATAAGTCAATCAGAGAAAGACAATTATCATATGATCTCTCTGATATGAAGAATTTGAGAGGCAGGGCTGGGGGTTGTAGGGGGTGGGGGAGGGAAATGAAACAAGATGGGATCAGGTAGGAGACAAAGCATAAGAGATTCCTAAACTCACGAAACAAACTGAGGGTGACAGGGGGGTAGGGATGGGTAGGGATAGGGTGGCTGGGTTATGGACATTGGGGAGGGTATGTGTTATGATAAGTGCTGTGAAATGTGTAAGCCTGATGATTCACAGACACGTACCCTGGGACAAATAATACATTAGGTATTAATAAAAAAAATGAAAAAAAAAATAAAAGAAAAGAAGTAAAACTATGAGCATATTATTTGTAAACATGGAGATGAATAGGGCACTAGGGTGGCTCAGTCAGTTAGGTATCCAACTCTTGATTTTGGCGCAGGTCTTGAAATGAAGGTCATGTAATCAAGCCCTGTGTAGGGCTGTGAGCTTAGCGGGGAGTCTGCTTGAGATTTTTTCTCCCTCTGCCTCTCCCCCCATGCTCTCTCGCTCTCTCTTTCTCTATCTCTCTCTCAAAAAAAAAAAAAAAAGAGTAGGTAAATCTTAAAATACATGGAGATAAATATCAGAAGAAACAGCTTAAAAAGTTCAAAGTTTTCTTTAGGAAGAAGGACTCAGGAGGAGGGAGCAGAGGACTGCTGTTTTATGTTAATAAGTCTTGTAGTATTATATAACTATTACTTTGAAAAAATAATTTTCAAAACGTTAAGGTGAACTCTTTTGTGTGGCACCTTGGAGGCAGTAGGCTGCTTTAGGATGAAGCTGAACACCTCTTTCCCAGCTGCTGGCTGCCAGAAACTCATTAAAGTGGACAATGAGAGCAAACGTCATACCTTTTATGAGAAGCATATAACCATAGAAGTTGCTGATGATGCTCTGAGTGAAGAATAGAAGGGTTACATGTTCTGAATCAGTGGTAGCAATGACAAATAAGGCTTCCTCATGAAACAGGGTGTCTTGTCCCATGACCATGTCCAACTGCTGCTGAATAAGGGCCATTCCTGCTACAGATCAAGGAGGACTAGAGAAAGAAAGCAAAAATCTGTTTGTGGCTGCATTGTGGGTGGCAGTCTCAGTGTTCTCAACTTTGGTCATTGTAAAAAAGGGGGCAAAAGATATTCCTAGAAACATTGATACTACTGTGCCTCATTGCCTGGAGCACAAAAGACCTAGCAGAATCCACAAACTATTCAGTCTCTCTAAAGATGATGTCCACCAGTATGTTGTGAGAAGGCCCCTAAACAAAGAAGGTAAGAAACCTAAAACCAAAGTGCTCGATTCTGCATCTTGTTACTCCACATGTCCTCTAAAACAAATGTGCATTGCTCTGAAGAAACAGAATGCTAAGAAAAATAAGGAAGAGGCTGCAGAATATGCTTTACTTTGGACTAAGAGAATGAAAGAGGCCAAAGAACAATGCCAGGAACAGATTGCCAAGAGATGGAGGCTGTCTTCTTTGAGAGTTTCTACCTCTAAGTCCAAGTCCAGTGAAAAATTACATTTTTCTAAGAGTAACAAATAAATAATATCAGATATCAGAAAATATGTAATTAAGGTACAGAGAAATTAGCAGGGTATGATTCATGGTAATGTGTTTGCAGTGAGTGTATCTTTTTGATAGGTATATCAACTTTCACTTAGAAAAATTTCTACTACCTTTTACTCATGGCTGAAGTTCACCTACTTTATGATTTCCCTCTGATAGAAAACTTGGCAGAAACTGTTTTCTAAAAAGAACTGGCTCCTTTAAATAGATCACAGTGGGTGTACAGAGAGGCTTCAGAACCTTGGATCGGAAATGTCACTACACAGCTTCTTTGGCCACCAAAAGCCCATGGTTGGAGACAGTTTTCCAGTTAGGCTCTTTTTCAACATTTGGGTCAGGAACGACAGAGACCTTCTTCCTGGGTCTGGTATTCTCTTCTTGGGCCTTATATTTGTTACTTTATACTTTTAGCAAACACTGCCAGAATAGGAGACCCTTTTGTATCTGGTTCACACAGGACCAAAAAAAAAAAAAAAAAAAATTGCTATTGAGCATTTAAGGTGTGTCAGGCACTGACACTTATAGAGCAAATCTGTGAAAGAAGTATATATTCACAGGGGAAATACGGGGATGTAATAGAGAGGGTACCCAAGGTGATGAAAAGTGCTATATTGGGATTCATAAGCTCAGTTCCCTGTTACTCTATCTCTGCCATACTCTGTGACCTTGGGCATGTCACTTCCCCATGCTAGTTCTAAATTTCCTCCTTTATAGAATGGGAAGGTTGGACTAAATAATTATCAACTATAGCATGCACTGGAATTACCTGGGATGCTTGTTACTAAGGTAGCTTCCTGTGGCATCACCCCCAAAAGTTATTGAATTAATCTCTGAAAGTTTGAGGGGGTGCTGAAATAGATATTTTTAACAAGCTCCTTTTGTGGTTTTGATATATGTGGATCTTGAACCACAATTGAATGAATGAATCTGGGACTCCATGCACTTTTCTAGCTCTAACATTTTATGACCTAGTATCCAGGTGGCACTGATAAGGCTGTGATTGAAAGGGGAAGCAGGGATTGAAAGAAAGATTTCTCTCATTCATTAATTCACTGAATCAGGAAATATTTAAGTGTCTATTATGTACCTATTGAAGAGCTATTATCTGGTTTTTCTGTATGTGTTTTATTAATTTTTGGTGACTTGGGAAGGAATTGGGAAATAAAGAATGGTGTCTTTTAATATCTGGACCAGTGCTTAGTGATGTGCACATTTAGAAAATAATGTAAGAAGTAATAAGATTATTCACAGTAGCTAAAAAGTGAAAATGACCCAAATGTCTATCAACTGATTAATGGATAAACAAATTGTGGTATATACTTATAATGGAATATTATTCATCAATAAGAAAAGAATGCAATACAGATACTTTCTACAAAATGGGTGAGATTTGAAAACATTATGCTAAGTGAAGGAACCCAGATACAGAATGCCATGTATTATATGTATTATATAATTCCATTTATATGAAGCACTCAGAATTGGAAAATCAATAGAGGTAGTAATATTAGTGGTTGTCTAGGACTGAGCTTGGGACATGGAGTTGGGTCAGTGGGGAGTAACTTTTAATTGGTATGAGGATTCTTTTTGGGGTGATAAAAATGTCTAAAATTGTATTGATGATTGAACAAATCTGTGAATATACTAAAAACCATTGACTTGTACATTTTAAATGGGTGAATTTATGGTATGTCACCTATATCTCAATTACATGTATATTTTACATATACTATGAAGCTGTAAGATTATTTGTTGCCTGTTCATCAAGTTGGAAGAAAGTATACCAACTCTTAATATGAATGGAAAATCAAACTCACGCTTGTTTTATCAGTCTCTTTTTTTATGCACACACATTTTATTTTTTTTAAAAAGATTTTATTTATTTATTTCACAGAGAGAGAGATCACAAGTAGGCAGAGAGGCAGGCAGAGAGAGAGGGGGAAGCAGGGTCCCCACTGAGCAGAGAGCCCTATGTGGGGCTCGATCCCAAGACCCTGAAATCATGACCTGAGCCGAAGGCAGAGGCTTTAACCCACTGAGCCACCCAGGCGCCCCAGCACACACATTTTAAATCACTTTTTGCTCCCCATTTCAGATGTGTTTTAGGGGTCCATCTTGTGGGCTTTAGTTGGATACTTTGAAGCAATTTGTTAGTCGATATAAATCTTTGTTGCATTTGCTTTAATTAAATTTAAACATTTTTGTCCATTAACAATCCACAGCAGCTGGTATGGTTGCTCTTGGCCTTGCCTGCTTTTATAGTGGTGTAAATAGTGGCAGTGCGCATGCCTTGAAAAGAGATATCAAAATAAATAGAATGCCTCTAATGTATTGTTTGGGCAGAAAATAGTGTACTTTAGATTGAATAAAATATTCCAAGTCTATTCTTAAATTCTCTTTCTTCCCAGGGTACCGATCAATATCCCTACGACCACCTCAAGAAGAGTTTGGGTATTTTTTTTTTAAGGGGGCAGAATTGGCTTTTATTTTTATTTTATTTTATTTTATTTTATTTTATTTTATTTTATTATTTTATTTTATTTTATTTTATTTTATTTTATTTTATTTTATTTTATTTCCAAGTATTTTTATTTTATTTTTTCAGTGTTATAAGAGTTTGGGTATTTTTACCTTCCATTCTTTATTCTGGAATATAAGTCTTAGTGTCATGGGAGATGACCATTGTTTCTCTATTTTAGAATGTATCAACTCTTAAGACAATGGCATCTCTTCTTCATCTTTGTGTTCCCAGCAATTAGTGTGTGGCACCTATTGAGTTCTTACTGGATGTTTGTATAATAAAAGGATGTCTTCTGCAATGTTTCTCTTGGGCATCTAGAGAGGCCCTAGCTAGTCCCCTTCATGCAAATAGGATTCTGGGCTTGCTTTGGATCCCAGTGTTCCTGAAGTGAATATGCAGATTCAGCTCCTTGCTATATAAACACAGGCATGCAGCGCATGAATTTTCAAATACCTAAATATTAATCTCATGCCAAAACCTATTAACTGATAGCTGGTCTAAAAACCATGTGAAATGGTTAGAAGCATATATGAAAGTGTCTTCTCCATCACAAACCATTGCAGAATATAGATTGAAATTTAATCTAATTTTGCTCAGTTTCAACTCTCCTATCATTTTTATTAGTCTTCACAGTAAAAGCTATTCAGGGGGCCCACACAGCAGTGAAAAGATTGGCTTAGGCACTTATGTGCCCAGCATTTCTAAATGGCTTAGAGCCTTCTTAATAAAGATCATAATTTGAACCTTTTGCTCTTTTTGCTTCTGAAAATTGGAACAATTGGGAATTGGAAGTAAATTCATATGTCTTGGGGCTAATCAGAAATCGAAGCCCAGAAACCCACTTGCTTGGTTTTGGAGAGCACATGCAAGTTGTTGGTTATATTTGGAGATACATAATTGAAAACACTTTTACATTTGTATAGCACTTTAAAACTTTTATAGCCATTATATATCAAATATTTCATTTGAGCCTTAGAACAGCCCTTCAAGATAAACCAGAGCATGGTACTAAAATCATAGGGCTCAAAGGCATTTAAAAGCAAGTAGTTTAACTGCCCGGCCCACTTGGCAGGTGCCAAAACTGAGACACATAGAAGGTCACTGGTTGGCTCAAGGTGGTACTGCAGGTTTTCCTATGTGAGACATTCACTTTCTAAATACCTAGTGACACTTAGAGGTAGAAATTATCAAAATCACTGTAGTGCTCAAAGTTGGCAGGGAGGATTAGAACCTGGAAGTCCCTGCCTTGGGGTCCTAAGCACAGACTTCTCTCTTCCTCAACACCTTTTATACACATCAGTTTGACTTTTTTCTATCATTGACTTTACTATAATCCTCTAAATATATATACCTCCTGCAGCCTCCAAAGCAGTTAAACTCCCGTCAGTGGACATAAAATTTCTTGGTCTGACAATCTTATTTTTATGTTGCCTTCAGTATTTCAGGTTGCCTGAGGTGCCATATTGATTAAGCTACATTCTGGAGAACTAAATATATGTAGAATATTATATGGCTCCCCTACTGAACACAAAACTGTAAATTAATGGATCTCTCTTGTTGACATTGTAAAGTATGCAGACCTGAAGTGCAACTGTAATATTCCTTGCAGGACCATGTATTTTACTTGTAATGTCTATAAAATGAATGGTTGTTCAAATGTAGAAGCTATGACAAAACACGGATGTCTATATAGGAGGTGACACAGTGGAAGAAGGATTACAGTGAGGGCATGTAAAGTGAGAGGCCAAAAGGGCTGGGGGAAGAAAATAATAAAATGGACCAGTGGCAGGGCAACTTTCCAGTGTGGAGGTCACAGCAAAATTCAATCAGTACATCAATCCTGAATATGGTTAGAAGTGATATAAACATGTTTTGCTTTGTTTTTCTATTGGTGTTTTGTGGTTTTCTGTGTTATCAGGTATAACTGAAACCATGGCAGGAGAGTAGAGCCAAGTAGTTTGGGAGATTAATTAGAAATGCTGCACATCACAAGGCATTTATAAATGGGGAGGTAGAGGGAGATTCTGATACAAATGGTGCTGAAAGTAGCACAGAATGAACCCTAGTTTGAGAAAAGTGGCTAAAGCAGGTATTGATGCACATTTTTTTTCCCTCTTGCTCTTTTGGCTTCTCCCTCCAAATCTCCTCAATAGATTTTTCTGCCTTTAAAATACCCCCCTTACACCCACCCTGACCTAAGTTTCAATAAACAAGTTTCTCAGGTCAGTATTTTGAGAGATGTTGCTTAAATTAGTCTAAATTTCCCATGTATCCAGGTCCTCCCAGCTCTTAAGTCATTGCTACTAAACTAAACTGCTGTTGGGACTGTGAAATTTTATTTCCCGCAGTCTCCAGCTGCCAGATCACAAAAAAGCTTATCTGAATACCCACAAAAATTTTCTTTGTGCTGTAAAGTTAAGCATCTTGGTTATCTTGTAAGCATTAATTTTTAATGCTTTAATTTGATCCAAAGCATTTTGTTGTCTGTGATGGGCTTCCCACTTCTTTTGCTTTGGAAAAATCTGGAGTCTAAGTGTAAGCATTTTTCCTTTAATTCTAAAGGCAATATTTTGTGTTTTTCTCTTATGTAGGACTGAAAACATTTGACTAAGAACCTTGTGCACCTCTTCTTTTTTTAGCTGCTGTTCTCTTCACTCATGAGTTAATCCTTCTTAGGTTGTTGAAAAACAGCTCCCCAATTCTGAACGCAGTGAAGGGAAGGGCAGCATCCTTTCAGGCTCTGTAAACCTTGCTATGTGAGATGATCAGAGCACTTTTAAAATGTACCTGGGGCACCTGGGTGGCATAGTTAGTTAAGCATCCAGCTCTTGGTTTCAGCTCAGGTCCTGATCTCAGGGTTGTGAGATCAAGCCTCGCCTTGGACTCCACACTCAGTGTGGAGTCTGCTTAGATTCTCTCTCCATCTCCCTCTGCTCCTCCCACTTCTTAAAAAAAAAAATCTTAAAAAAATACAATAAAAAGTGATGTTCCCGAAAGGACTTGAAATCAATCTCTAGGGCAGCAATACTCTATTACAGGAATGCACCACTGCAGGATCATCACTTACTAGCTCTGTGATTTTGGGCAAGTCACTTAAGTTCTGTAAGCCTGCCTCAGTTACTGTCTATGCACAGTGAGGAATAATGGTACTTACCTCGAAGAGTTGTTGTGGGGATTAAATGATGTAGTGCGTGTAAAGGATTTAGGACTGCAGCTGGTCTTCTAGCATCTCATTAGCAGTCCTCTATTATGACCACCACAGATGCCCGGGTCTATGCCCAGAAGAGATTTTGACTCAGTAGGCCTGGAGCTATGGCACAGACATGTGAATTTTAACAAAAGTTCTTGGGGATTCCAATGGCCATCTATTAAGAACTGCTATAGTTAGTGATTCTCAAACTTTAATGTATATTAAAATCACCTGGGGGAAGGAAACTTATTATAAAATGAAACTCTAAGCCCACCTCTAGAAATTGTGCTACTACTCTAAGTCTGGTGGGAGGGCCCAGGAATGTGCATTAGAACTCTAGGTGATGTGAATGCAGGTGGTTTGCAAGAGCACCTTTTGGAAAACATTGCTATAGAGGATTCATATTAGCTCCGTTATGGACTGAATGCTTATGTCTTCTTCTCACCCAATTCCTAAGTTGAAACCCTAACCCCCAGTCTGATGATAATGGGAGGTGGGGACTTTGGGAGGTAATTAGATTTAGATGATTTCTCAGGGTAGTGATAGGGGCCCCATGATGGGATTATTGGCCTTATGAGAAGGGATAGAAAGACAAGAGCTCTAGTGAGTGCACACCCACTCTCTCTCACCCTCTTCACCATGTGAGGACACAGGGAGAAGGCCACTGTCTATCAGCCAAGAAGAGGATACTCTCCCCAGAAACCTAATCTGCTGGCACCTTGATTTGGAACTTGTCAGCCTCTAGTACTCTGTTAACTAAATTACTGTTGTTTAAACCACCTGGTCTATGGTAGTTTTTAGTGGTAGCCCAAGCCAAATAAGATGTATACCCCTTCTTCACTGCATTTGCTTATAGCAATAATCTTTTAAGATTGCCAAGCTATTATTTTTTAATTAATTAATTAATTAATTTTAGAGGGAGAGAGAGAGAGAGAGAGAGAGAAGGGGGAGAGGCAGAGGGAGAGAGTCTCAAGCAGTCTCTCCGCTGAGCATGGAGCCCAAGACAGGGCTCCATCCAGCATACTGATATCATGACCTAAGCTGAAACCAAGAGTAGGTTAACCGACTAAGCGACCAGGCACCCCACCAATGTACTATTGAAATGGCCCACACCACACAGGTAATGCTGCTGACTCACTTCCAGTGGAAACAAAAGGCACAAGCTATAAAGTATTTTTTGTCATAGGAATTAGCACAGAAATGCATCCTCTAACCAATGGCATATAATTGTAAGCTGATGGCAGGGGGTGTAGTCTGTAGCCATAGAATGAAAAAAAACCAATTAATCATGTGGGAAGAGAATGTCTGACAATAAAAATTACACTGTTGACCCTTGGTTCATTAGCATTGTGCCCTAATCAATTGAGCTTCCCTGCCAAATAGCCATGAGAAAACCGTAGGAAAAAGGAACCAGGATTACTTAGAGTTTATACTAACCATTCATTATGTGGTGCTTAATGAGCCTGGTGACTTTTTTTTTTAGTGACAAAATGTTTTATTTGATTCCTTTGAAATACATTTCCATTCTATCATACCTGAAAAGAGAAAAATGAGGGCTTTGAAGAATTTTGAATCCTCGTTTGTCCTTTGCCCTTGCTGCACAACATCTGGCTCTCCACTTATCGTAGAAATGGAACTTTACATTCATAGTGATTTCTGGGTCTCTATAGCATTTTGAAAAACCACTAACTACAAAGTTCCACATGGTTTAACACCTGCCCCCTATAAACATATACCCTGCTTAGGCTTCTTGTCTTCGCTACTTCTTGAGCAGTTTCTTTTCAGGTCAGTGGTACCTCTGAACTTTCTGACAAATGTGTAAAAGGCAGTAGTTCGTGGAGTTATTTATCTTCCACTTGTAAATTCTTGTGGTTTAGGCCATAGCCAGAATCAGCCCTTGTGTTAGTGCCTAGGAATTGAAAATAAGGGAAAAGCATTCTTGAAAGTCCATCTTTTTGAAATGTAGCAGAAATCCTCAGTCTTATACTTACTTCTGGAACCTGGAAACCTAAATTAACTTAGATCCTCATAAGTTTTATTCATTCTCAGGGTTTTCAGGTGTTTCAGGGAAATTTGTTTGGAGGTTTAGAGAATTAACTGTTGCTTCTAAAATGTGATCTATTTTGAAAAGTATACTAAAGTTCAGTGAATTAAATTAGATCAATGATAGACAGCTTCATGAAGACAAATATGTTATTTATTTCTCTAGGTCTCTGTATTTCTTAAGTCCTTGGATTATTGGGTTCTAAATATTCTTCACTTGTAGCTCTCAGAGAGCAGTGAAACTTGCTCTCTAAGTGCTTGTATGTTTGCTTTTGGGCAACCATATTTCTTGAGCTATGCATTCAATTTGAGTCTTAAGAGGGGAGGGGAAATACTCTTTCTAAGACATGATTTCTATAAATAGAGATTAAAGGTGTGTAGTTTTTTTCATTTGTGTGAAATATAGCTGTTCACATTCTACCTTTTGGAGGTATTGAGAAATCACTCTAAGGTTAGTTTTATATTTTTGTGCCATATGGACATAACTTCATCTCTTAATACCATTTGATTTTTTTAATATTTCAAGTTTTTATTTAAATTCTAGTTAGTTAACATATAGTGTGATATTGGTTTCAGGAGCAGAATTTAATGATTCATCACTTACATATAACACCCAGTGCTCATCATAACAACTGCCTTCCTTAATACCCATCACCCATTTAATCCATAACCTCACCACCTCCCCTCCAGTAACCCTCAGTTTGTTTTCTATAGTTAAGAGTCTCTTATGGTTTGCCTCACTCACTTTTTTTTCTTTCCCCTATGTTCATCTGTTTTGTTTCTTAAGTTCCACATATGAGTGAAATCATATGGTATTTGTCTTTCTCTGACTTATTTCACTTAGCATAATACACTCTAGCTCCATCCACATTGTTGTAAATGCCAAGATTTCATTCTTTTAATGGATGAGTAATATTCCATTGTGTGTATATGCATATATATATATACCACTTCTTTATCCATTTATCAGTCGATGGACATTTGGGCTCCTTCCATAATTTGGCTACTGTTGATAATACTGCTATAAGCATCAGGGTGCATGTGCCCCTTCAAATCAGTATTTTTGTGTCCTTTGTGTAAATACCTACTAGTGCAATTGCCAGATCATAGGGTAATTCTATTTTTTAACTTTTGAGCAACCTCCAAATTGTTTTCCAGAGTGGCTGTACCAGTTTTCATTCCCACCAAAAGTAAAAGAGGGTTCCTCTTTCTCTGCATCCTCGCTCGTCATTTCTTCTGTCATTAATTTTAGCCATTCTGACAGATGTAAAGTGGTATTTCATTGTAGTTTTGATTTGTATTTCCCTGATGATGAGTGATGTTGAGCGTCTCTTCATGTGTCTGTTAGCCATCTGTATGTCTTCTTTGGTTTTATGAAATCTTTTCTGCTTTGTGACACGGAGGGTTTCTTTTGGTAGTGGTAAAAAATGTTTGTTGTGTAAAAGCTTAAAAGAGAGTTAATATCTTCAGTAAAGGCAAACTATTAGCAATTAAATGAACCAAGATAAATCCTATAGCTTAAAAGACTTAAAAATTTTTTTTAAAAATTGCAAAAAAAAAGAAAAAGAAAAAGAACTTGACACACTTTGTGTTGTGGAAGTGAACCACTTGTTTGTCTAAATAAGACCTTCTCCTTTGAGACTAGTTATCAGATTCAGCCTTTATTCCTAGAGTGAAATAAAGATTCACTAAAATTTTAACAAGTTATCATTTGTTCACTAACAATGAAAACAGGAGGCTTTATTTCAAATAAATTTTTAGAATCAACAAGAGAAAGATAAGTAAATTTTAATTAATATACTAGTTACCGTCTTTACCATCCATATTAGCCTGAGTTGGGTCTTTATCCTTGACAAACTTATCAGACTAATTTTGCATATTTTCCACAAGGCTTTTGATAGTGCTCATTTGAAAATCACCACTTCTTGAATGAATGAACCTTTTATTCTTATCTAGATGGAACATTCTCAAAAAGATGATGGGAACTCTACATCATATACCCTCTTCCTCCATCTAAATAGAATTAAAACTTGTACTGCAATGATCCGGAAAAGGACACCAGTACATGAGTTTCTTATGTTTTTTTTAAAAATATAGCACATATCAGGAGAGACAGACTATGATCTGAATCTTAACATGACCAAGGGTGTCAAAACAGTGCTGGGATGGTTGTCAGGAGACTTGAGTTCCAGGCTGGACTCTGCCACTGTGTCATTTCACACAGATGCTTTTCGGCCTCCATTTTCTGACTTGTTTTCAAAGAGTTAGATGGTATAAATGACTACTTGGTTCCTTTACAGTTAATGCCCACGATTCTGAGCTTTAAATTGGTATCTATGAGATGATTTTGTTCCCTCAATTTGTTCATGCCCCTTCCTTGCATCCATCGAGTGTCTTTAACATACATGCGATGGAACACATTGACATCTATTCTGGAAAATAGTCCCAGACCAGGAAATTTTCCATAATACTACTGATTTCTAGGAATGTAGGACCCTTCTTCATCCTGTTACCAGGAAGGACATACATAAAAGGAAAATAGGTATATTTTACAGACTACTAGACAAATGTCTGAAATTATTCAGTCTACCTAGGAAGCATCTTACCTTCTTTCCTCTTTGCTCTATGAGTTGAGACAGTCTGGTTGATCTGCTTCCATTCCTTTGACTTTACAATTGTTTAAGAAAACACAAAATGTATTAGTATTGGGCTAACATTAAATAGCAAAGAAGGAGAGGCTTAAATATCTGTATCTTCCCACCCTCCTCAACCCCTATCACCAACAAAAAACTAAACACAAAAAGAACGAGCACTACAGTGAACCTCTGTCTCTACAGCATGCATACAGAATATACTATAGCCTGTCAGATTATTTCCATATTTTTCCTGGCTGTAAGTCACAAGTCATTTTTATACAAATAATACTTGTGAATGAACTGTATGAAATACTCACCAAGCTACACGGAAACTGTCCATGGAAGTGACAACTTGCTGTCGTGAATGATGAAATATTCCTTGCATAAAAGGCAATTGTGTTGATTGTAAAAAATGAAATGAGCTTTCTTAGGTTTCTTCCTTATGTGATGGTAGTTTTTTAAACAGGAAAGCTCCTATACAGTGATGTTAGGCCACGTATTTCATTTCAACTTTCATTTACAGTTGTCATTGTTGTGGGGAAAAACATTTTAATCAGTTTCTGCATGAAGGTCAGATAAAACTGTGAACAAAAGTAATTTCTTTATGATAATATCAAAACAGAAGCATTGCTACACTTAAATTATGAAGCATGTTTCTCTTATCTGCAATACAATTGTGTGTATGACTTAATAGAATCTGAGAGTATGTCTTATTTATGCTATTGGTGAGCTCAAGAAATTCTCTTCCCTTTGAGGCCTGAGATTCTGATATTGGCTAAGAATGAGACTGGATAATATTATATCATGGGTATAAACTAAGTTATTTTTAAAGGCAGTATGAGAATTATTTCAGGTCTTTGGGGTTTTGTTTAATAAACTGAAGTTGTATTGACTTTTTTTGTGCCTTAGAAGGCATCATATGATTTTTTAAAAATGCCTCCGGTGTGTGTGTGAGTGTGTGTGCATGTGTGTGTGTTATTTGAGGTAACACAGTGTGGCAGAAGTATTCATATTAAAAATGTTATTTTATCTGGTTTTCGAGTGTAAAAAGACACCCAATTAGTAGATACGAACACAATTTGCTTGAACACATCTTCCTGTTCTCAACCTCCACCAACACAGGTCTTATCAGTTGCCTGCAAATGGAAATTTGAGACTGTCCACTCTCAGAGGATAGAAAATTGATTATAGTTGCAAGTGCAGACTACTGACTAAAAACCTTTAGGAACACAGTGTAGAACTAGGTGATGTACATTGTTAATTTAATGCATACACACACTCTTTCACATTCCCCAATATCCTTTCCAACATTTTATGAAGTTCCACTAATTAGACTGCACAGTAAAGCACAAAAAAAGTTAAAAGTTGCCCAGGAAGTCACAGAAATTGTGTTACTTTCAAGAATTTAACCTAGGAGACTTTTATGCCATTTTATTCTTACACTGTAACCACAAGGCATTTGCCTAGACCCTCAAATTCTTCGCCATATCTTTATGAAGTTATATATGCTTCAGAGGTAAGAAACATTGCCAATTCCATTTTGGAATCTTCTTTTGAAGGACTGTAACTACTTATTTCACTAGTGGGATTGCTGGGGAAAAATAATATTTACTCTTTCATGAACATTTCTAGTATTATGTAGATAGAAAAGAATATTTTAAATGTTTTCTAGCCACTGAAACATAATGTGACAATCAAGCAACTCCTGTCTCCCTATAATATCTAAAAGTGATTCAGAGACTTATCTCAATAATTTCAGGTGGGTTCTGTTAATCACATTGGTCAAAAGAAAAGATTAGTAATGTGGGCAAAACATTAGCTGTCCTTAATATCTAGTTGAAATCACTAAAAAGCAGAATTATTGTCTTTTAACATCTGTAGGGCTGTTGACATTGAAAAATTTTAATGGTGACTACTATATCTTTATAATATTATATCATCAGGCCTCTGGGCCACTCCACTTTAAAGCTTCTTAATCTGCTTTGACCAAACAATTTAAAAAGGAATTGGTAGCATTCTGGCATCTGGTGGCATGTAGAAATATTTTAAAGCATTTTCAGTTTGCCTTTTGAGGATCAAATAAAATGATTTAAAAAAAACATATTGGGGATGCTTCCATATCTTGGCTATTATAAATAATGCTTCAATAAACATAAGGGTGCGTTTAATATTTTAGTTTTCTTTGTGTAAATACCCAGCAGTGGAATTACTGGGTCATATGACAATTCTATTTTTAATTTTTTGAGGAGTGTCCATACTGTTTTCTACAGTGGCTGCACCAATTTTCATTCCTACCAACAGGGCATGAGGGTTCCTTTTTCTCCACATCATTGCCAACATTAGTTATTTCTTCTCTTTTTATTTTAGCCATTCTGACAGGTGTAAAATAATATCTCATGTGGTTTTGATTTGCATTTTGTTGATGATGAGTGATGTTGGGCATCGTTTTATGTGTCTGTTGGCCAACTCTATATCATCTTTGGAAAAATGTCTATTTGGGTCCTCTACCCAGTTTTTTTTAATGTTTCAAGTTTTTATTTAAATTCTAGTTAGTTGGGTAGCTGGGTGATGGACATTGGGGAGGGTATGTGCTAGGGTGAGTGCTGTGAATTGTGTAATACTGATGATTCACAGACCTGTACCCCTGAAACAAATAATACATTATATGTTTATTTAAAAAATAAAAAAAAATAGTTAACATATAGTGTAATATTAGTTTCAGGAGTAGAATTTAGTGATTCATCATTTACATATAATACCCAGTGCTCATCACAACAAGTACTCTCCTTAATATCTATCACCCATTTAGCTCATGACCACACCTCCCCTCCCCTCCAGCAACCCTCAGCTTGTTCTCTATAGTTAAGTCTCTTTTATAGTTTGCCTCCCTCTCTTTTTCTTTCTCTTATGTTTATCTGTTCAGTTTCTTAAATTCCACATATGAGTGAAATCATATGGTATTTGTCTTTCTCTGACTGGCTTATTTTGCTTAGCATTAAACACTTTAGCTCCATCCATGTTATTGCAAAAGGCAAGATCCCATTACTTTTTAGGGCTCAGAAATATTCCTCTGTGTGTGTGTGTGTGTGTGTGTGTGTGTGTGTGTGTGTGTTTGTACCACTTCCTCTTTATCCATTTATCAGTCAATAGACATTTGTGTTCTTTCCATAATTTGGCTATTGTTGATAATGCAGCTATAAGCATCAAGGTGCATGTGCCCCTTCAAATCAGTATTTTTGTATCCTTTGGATGAATACCAAGTAGTGTAATTGCTGGATTATAGGGTAATTCTTTTTTTACCATTCAGAGGAAACTCCACACCATTTTCCAGAGTGGCTGTACCAGTTTGCATTCCCACCAACAATGTAAGAGGGTTCCCCTTTCTCTGCTCCTCACCAACACCCGTCATTTCTTGTGTTATTAATTTTAGACATTCTGACAGATGTGAGATGGTATCTCATTGTAGTTTTGATTTATATTTCCCTGATGATGAGTGATATTGAACATCTTCTCATGTATCATAGTTACTACATCTTCTTTGGAAAAATGTCTATTCATGCCTTCTGCCCCATTTCTTGACTGGACTTTTTGGTTTTTTTGGGTATTGAGTTTGATAAGTTCTTGATAGATTTTTAGATACTAACCCTTTATCAGATATGTCATTTGCAAATATATTCTCCCATTCTGAAGATTGCCTTTTAGTTTTGTTGATTGTTTCCTTTGCTGTGCAGAATACTTTTATGTTGATGAAGTCCCAATAGTTTATTTTTTTCACAGTTAAAAATATTTATTGAATTTTATTTACAACTTACCATAATATATGTATTTTTTTAAACTGCATTTCCCAAAATAAAAATATTAGAAGAGGGGTAGTACTTGACATTTCTATAATTTTTAAAAGATTTTTTTATTAACATATAACGTATTATTTGTTTCAGGGGTATAGGTGTGTGATTCATCAGACTTACACAATTCACAGCACTCATCATAGCATATACCCTCCCCAATGTGTATAACCCAGCCACCCCATCCTTCCCGACCCCCTCCACTCCAGCAACCCTCAGTTTGATTCCTGAGATTGAGTCTCTTATGGTTTGTCTCCCTCTCTGGTTTCATCTTGTTTCATTTTTCCCTCCTTCCCCCTATGATCCTCTGTCTTGTTTCTCACATTCCTCATATCAGGGAGATCATATGATAATAGTCTTTCTCTGATTGACTTATTTCGCTTAGCATAATACCCTCTGGTTCCATCCATGTCATTGCAAATGGCAAGATTTTGGTTTTTTTGATGGCTGCATGATATTCCATTGTATATATATACTAGTTCTTCTTTATCCATTCATCTGTTGATGACTTCTAGGCTCTTTCCATGGTTTGGCTATAGTGGAGATTGCTGCTATAAACACTTCGGTGCACATGCCCCTTCGGATCACTACATTTGTATCTTTGGGTTAAATACCCAGTAGAGCAATTGCTGGGTCATAGGGTAGCTCTATTTTCAACTTTTTGAGGAACCTCCATACTGTTTTCCAGAGTGGTTGTAATTTTAGCCATTCCGACTGGTGCGAGGTGGAATCTCATTGTGGTTTTGATTTGTATTTCCCTGATGCTGACTAATGTTGAGCACTTTTTCCTGTGTCTGTTGGCCGTTTGGATGTCTTCTTTGCAGAAATGTCTATTCATGTCTTCTGCCCATTTCTTGATTGGATTATTCATTCTTTATGTGTTGAGTTTGATAAGTTCTTCTTCTAATTTTTTTATATTAACATATAATGTTATATTTGCCCCAGGGATACAGGTCTGCGAATCATCAGGCTTACACATTTCACAGCACTCACCATAGCACATACCCTCCCTAATGTCCATAACCCAGCTACCCTATCCCTACCCCACCTTCAGCAACCCTCAGTTTGTTTTGTGAGGTTAAGAGTCTTATGGAAAAAAAAAAAAAAGAGTCTCTTATGGTTTGTCTCACTCCCAATCCCATCATGTTTCATTTTTTCTCTCCCTATCTCCTACGACCCCTCGCCCTGCCTCTCAAATTCTTCGTATCAGAGAGATCATATGATAATTGTCTTTCTCTGGCTGACTTATTTCGCTTAGCCTAATACCCTCTGGTTCCATCCACGTCATTGCAAATGGCAAGATTTCATTTTTTTGATGGCTACATAATATTCCACTGTATATATATACCACTTCTTCCTTATCCATTCATCTGTTGATGAACATCTAGACTCTTTCCATAGTTTGACAATTGTGGAGATTGCTGCTATAACCATTCCAGTGCATGTGCCCCTGTGGATCACTACATTTGTATCTTTAGGGTAAATACCTAGTACTGCAATTGCTGGGTTGTAGGGTAGCTCTATTTTCAACTTTTTGAGGAACCTCCATACTGTTTTCCAGAGTGGCTGCACCAGCTTGCATTCCCACCAACAGTGTAGGAGGGTTCCCCTTTCTCCACATTCTCACCAACATCTGTCATTTCCTGACTTGGTAATTTTAGCCATTCTGACTGGTGTGAGGTGGTATCTCCCTGTGGTTTTGATATGTATTTCCCTGATGGCGAGTGATGTTGAGCACTTTTTCATGTGTCTGTTGGCCATTTGGAGATCTTCTTTGCAGAAATGTCTATTCATGTCTTCTGCCCATTTCTTGATTGGATTATTTGTTCTTTGGGTGTTGAGTTTGAAATGTTCTTTATAGATTTTGGATACCAGCCCTTTCTCTGATATGTCATTTGCAAATATCATCTCCCATTCTATCAGCTGTCTTTTGGTTTTGTTGCCTGTTACTTTTGCTGTGCAAAAGGTTTTATCTTGATGAAGTCCCAATAGTTCATTTTTGCCCTTATTTCCCTTGCCTTTGGCAATGTTTCTAGGAAGAAGTTGCTGTGGCTGAGGTTGAAGACGTTGCTGCCTGTGTTCTCCTCAAGGATTTTGATGGATTCCTGTCTCGCATTGAGGTCTTTCATCCATTTTGAGTCTATTTTTGTGTGTGGTGTAAGGAAATGGTCCAATTTCGTTCTTCTGCATGTGGCTGTCCAGTTTTCCCGACACAATTTGTTAAAGAGATTGTCTATTTCCATTGGACCTTCTTTCCCGCTTTGTCGAAGATTAGTTGACCATACAGTTGAGGGTCCACTTTTGGGCTCTCTATTCTGTTCCATTTATCTCTGTGTCTGTTTTTGTGGCAGTACCATACTGTCTTGATGATTACAGCTTTGTAATAGAGCTTGAAGTCTGGAATTGTGATGCCACTAACTTTGGCTTTCTTTGTCAACATTCCTCTGGCTATTCGAGGTCTTTTCTGGTTCCATATAAATTTTAGGATTATTTGTTCCATTTCTTTGGAAAAAAATTGATGGTATTTTGATAGGGATTGCGTTAAAGGTGTAGATTGCTTTAGGTAGCATAGACACTTTCACAATATTTTTTCTTCCAATCCATGAGCATGGAACGTTTTTCCATTTCTTTGTGTCTTCCTCAATTTCTTTCATGAGCACTTTATAGTTTTCTGAATACAGATTCTTTGCCTCTTTGGTTAGGTTTATTCCTAGGTATCTTATGGTTTTGGGTGCAATTGTAAATGGGATCAACTTCTTAATTTCTCTTTCTTCTGTCTTGCTGTTGGTGTATAGAAATGCAACTGATTTTCGTGCATTGATTTTATATCCTGACACTTCACTGAATTCCTCTATGAGTTCTAGCAGTTTTGGAGTGGAGTCTTTTGGGTTTTCCACATAAAGTATCCTATCATCTGCAAAGAGTGAGAGTTTGACTTCTTCTTTTCTGATTCTGATGCCTTTTATTTCTTTATGTTGTCTAATTGCTGAAGATAGGACTTCTAGTACCACATTGAATAGTCATAGTGATAGGACATCCCTGCCGTGTTCTTGATCTTAGGGGAAAAGCTCTCAGTTTTTCCCCATTGAGAATGATACTTGCTGTGGGTTTTTCATAGATG
>CM052901.1:37380976-37391230 GCA_028534135.1 Potos flavus | reverse complement strand
TGAGATCTTTCTTGTTTCTTGAGAAAGGCTTGTGTTGCTATATTCTTTCCTCTCAGGACCGCCTTTGCTGTGTCCCAAAGATTTTGAACAGTTGTGTTTTCATTTTCATTTGTTTCCATGAATTTTGAAAATTCTTCTTTAATTTCCTGGTTGACCCATTCATTCTGTAGTAGGATGCTCTTTAGCCTCCATGTATTTGAGTTCTTTCCAACTTTCCTCTTGTGATTGAGTTCTAGTTTCAGAACATTATGGTCTGAAAATATACAGGGAATGATCCCAATCTTTTGGTACCAGTTGACAGCTGATTTGTGACCCAGGATGTGATCTATTCTGGAGAATGTTCCATGTGCACTAGAGAAGAATGTGTATTCTGTTGCTTTGGGATGGAATGTTGTGAATATATCTGTGATGTCCATCTGGTCCAGTGTGTCATTTAAAGCCATTATTTCCTTGTTGATCTTTTGCTTAGATGATCTATCCATTTCAGTGAGGGAGGTGTTAAAGTCCCCTACTATTACTGTATTATTGTTGATGTGTTTCTTTGATTTTGTTATTAATTGGTTTATGTTATTGGCTGCTCCCATGTTAGCGGCATAGATATTTAAAATTGTTAGATCTTCTTGTTGGACAGACCCTTTAAATATGGTATATTGTCCTCCCTCATCTCTTATTATAGTCTTTGGCTTAAAATCTAATTTATCTGATATAAGGATTGCCACCCCAGCTTTCTTTTGATATCCATTAGCATGGTAAATTGTTTTCCACCCCATGACTTTAAATCCGGATGTGTCTTTGGGTCTAAAATGAGTCTCTTACGAACAGCATATCAATGGGTCTTGTTTTGTTATCCATTCTGATACCCTGTGTCTTTTGATTGAGGCATTTAGCCAATTTATATTCAGGGTAACTATTGAAAGATATGGATTTAGTGTGATTGTATTGCCTGTAAGGTGACCGTTACTGTATATTGTCTCTGTTACTTTCTGGTCTGTTACTTTTAGGCTATCTCTTTGCTTAGAGGACCCATTTCAATAATAGGGCTGGTTTGGTGTTTGCAAATTCTTTTAGTTTTTGTTTGTTGTGGAAGCTTTTTATCTCTCCTTCTATTTTCAATGACAACCTCGCTGAATACAGTATTCTTGGTTGCTTATTTTTCTCATTTAGCGCTCTGAATATATCTCACCAGTCCTTTCTGGCCTGCCAGGTCTCTGTGGATAGATCTGCTGCTAGTGTAGTATTTCTACCATTGTATGTTATAGACCTCTTGTCCCAAGTTGCTTTCAGAATTTTCTCTTTCTCTCTGAGACTTGTAAGTTTTACTATTAGATGATGAGGTGTTGACCTATTTTTATTGATTTTAAGGGGATTCTCTGTGACTCCTGGACTTTGATACTTGTTCCCTTCACCAAATTAGGGAAATTCTCTGCTATAATTTGCTCCAATATACCTTCTGCCCCCCTCTCTCTTTCTTCTTCTGGGATCCCAATTACTCTAATATTGTTTCATCTTATGGTATCACTTATCTCTCGAATTCTCCCCTTGTGGTCCAGTAATATTTTTGTCTCTCTTTTGCTCAGCTTCTTTATTCTTCATCATTTGGTCTTCTATATCACTAATTCTCTCTTCTGCCTCATTTATCCTAGCAGTAAGAGCCTCCATTTTTTATTGCACCTTATTAATAGCTTTTTTTTATTTCAACTGGGTTAGATTTTAGTTCTTTTTTTCCTTCTTCTATTTTTTGGAATAGATTAGGAAGGGTGGGTATTAATTTTGCTTTCAATGTTTGGTAAAATTCACCTGTGAAGTATTCTGGTCCCAGACTTTGGTTTTTTGGGAGTTTTTTGACTAAAGCAGTCCAAGTGTCCTTCGATAGATGAATGGATAAAGAGGATGTGGTGTGTGTGTGTGTGTGTATGCGCACATAAGGAAATATTCTTCAACCATAAAAAAGAATGAAATCTTGCCATTTGCAACAACATGGTTGGAGTTAGAAAGTATAATGCTAAGCGAATTAAGCCAGTCAGAGAAAGACAAATACTATATGATTTCACTCATACGTGGAATTTAGGAAACAAATGAACAAACAAAAAAGAGACAAACAAAAACTAGATGGTTAAATACAGAGAACAAATTGGTGATTGCCAGAGGAGAGGTGGGTTGGGGGGGGGTATGGATGAGTTAGATAAAGGGGAGTAAGAGTACATTTACCTTGATGAGCACGGAGAAATATATAGAATTGTCAAATCACAATATCATATGCCTGAAACTAATATAACCCTGTATGTTAATTATACCTCAGTAAAAAAGAAAAATAGAGAAAAATGTATTGGGGGAGAATCCAGTACTAGGAAGAGAACTTTCACTTAGAAAACATGGATTTCATCAATAAGCAGTTGGGTAACCTTGCAAAAGTCCACTAGAAATTTGAACCTCAATGTCCTTTCCCATAAAATTGAGGAACTAAGACTGTATGAGCTATTGTGATAGCCTCCTAATTGGTCTATCTGCTTCTGGATTCAGTCTTATCTTCCATTTTGCATTCTCTTGCCAAAAATAACATGCAAACCTGACTAATCCCTTCCAATGTTTCTTACAATTTCTACACCATAGTTCTTTCCCCTCTAGATTTACCACCTACCCACCACTATATTATGTTCCTGATATACCAAATCATTTGAAATTTTCTGAGTATGGCATGCTTTCTTACTCTTATATGCATCTGAACATATGCTATTTCCCTTACATGGATGTCCCATCAGCCAAATCTTCCACCCCAGTATTTCCAATAAATTTCCATTAGTTTTCAAACCTAGCTCAGTTGGGTGCTTCCTAATGAAACATTTTATTTCTACCACTGACCCCACTCCCTCCTCTGGGCTATATTTGTGCTTCCCCCCCACTTCTGTTATTGTACTTATCACAATTTTTTGTAATGGATTTGTTTCTTATCTGTTTCCTCTTTGGCATTAAGAAATGGCTCATGCTTGTCTTCTTGCCTGCATTTCTGCCACAAATACTTACAGAAGACTTACTTTTGTCAGGCACTGTTCTAGGCCTAGAGAGATACAGCAGTGAACAAAACAGACAGGAATATCTATCTTTCTGGAGCTTCCATATCTTAGTCATGTATCCCTAGACCTAACACAGAGACTAGCATTTAGTGTGTGAGGAAGAAATAGTTGTTGGCTTGAAGTCAAGAAATTATTATGGCTGAATTTGAAACTTTCATATCTTCATCTCCCTTACTGCCCACACTGTGCATATCATATTCTACTTTACATGTATTAATGTTTTTCTAATAATTGTTTCTAATTTTCCTAGTTTTGTATACTTTCGTCTCCATCAAACATCTATCTATCAAACACCATTGTCTCTCATACAGCTTCTGAAAGTGCTATGATGTCTTGGTTGCCTTGTTTAGACATAGCACACTGAAAGAAGTGCTCTTCCATTTATTCATTTAATCAGTAAATATTTACTGAGCATCTGCTATTACTAGGCACTATAAAAGACACAGAATAAAATGTCAAATAAGACAGATCTATTTTTGTTTTCTTAAAGCTTACACTCTAGTGATAAAGATAAGCAGTAAACAAGTATATAAATATAACAGCATATGAAAATTGCTATGAAGAAAATAAACGGGGCTGTGATAATGATTGGAGGAGTGGCCAACTGAAGTAGAATTGTTCAGGAGGGCTCCTCTGAAGAGGTGACATTTAAGTTGAAACCTATAGGATGAAAAATAGCTAACTATGTAAAGTGTTGGGGTACTAAGCATCAGGGGAAGAAGGGACAAAATGTGCCAAGCTCCTGAGGTGGCAAAGAGCACCTGGAGAAAAGGGTAGTGTAGCTAGACTTTAGAGAGTGAGGAGAGAGGTACTTAAATTAGAGAGTAGTAGAAGTCAAGATAATGCAGGGTCTTGCATGCCATGCTAAGGCACTTAGAGTATATCCAGAGGAAACAAGGAGCCTTTGAAAAATTTTGAGATGGAGAGTGACATAATCAGATATACATTTTCAAAATCTCACTCTGGAAGCTCTGTAGGGAATGGAGTGGGTGTAAATGAGGCTGCATGGAAATTTCGTTGGGAGCTGCTGCAGTGGTCCAGGAGAAAGGTGGTAGTGACCTTAGCTACTGTGATTCCAGGGAAGATGAAAAGAAGTGTCAGATTGGGGAATTTTGTAAATCACATTAGTTGGACTTACAGTTGGATTTAATGTGGGAATAGGAAGTGGGGGAGTCAACAGTGATACCAAGGTTCTGGCTGGCTGGAGATGTCATGTGTTAATATAGGGATGACACAGGGTGCAGGAGACAAGTTGGATGGATGAGAAATGCATTTTAATGATGATGATGATGATAATGATGATCACGAGGGTGGTGGTGGCAGCAGTGGTGGTGGACTTACCATAGTTGGAGGAAAGATAAAACAGAAAATATGGCAACTGTCAGTGATTTTCTTATCTTGCTAAAGAAAGTCCAACATATTTCAAATATTTCAACTTTTCAAGTCATCTTGATGCTTGACTTAAGAAAAGATGTCTTTTTCTTGTTGATTTTCCCTCCCTACAGTGACCAGGATTGCATTTTCTCTAAATATTAAGAATTAGAATATCTACCTCACAATCTGCAAAGCTGTGAGAATATTCAAGTCATAAAAATAGAGTACTTCTCAAAATGTAACAGCTTACCATTTTTGATCAGATTGTGGAAGTAGAATACCATTCTCAAACTAGATAATATGACCCAGATAATATATTCCTAAATTAATGTCTATCAAAAAAATGTCCAAGAACTCCCTACATAAAAATCACCTGAGAATGCTGGTTCAGAATGAGGATTCTTGCCTAGCAAACTAATCAGAATCTCTGAGGGTGGGGACTGGGAATCTCAGTTGTGTTATAGGCTGACATTTGGAAAACATTGCTCTAGAGGAGGTATTCTTAAACTTTTTGATGCTTTGGTAGCTTTTGGTGAAGCTATGGGTGAAGACTATGGATCACTTCTCAGAAAACATTTTATACATGCATTAAATAAAATACATATGATCACAAAGGAAACCAATTATATATAAATTCAGTTATCAAAATATTTTTTCAAAATTTATATAATAATTTGCATGCTTTTTATTAACACGTTAATGAGATCTAATAGCAAATTTATACTATCATAATTTGAAGTAGAGGATGAGTGTAAGTAATATTTTAAGACGTCTGCTGCAATTGTAATGCAATATAAAATTATCTGTGATTTCTATTAGTGACAAAGTTACAGATTCAGCTAATGGTACTATGGTTTATTGCCTAGATTCATAACGGGAGGAAATGTTAAATTTCCATCAGAAGTAAGTGAAAAAAATGGTACAATTTTTTTCCATCCAAGTTAATACATACCAGACATAGAATCCCTGGCCAGGAGGTTGTGACCAAGTAATACAGAAATTAGTGAGGATGTAGTAAAGATAGGAGCTGGGCTTGAGATACTAGGCAGGGGAGCTAAATTGAGGGATGCAGGCAAGGGACCTCAGTATTTGGTATCATAATTGTAAATAATTAAAAGAGAAATTGGGGACTAAAACATTTATTTCTCCATTGTCATGCTTTTAATTGTTTGGTTTAGCTGTTATGCCTCTGGGTATACCTGAGTCGGCTTGTCTGTACACCCTTGTTATCGTCCCCTCCTCTTGCATCCAGGCTTTTTCAGAGGTTAGCTATTGAGAAGTTTAGATTGTCACTATTTTGTGGCTGTGAAGGAGGAACAATTTCCAGGACTGAGAGAGGCATTGTAGGGTGAGGGACTAACATGTTCAGTAATGAGAGAATCAGAAAACAGGCTAGTATTAAAAACGGTAAGAAGTTCAGAGTAGCTGAGGCCATCGGTTGGGTGAGTGGAGAAGCTAGAGAGGTGGGTTAACTTAAGTTATAGAGGGCCTTCCAACTGCATATAGGAATTTGGATTTCATGATAGAACTCACAGGGAGCCAGAGGAGAACTTTGTGATGAAGAGAGACATGATAAAGTGTATTTTTTGTGAAAATAAATCTGCAGACAAAATGAAAAATGGATTGAAAAAAGGCAGACTGTTTCTAAGGCTTTGGTAAGTACCCAGTGAGAAAAAATATGGGTTTTTTGAAGCAAGGCAATGGTGATGGGACAGGGAAGAGAGAACAGATAAGAGAGATGTTAATGACTGATTTGTATATGTGCTATGAAGAAGAGGAGTTTGGGGTTACTTTGAAGGTTCTAGCTTTGGAGTTCAGGTGAATAGAAACACCTTTAACAGGCACCAATCATGAGAGGCACAACAAGTGTTTAGGAAAAGATTTTTGGTTCTGTTTTGGATAGCCTGAGGTTTTGGGGTTTTTTTTAGATTTAATTTTTAAGTGATCTCTACACCCAATGTGGGGCTCAAACTCACAACCCCGAGATCAAGAGTCACATGCTCCACCAACTGAGCCAGCCAGGTGCTTCTGAATAGCCTGAGTTGTAACTGCCTTTTAAACATCAAATGAGAGTTGAATGGAGTTTGCATTTTTACCGTTATTCATAGTAATCCTTTAGGTAAATGATGTGAAACATTCTTTTTGTCTAGAAATTGACAGATTATCTTCACAGAAATTACTGGACAGTTAGGGTTCAGAAATACACAGGATTGAGTATTATATTGTATTATATTATATCATAATATTAATATAATACATATTATTATATTGTATTATATTATATTACTTTATATTGTTCTTTTAATACACTTTTAATGAAATGTCAGTCAGTGGCTGTCCTTCAAAGAGCTATAGTTGTATAGTTAATTCTTCTGGATAAAAAACTAGTTCATAAATTTGTGCTAATGGGTTGTGGCAATGGAGAATATCAGTAGGCTTGTCTTCCTATATTGAAGGCTTAGACATGTTTTGTACTCTCCATTTGCCTTTCTACCATAACTGCTAGGAGACAGAAGATTGTAGATAGCAGGGGAGAAAGAAGCAGAAGTGGTGTGTAGCCAGTTTTTACAAGAGCTCTGTGACTTTTTACTTCCAACAACTCATATGGATACAAAGGGAACTGGCTAGTTGCAGCCATCTCCATACTCATTGCCCTTTCAGGTTTTGGGGTCTAGGTTAAGGGGAGAATTTTACTTTGAAAGTGGGATGTTGAAATGCAGGATTGACTTTTAACAGAATTGTGAGGGAAGTGATGTTTATCTTTGGTGTTCTTTTCTCTATTACCTGACTATTCCAAAAACATGTACCTGGTACCTTTGTGTTAGGTCCTGGTAGGGTCACAGACCCACTTCAGGATCTTGCCTAGACTTGCACCGTGTAGTAGACATTGTTCCTTTGACATTTCTCATTCTATGATAAAACTTCCTATTCCTATATTTGATAAACTATGTTCTGTGCATATTTATGATTACTCATAGTTTAAAATGTGCTATAACTTCCAAGTAAAAATTGCATTTTAAGAAGGGTCTTGGAACAATGCTTTAATCTAAGGAAATTACTCTAGTGGTAGGGTCTGTAGGTACCATGGTAGTTTGGCCCAGTGGTCTTTCCTAACAATTCTTAAAAATTATTGATCGCATACACATATGAAAGACATTCAGAAAATACTGAAGAAAATGTATTTGTAAAGGCTGAGGGAATAGTGAGTAGAAGTAGATTTATAAGGCAGATTTCATTTGTAGAAGATTTAGCAGAGGAGAGCCGATGAGTTATTTTTGAAGATAGTAATAGAAGTGGGTGAGGAGATATTGCATATTTTAATTGAAATGACTTTGAGGGCAGGGACCATGCCATAAGTTTGTGTTTTCCACGGGGCCTGGTAGAATAATGCATGCGCAGTATATAGCAATAGTTTAAATGAATGTGCAAATCCATGCAGGAGAATTATTGATTTAAAAAACCCTTCTATATGTTTATTTCTACCTTGAAGAATCTCCTAAATCCAGATAGAATTTTTAAAGAATTTCCACAGATTTAGTATATATGTAATCATTTAAAGAGGTTGGTTGAAATACCAATGAATTGGGCAAAAATAAAAGCCTGTTTATTTCTCAATAAACTTCAGATTGAAGGAAGTTCTATGACACCTAACAAGTAATGCTGACAAGGGAGTCTTTAGGTTATCCATTTATCTCTGTATGAGAATGTAAATTATTTTGTGTGTTTTGTTTGGCTTTTTAAATGTTGACAAGTCTCAGGTGTATGTTAATAGAAATACTGTGATCAGAAGTCCATTAGAATGACATCTGGGAAAGAAAACTGATGTTAAGAAATCGGTAGTAAGAGAGAGTATAAAAAAATGCAAACAAAACCCTTTTGGTGACATGCAGCACAAGATGATTGGGAAAAAAGGGAGAAATGGGATGATAGAAATCCTCATTAAAATTAAAAGCCACAGAAAAGTGAAGAATAGTATAAAGCACAATGCATCATAAATCATTATCTACAGGGCTAACTAAAAGACAAAAAATTAGTGTTGCCAGTTCATGCTTTATGTAGAAAACCATAATTTGTTTCCAAGAGGTATTTTTGATACAAAACCTAACAATGGAAAACTGCCATAAAGTACGGGCCTTGTTTTAATGAGTATCTTGTATGTACAGCAACAGTACAGAACTAGAAGTTACAAAGCTCTCCAGAGTGTTAGTAAATCAAGTTATATGCTGTAAAAATAGAATGATGAAAACATGTTCACTGTACCTATTCAGAGGTAGAAATAATACTAAAATTTTATTACAGAATTTCAGTTAACTTAGGCTTTGGATATGATATGCAAACATTGGAGCAGTTATTTATATTACTATCCAAGAAAAATTATTAAAGATTATTAGATACGTGGGATATCCAAGTATTACCAATAAGCGTGTATTTATTACCAATAAGTGTGTATTTATTGACCACTTGCTTTATGCCTAATACTGTATTAAATACTATGGAGAAGAATAAAAATAAAGACATACGCTGAAGAAATATTTAAATGTATGCTGGGCATTATCATGGGGAGATGAAGGACAATAGAAATTTTAAAGTGAAGGATCTTATTGGAACTGCAAATCAGAGGAAACACTCAGGAGGAATTATATATTTAAGTGAGACTTAGAAGATGAGAAAAGTTAGCCAGGTGAAGAAGTACTAGCATTCTGAAAATTAGCCATGAACATGTGTGGGGTCCTGTAATTGAGAGAGAACATAACATTCTAGGGAGCTTATAAAGATCAGTGTGGCTGAAGCGTAAGAAATAATGGGGAGTTTAGCTGGAGGTGCGACTGGAGAGTAGGGCAGGAGTCATATTGTGAGGGGCCTTATAGACCATAATTAAGGATTGTAGTCTTTATTCTAATGTAGTCTTTATTCTAAAGACAGTTGGGGATGGAGTAAGTGGGTGATGGGCGTTAAGGAGGGCACTTGGTGTCATGAGCACTGGATGTTATATGCAACTGATGAATTGTTATATTCTACTCCTGCAACTAATAATACACTATATGTTAACTAACTTAAATTTAAATAAAATAAAAAAATAAAGACAGTTGGAAGCTATGAAAGGTTTTAAGAACACAAAATGACATGCATTAAAAGTGATGGGAAAAGAGATGATGAGGTCAACTTGGAAAGCAATAATAAGTAGCTTGTTATTTTTTGCCAGTCAGTCTAGTGCCTGTGCTTGGCTATTGGGATGTGTTTAATAGGCCTTGATATAGAATAATCTATTTGTATTCCGTGAAACTTTTAAAACCAGCTCATTGTCACACAGCAAGTATCTCAAGAGATTCTGACTGGGTTGACTTTATGGTTCCATTTTAATATATCCAATTTTAATAAAGCAAATATATTAGGAGATGTTGCTAGTCATTTGGAGCAATCAAGGAGCTTGATAATTTGTCTTCTTTCCAAAAATGGAAGAAATACAGGAAGGAGGGGAGCAGAAAGAAAAGGAAGAGATATATGACCCATTAGTGAGATGGACTATGAACACTACTGAGGAGATTTGCCATATGTTGTCAAAGGATGAAGTGTTATTCAAGAGATTTGGATTTGGTTACATTATTTTTTACTTGACTTATCATTGTAACTTCCTTAGGGACTCACTTAAATTAGTCATGCCTTAGTTCTTCTATTGTAAAGATCCTCTGACCTAAAACCAAACATTATGCAGGTTCAACTAATGAAGTCATGTCATTTAGAGTATCTTGAGCTCTAGAGAGAAGTGTATCATGCAAGAAGTACTGACTGAGGGTTTTGGAGGGGAGGG
>CM052901.1:37345770-37372635 GCA_028534135.1 Potos flavus | reverse complement strand
ATGAGTTTCTTGTGGACAGCATATCGATGGGTCTTGTTTTTTTATCCATTTTATCCATTCTGATAAAATTCTTGATTTTTTATCCATTCTGTGCCTTTTGATTGGGGCATTTAGCCCATTTACATCAGGGTAACTATTGACAGATATGAATTTAGTGCCATTGTATTGCCTGTAAGGTCACTGTTACTGTATATTGTCTCTGTTCCTTTCTGGTCTATGTTCCTTTTAGGCTCTCTCTTTGCCTATAGGACCCCTTTCAAGATTTCCTGTAGGGCTGGTTTGGTGTTTGCAAATTCTTTTAGTTTTTGTTTGTCCTGGAACCTTTTTAGCTCTCCATCTATTTTTAATGACAGCCTAGTTGGATATAGTATTCTTGGCTGCATATTTTTCTCATTTAGTGCTCTGAATATATCATGCCAGTCCTTTCTGGCCTGCCAGGTCTCTGTGGATAGGTCCACTGCCATTTCTAATATTTATGCCTTTGTATGTTACCGACTTCTTGTCCCGAGCTGCTTTCAGGATTTTCTCTTTGTCACTAAGACTTGTAAGTTTTACTATTAGATGACGGGGTGTGGACCTATTTTTGTTGATTTTGAGGGGTGTTCTCTGTGTCCTGGATTTTGATGCTTGTTCCCTTTGCCAAATTAGGGAAATTCTCTACAATAATTTGTTCCAATATACCTTCAACCCCTCTGTCTCTTTCTTATTCTTCTTGTATTCCAATTATTCTAATATTGTTGCATCTTATGGTATCACTTATTTCTCGAATTCTCCCCTTGTGGTCCAGTAGTTGTTTGTCTCTCTTTTTCTCAGCTTCTTTATTCTCTGTCATTTGGTCTTCTATATCACTAATTCTCTCTTCTGCCTCATTTATCCTAGCAGTAAGTGCCTCCTTTTTTTTTATTGTACCTCATTAGTAGCTTTTTTGATTTCAACTTGGTTTGGTTTTAGTTCTTTTATTTCTCCAGAAAGGGATTTTATTTCTCCAGACATGGATTCTCTGATATCTTCCATGCTTTTTTCGAGCCCAGCTAGCACCTTGATAATTGTCATTTTGAACTCTATTTCTGACATATTACTAATGTCCATATTGATTAGGTCCCTAGCCGTCGATACTGCCTCTTGTTCTTTTTTTTTGTGGTGAGTTTTTCTGCCTTGTCATTTTATCGAGATAAGAATAGATGAATGAGAGAACAAAATACTAAAAGGGTAGCAACGACCCCAGAAAAATCAGAAGAGAGCCAAAACCAGGGTTTGAAGAAAAAGGGCGGAGGGGAAGAAAAAAAAAGAAAAAAATAAAATAAAAAAGAGAAAAAGAAAAAAATATATATATATTAGACTTGTGATTAGAACAGAGCCCCACACCTGATTTTGGGTGTTTTTGGTCTGTTATAAGAAACTACCTCCCAAAATTTTAAAGAAAGAAAAACTTATAAATGTACAAAAATAAGGGTTAACACTATGAAGGGGTGGAATATGAGTGTAAAGATGAAAATTAAAAAAAGATTCTAAAAAAAGGATTGATAAGAAGTTGGTTGAAAAAAGAAGAAAAAAAAGAATAAAAGAGGAAAGATTGTAATCAGGCTGGAGACTAGAACCAAGCCGTGTGCTAGATTTAGGGTATATTTTGATCTATTAGAAGAAATTGTATCCCAAAATTTAAAAAAAAAAACCCTATATGTATACAAAAAATATGGTTAAATACAATGAGGGGATAAAATATGAATGTAACAGTGAAAATTAGAAAAAAAAATTAAAAATGTTAATGATAGGATACTAGTTAAAAAATGTTAAAATAAGAAAGAGGAAAAATAAAAAAATAGAATAAGAAAAAAATAAAATTTACAGAATTTAACTTTGAAAGACTAAAGGATCATGGGGGAAAAAGCCATGAATTCTATGTGTTGCTTTTTCCTAACTCTGGATTTCTGCAGTTTTCATTGATTGATGAACTTGGTCTTGGCTGGATATTCTTGCTGATCTTCTGAGGGAGGGGCCTGTTGCAGTGATTCTCAAATGTCTTTGCCCGAGGTGGAATTGCACTGCCCTTGCTAGGGGCCGGGCTAAGTAATCTGCCTGGGTTCACTCTCAGGAGCTTTTGTTCCCTGAACGCTCTCCATACAGCTGTGGAGGATGGTAATCAAAATGGCGGCCTCCCAATCTCCGGCCTGTAGGAGCCAAGAGCTGGGGCCCCCAGTCCTCAGTGCGCCCTCAGAGAAAAGCAGTTAGTCACTCCCATCTCCCTGGTCTCCGGCTGCACTCCGAGCTCACCCAGCCTGTGACCGAGCATTTCTATCTCTGGCGCATGGCCCTGCCTGGAGTCTCTAAACCCAGCAGATTCCTGCAGCATGCTCCCGCGCCGCTCCTCCCGAAGGAGGAAAGAAGGGGTCTCTCTGGATCTGCCCCTTGTGGGGTCCCTGCTTGAAGAGCAGTGGCCTGACTGTGCCTCGGATCACGGTTTAAGGTAAGCCTGAGCTGGTAGCCCACCGCTCGGCTCTGTCTCTGCAGCTGGCTTCCCCACTCTGATATCTGGGAGCTCTGCCGCACTCACGCATCCCTGGTCTTTCTGTGACCACACAGGTCCTGAAACCACACTGTCCCCGCAAGGGCTCCATCCCCCGCTTAGCCTCTGGAGCAATGTCCCTCAGTGGAGCAGACTCTAAATGTTCCAATTTTGTGCTCTGCTGCTCTGTGGCTTGCCGGGAGCTGGCCCTTCCCCCCACAGTCTATCTTCCTGTCTCTTTGGATTCACTTCTTCGCACGTCCTATCTTCTGGAAAGTGGTTGATTTTCTGTTCCTAGACTTGCTCCTCTTCTCTTCTATCTCTTATTGAGTTTGTAGGTGTTCAGAATCGTTTGATAACTATCTAGCTGAACTCCTGGGGCCTAATGATATTTCAGCCTCCCACTCCTCCACCATCTTGCTTCCTCTCCTGATTTTCATTTTTTAATGGCTACTGATGTTGAGTATCTTTTCATATGGTTATTGGCTATTCGTATATCCATTTGAGGAAATATCTGTTCAAATACTTTACTGACTTTTTAATTGGGTTATTAGTATTTTTATTATTCAAAGAATTCTTTATATAGCCTAGATACAATTCCCTTATCACATATGTGATTTACAAGTATTTCTCTCCCGGTCTGTGGGTTGTCTTTTTACTTTCTTGATGGTATTATTTGTAGCACAAAGTCTTTCATTTTCATGGAATTCAATTTATCTATTGATGCTTGTACTTTTAATGTCATGTCTAAGATATTTTGTAGAAACCAAAGTCACAAAGATTTACTCCTATATTTTATGCTAAGAATTATACTGTCTTAGCTCTTACATTTAGGCCTCTGTTCCATTTTGAGTTAATTTTTGTATGTGGTGTGTGAGATAGGGGTCTAAATTCTTTTGCATTTAGCTACCCAGTTATTCCTGCACCATTTGTTGAAAAGATTATTTTCACTGAATTGTCTTGGTACCCTTGTTGAAAATCAGTTGACAAAAAATTTATGTTCTGAACTCTCATTTCTGTCCATGGATCTGTGTTATCCTTATGCCAGTACCACACTGTCTTTTAAAAAAGAATTTATTTATTTATTTGTGTGTGAGAGAGAGAGAGAGCTCACACAAGCAGAGGGAGGGGAAGAGGGGAAGAAGACTCTCTGCTGAGCAGGAAGTCCAACTTGGTGTTCCATCACAGGGAAGCCCATCCTGGGATCATGACCTGAGCTGAAGGTAGATGCTTAACTACTTGAGCCACCCAGGCACCCCAACACTATCCTGATTATTAGTTTTTAAAGTAAGCTTCAAATTTAGAAAATTTAAGGCTTTCAGCTTTCTTACTTTTAAGATCGTTCTTGACTCTTCTGGACCTGTTGTATTTTTGTATAAATTTTAGAATCAACTTGTCAATTCCTGCAAAAAAAAAAAAAAAAGAGGAGCTGGGATCTTGCTAGGGATTGCATTAAACATACACGTCAGTTTGGGAAATATTTCCATCCTAACAATCTTAAGTCTTCTGATCAATAAACATGGAGTGTTTTCCATTTAGGTATCCTTTAATTTCTTTCAATAATGTTTTACGGTTTTCAGAATATGAGTTTTGTACTCTATTTTTTGTTAAATTTATTTCTAAGCATTTTCTTATTTTTGGTGCTATTTTAAATGTAATTGTTTTCTTAATTCCTATTTCAGTTTATTCATTCCTAGGGTATAGAAATACCATTTAATTTACTGTGTCGATCTTGCAAGCTTCCTGAACTAGCTTATTAGGTCTAGTGGGTTTTTGATATTGTTTTGTTTTCGTGGAGCCTGATGTGGGGCTTGAATTCATGATCCTGAGAGCAAGACTTGAGCTGAGATCAAGATTCAGATGCTTAACAGACTGAGCCACACAGATGCCCCAGTTCTAGTGGTTTTTAGTTGATACCTTGGGATTTTTTATATACATGATAATGTCATCTGCAAATAGAGATATTTATATTGTTTCCCTCCAATCTGGGTATCTTTTATTAATTTTCTTGCTTAATTGTCTGTTTATAACCTCCGGTACAATGTTGAATAAAAGTGGTAAGAGCAGACATCCTTGTTCTTGTCTTAAGGGGACAGATTTCAGTATTTCATCATTAAGTGTAATGTTACTTATGGGTTTTTTCATCGATAGCCTTTATCACACCAAGGAATTTCCCCTTTATTCCTAATTTTCTGAATGTTTTATCATGAAAAGATGTTGGATTTTGTAAAATGCTTTCTCTGCTTCTATTGAGATGATTATGTGATTAATTTCCTTTATTTTATTGAGATGGTATATTACATGGGTTTATTTGTAGATGTTAAACCAAGTTTGCATTCCTGGGATAAATCCTACTTTGCCATAATGTATAATCTGTTTTATATGTTGCTCAATTCAGTTTGTTAGTGTTTTTTTGAGATCTTTTTGGTCTGTATTCGTAAAAGATTCAGGTCCATAATTTTCTTTTCATTTGATGTCTTTTCCTGATGTTGGTATCAGGGTATTATTAACCTAATAGAATGCGTTAGGAAATATTCTCTCCTTTTATATTTTTTGAGAGAGTTTTTGAAGAATTGATATTAATTCTTCTTTAAATGTTTGATAGAATTCACCAATAAAGCTATCTGTGTCTGGTCTATTCTTTCTGGGACATTTTTTGAATATTAATTCAATCTGTTTACTTGTTTTGAGTCTATTTAGATTTTTATATTTTCTTGGTCAGCTTCAGTAGTTTGTGTCTTTCTACAAATTTGGCCTTTTCATCTAAGTTATCTAATTGGTTAGCATACAGTTTTTATAGTATTCCCTTGTAATCATTTTTCCCCCTCTATGGTCAGTATTGATGTCCCCTAATTGGTTTGACTGATTTAAAAATATATATATTTATTTAAAATGTCTATTTTTAGGGATGATATTGATAATGAGGAATATAATGCTAACTCCTCTGTAACTTCACTGCCCAAATATAATGTAAAGATTAAGTACATTTCTTTCTAAGATGTGTGTGTGTCTGTGTGTGTATTTGTATGTGTGTGTGTGTATATTAATAATATGTATTTCTATAGTCAAGGTTATGCTTTTTATTAATTTTGTGGCCTAAAATTTTCCCTTAATGTCCTGATGTCTAATGTCCTTTCCCCCCAGCTTTATTGAGATATAATTGACATAAAACGTGTATGTTTAAGCTGTATAATGTTGATTTCATACACATATATTTCAAAATGATTGCTACCATAGCATTAGCTAATACCTCCATCCTGTCACATAATTACTCTTTCTTTTTTGTGGTGACAACATTTAAGATCTACTCTTTTAGAAAGTTTCAGCTATATAATATGGCATTATTAGCTATACTCATGATGCTGTATATTACATCCCCATAAGTTTTTAATCTTATAACTGGAAGTTTGTATATTTTCACCAATAGCTCTCCATTTTCCCCATCCCCAGCTCCTGGTAACTACCACTCTATTGTTTATGAGTTCAGCTATTTTAGATTCCACAAATAAATGCTGTCACATAGTACTAGTCTTTCTCTGACTTATTTCACTTAGTATAATGCCCTGAAGTTTCATCCAAGTTGTCTCAAATGACAGGATTTCCTTCTTTCTCATGGCTGAAGAATATTCTGTTGTGTGTATATGTGTGTATGTATATTAGGTTGTTTCCATGTCTTAGCTATGGTGAACAGTACTGCAGTAAACATGGAATATCTCTTTGAGATACTGTTTTCGTTTCCTTTTGTAGCCTGCTTAAGGAGGGCACGTATTGCATGGAGCACTTGGTGTGGTGCATAAACAATGAACCTTGGAACACTGAAAAAATAAAATGAAAAGATTTATTTATTTATTTGACAGAGAGAGAGAGAGAGAGAGAGAGAGCAAGTGGGGGAGGGGTAGAAGGAGAGAGAATCTCAAACAGACTCCCTGCAGGGCACAGAGTCCTTTTGATCTCACAACCCATGAGATCATGACCTGAGCTGAAATCACCAGATGGATGCTTAAATGACTGAGCCACCCAGGCACCCCTATAGCCTGTTTTTTTTTTAAACTTCACATAACATAAGCATTTTGCCATGTGGTTAAAATCATTTTAATGATATGCTTAATATGCTGTTACATAGATGTAATTTAAACTCTTCTATTTTTGAGCTTGTAACTTGCTTCTTAAGTTTTGATATTATACATCATACTATAATCTTTGTGAATAAATCCCTTAATCCATGTCACTCTGTATTTACAGTTTTGTATCTTGACTTCCCTTAGCATTATGCCAAGAGCATTTTCCATATCATTAAAATTTTTGAACACCTAATTGTTTGTTTTTTTTTCAAAGATTTTATTTATTTATTTGACAGAGGGAGAGAGATCACAAGTAGGCAGAGAGGCAGGCAGAGAGAGAGGGGGAAGCAGGCTCCCCGCCGAGCAGAGAGCCCGATGTGGGGCTCGATCCCAGGACCCTGAGATCATGACCCGAGCCGAAGGCAGAGGCTTTAACCCACTGAGCCACCCAGGCGCCCCTTGAACACCTAATTGTTAATAGCTATATAATATTCTACCATATGAGTATAACATAATTTATTTAACAAATTTCCTATTATTGGATATTTAGATTATTTCCAACTTTGGTAGTATAAATATGGCTAAAATGAACATAATAATGCATAAATCCTTAGTTACATTTTGTATTATTTTCTTTTTTTTCCCAGATACTTTTATTTTATTTTTTCAGTGTTATAAGATTCATTGTTTATGTACCACACCCAGTGCTCCATGCAATACGTGCCCTCCTCAATACCCACCACCAGGCTCGCCCATCCCCCCACCCCCTCCCCTCCAAAACTCTCAGTCCCTTGTTCTGAGTTCACAGTCTCTCATGGTTCTTCACCCCTCCAATTTCCTCCAAATTCATCTCTCCCCTCCCTCTCACAATGTCCTCCATGTTTTTCCTTACGCTCCACACATAAGTGAGACCATATGATAATTGACTTTCTCTGCTTGACTTATTTCACTCAACATTAAGATATATTGGGTTAAAGGATTTGAACTTTTATTTTTGCCTGAAATTTTGTATTAAGGCAGAATCCTGTTCCATAATAAAGACATATTATAATTGATCTAACCTTTGCCATATTTTTGGATAACTTATATTTTTGTTATTAGGGATAATGTTAGAATAACATCTTTGTACATGAGTCTTTGCATTATCTGAGGTAATAATTTTTAAAGGTTATTATACAAATATAATAGCTAACTTGCTCTCCAGAAAATGAATGATAATTTATATTCTCACTGCCAGTATATGAGAATATTTGCTCTACCTTAGTCTTTTTAATATTGGGGTAGATTGTTATTTTAAAAATTGCTAATTTGATAGATGCTATTAGTGCTGGTCAGAAAAAGGGGATCGCAGAATAGAATATTAGATGGGAGAGAGGGGTAAATTTTTTGAAAGGATTTAAGAAAAAAATGGGATGATCCCAGTGTGTAGTTAGGCATTTTCAGGAAAGTTTTGGGCTATATTGAAAAGGTATGAGAAAACCAGTAATATGGAGACAAGATTTCCAAGTTAATAATTTTGATGATAATAATTATTATAAAAAATAAGTACCATTAACTTACTGAATTAATCTCTAGGAGACTAATTTAAAATGCAGATTACCAAGGATCAGTCTTTAGCTTTCACCATTGACTCCTTTTCAAGCACAATTATGTCTGGTGAACCAGTTGGTACGTGGGACCCTAAAGAGGTTAAGGAAGGAAGTTTTAAAAGGGAAAAAACTCAACAACTATTTCTGCAGAAAGAGTAGGGTTACCCAATTGGAGGGTGTAGGCAGATCCCTGGGTTCATGTTTTATGGTGGCAGTGGACACAAGTTGTAGGATGACAGGATAAATTTTCCTCCATTCTGAAAATGATGAGAGAAGAGAAGAGGGGTACTTATGCTTTTCTTTTGTCTGAGTGTAACATCAAAATCTTGTAGCTATTGGCCAATGAGGAGAAATTAAGTCACAATGCATCATGTCTATATAAAATGCAGTCCCTGCTCTGTCCAAGACATGTGTGCACATACACACACAGAGAGTTAGTCTGATCTATACTGCTCTCCCCTTTGACCCTGACCACCTGGCAAACTTATTTTTCTTCTCCAAGTGTCACCCTCCATGCAAAACTTTCTCTGACTTGTCCAAGCAGAATTAATAACACCACCACCAATAACAATAGCTAACGTACTGATGGTTGATTCTGTATCTAATACTGAGTTAGGTAATAGCTATTATATACAATGTAATACAAACAACAACCTTATGAAGTAGGTATTACTATTACCACCATTTTCAGATGAGTAAATGGAGGGTCAGAGTGTATAGGCAATTAGGCTAAGGTCATACAGCTAATAAGAAGTAAAACTGGAGCCCAAAAGCCTACATTGACCTACTTCACAGTAGTTAATAACCCAGATAAAGTATGATATATACCCTTCCATTACTCAAATTGAAAAAACCTGTTGTACAGCTCCCTTAATAAGACAAAAATATATATTATTTTATAATTGTTCCTGGGGCACAATGTTTTCATCATCCTTTTATAATTAAAAAGATAGGAAACAGGATATTGTAGAACTAGGTACTGTCATTTATCTAAACACAGAAGCACAAATTAGATGCGTTGTACTATTAGAGGAGAGTTCATTAATATAGATATTCTTTCTGACAGCTCTATGTTGTTTTTATTACTTGGCATATACAATTATATACAGTGTCTTTGATACTGAATATTTCAAGGAATTTAACCCCATTTCCTGTCTGTCTGTCTATCTATCAATAGTCAATAATTACTGCTGTTTCTGATAGACAAGAAAGAATTTTTACAACTGTGAATTACTTTGTCTCCAACTGACTTCTTGCTATAGTGAAAGTTATTTACCTCACTGAATCTCAGTTTCCCCATATTTTGCACAAGGGTAATGAGGCTAAATTATTTCTTAAAATGCCATAAAACCTCAATTAACTGTAGTATGGAAAAAAGGTACAAGGACTAATGGGATTAGAAAAGTTAATTGGTGTGGTGGTCAACTGAGAAGGTGCCCTTTTAGCTGCTACCACTCAATTCTATAGTTAAGTGAAGATGTTTTTTATGAGTCATAAAAACAATGAAAGCACAAAAGTATTAGATATAGTCAAATTTGTTAATTTAAAACAAAAGCAAAAATGTGGATTCCAGAAACTTAAATTGGTGAATTTAGCATCCAATGCTAGAAAAGCCCTAGAGTGAACTGTTTAACTTTTGAAAATATACATGCTTCCTCAAACCTTCTACCTGACCCTCTCTTTAGATAAATTTGCCAGCTGTTTCACAGAGAATGTAGAAGCCACAAGATGGCAACTTCCCACTACAAGATCTACAAACTTACCTATACTGTCACCTATCATTTCTGCCTTCCTTCCATTTCTAACTGAAGATTAAAAAATCCTCCTGTGTGTGGCAAATCTTTCCACTTGAGCTTCAGAAACTTTTTCTTATTCATGTATTTCTTTAGGATCTTTGTTCTGTAAATTAACTATGTGTTTTCTTTTTCTTCAACTCTTTCCTGTTGTCTGGCTCCTTTCCCTCAGCATTTAAAGCTTGTTCAAATCTCCCTTACTCGCCAAAGAAAAAAACTATTCTGGTATTATTCCCCAAAACCTATAACCCCAGTCTAATCATGAGAAAAATAACATTTTATTTTTAAAAAGTCTCTGACCCCATGCTGTAAAGTTACCCAATCTCTCTCTTACCTATCATAGCTAATCTTTGTGATAGTTGTCTCTACTCACTGTTCTACTCCCTAACCTTCAATTTACTCTTCAGTTTATACAGTCTGGTTCTAGCCCTGATACTCCACTGATTTGTTTTTGGCAGTCTTTTCTTGGCTAATAGCCTTTCCATGGCTACATATAAAGGACACTTTTTAGTTTTTGACTCATTTGGTTACCCAGTAGCATTTAACATAGTATCATTCTTGAAATATGCTATTCTCTTGGCTTTTATCTTGGTTTTTCTTGTATTTCTCTTGTTACTTTTTTTCTCAGTCACTTTTGTAGACTTCTCTGAACCTGTTCATCTTTTAAATGTTGGTGTTTCTCAAGGATCTATCCTTAACCACCTTTTTATTTTTCCTCTATCTTTTGGTAATTCTGTGACTCCTGTGACATTAAATACCATCTCAGTGTTTAAGATTACCACATGTATATTCCCAAGTCCCTTTTCTACACTCCTATCAGTATTTCCAATTTCTCACTGAACATCCATGCTTAGATGTACTATAGAAACTTAATCTCTACATGATCTGACCCTTGCTCACCTCTCTAGTATCAACTTCTCTTTTCCTCCTTTCCAACACTCTATGGTTCTGTTGCATTGAACTCATTTCAGTTCTGTGAATGTGCCATGCTCTCTCAGAACAATCTTTCCTTTCATGTTTTCGGTTTTAGCTTAGAAGTCACTTTCCCCAGAAAGCCTTCTCTTTCTCCTAAATGTGGATTTGATTTCTCCCCTCTTGGTTTTCAAAACACTCTGTATCTCTCCTCTCATTACATTTAAAACAATTCATTGTTATTACCTGTTTGTTTATCTCTTCTATTTGACTGTGATTACGCAGAAGATAGATACTATAACTATTATGTTCCCATTTGTATCCCTGTTGTTGGCACACAATAAATACATCAAATGCATAAAATAATGGATCTTAGAATCAAGTCAGGCTAAGCAAACCTGTCGTTTTCTTTTGGTGGAATTATTTATATGAAAACCTGGTTTATCAAATGAGTAATCTCTCATTATAAGATATTCCAATATGAGATAGTTAAATGGATTCTAGTACAGTTAAGTGAATTCATACCCAGTTGATCAAACAGATTAATGACCAATGCCAACATGCAGAGAGGTCTATGGTGGCCGTCTATAGGTCTTTGTTGTATGACTTTTTTCTAAAGACTTTATTTATTTGAGAGAGAGAGAGAGAGAGAGAGGAGGGGTGAAGGTAGAGGGAAGGAGAATCTGAAGCCCTGCAGAGTCTGACATGGGGCTCAACCTCACAAACAAGAGATGATGACCTGAGCCAAAACTGAGAGTTGGATGCTTAACCAGCTGAGCCACACAAGCACCCTCTGTTCTATGTCTTATTCAGAATTTTCTATTATTAACTTAATTGAAGGCAAAAAGAATAAGCTTTTGAAATATTCAGTGACACAATGCTAGATGAGAAAGTCAACAAAAATCATTAATAACCTTATGACTTGAACTGGTTTTGATTAGACTAAAACTAATATATTGACGTGTCATAGGGATTAATATAAAACTACAAGTTAGGGTAAAAATAATTTAATTCAGCATTTAAGAAGAATGAGTTGTATGCCTACTGTGTTCTAGTCACTGGTGCTGGGAATGCAAAAAAGAATAAATCATAGTTCCTGTCCTTGAAATGGTTACATTCTAGTGAGTATATTGAATCTAGATCGTGACACATAATACTCTCATTACATTTTGTATTATCTGTGTACAGAATATTGTGTGCTGTTCTGGGCATCATATTAATTTTTATAATAATATACCAATAAAGTTATCTCAATGCAAGTTTCATTTTATTTAATTTATTTAATTTTTTTTATTATGTTAGTCACCATACAGTACATCATTAATTTTTGATGTAGTGTTCCATGATTCATTGTTTGCGTATAACACCCAGTGTTCCATGCAATGTGTGCCGTCCTTGATACCCATCACTGGGCTAACACATCTCCCCACTCCCTCCCCTCTAAATCCCTCAGTTTGACTCCTGGAGTCCATAGTCTCTCAAGGTTCATCTCCTTCTCTGATTCCCCCCCCTTCATTTTTTCTTTCCTTCTCCTGATGTCCTCCATGCTAGTCCCTATGTTCCACAAATAAGTGAAACCATATGATAATTGTCTTTCTCTGCTTGACTTATTTCACTTAGCATAATCAATGTAAATTTTAAATATTTCAATTGTATCAGTCAGGATAATTTAGATTATGCTATTGTAACAATCCCCAAATCATGGTGGCTTATAACAGCAAAGTTTTATTTCTCACTTATGTAACATTGGCTGGGAGCTCTGCTCTAAAACTTCTCATTCTATGACCCAGACTGATGGAGCAACCACTGTTTTAAACATTACCATTCACTATGGCAGAGGGAAAGATAGTTGTAGAAGGCACATTGACAAATAAATTCTCTCACCTTAAAGTAAAACACAAGTGTGAACAATAACTTTTGCTTATAAGTAACTGGCCAGAATCAATCACATGCTCTGTCAATCACGATGGGGCCAGGAAGTACAATACTATCTTATACTTGAAGGCAAAGAGATATAGGTATTTGGAGAACTGAATTAATGACTCCCATGACTATATAAAGAGTGAAATTTACCCTTCAACATTAGACTTTTTCCTACTCCCCTCCTGAGAGTTACATTAACCTTTTTCTATAAATTTCCATACACACGAATATATACATACATAGATTTTTCCATTATATATGGGATCACATGTGTTTCCCATACATTTATAGATCTCCTATCAATGCATAACTCTCTACTTCAGTCTGTTTAATAGCTGTAAAGTATTCCATAGTATACATATATCATTCTTTATTCAACCACTCTTCTGTGGAAGGGTGTTTGTTTTATTTCCAGTTTTTGACCATTATAACACATCCTTCATGGGCCATCCTTGAACATGCATATATTTCTGTGCATATATACTTGAATATCTATAATACCAATTCCTAGAATGGGAATTCCTGAGCACTTTAAATTTTGCCAAGTCCTGACAATTTGCCTTCCAAAGTGCTCTACTAATTTAAAATCTCATTAACAGTGTATGAAAGTATACATTACATTTTGAGAAAAATTTGACAAACATTTTCATTGAAGGAAGAAAAAGTTGGATAATAAGGGATTTAGAAACCACATAAAAATGAGTAATGACTGTAGAATTTTTGTTTGTCTAAACAGCTTGTAAAACCTTATATCTACCACTTCTAGGTTTACTGACTGGAGCAACCCTGAAAAAGACTAATCCCTCTTGCACATGGCACTTCTGGTTACATCTTAATGGTCAGAATGCAGTTACCTGTCCATATGCAGTTGCAAGGAAGGCTGTGAGATGAAGACTCCCTTTTGGTGACTATATACTAAACCAAAAACTACAGGCTATGTAATCACCACAGAAAATAGACTTGTTTGAGAGATAGCTTTTGCTATGCTCCTGGATCTCTATAGTTTCTTACAACCAATTTTCCTCTCTATGTTACTTCTCTTTTTACCCTCTTTGTCTCTTCTGCTCTCTCTCAAATTTTTTTTTCATCATTATTTTTCTTTTCTCTTGTTTCTTCCTCTCTCTCAATATATCAACTTTTTGTGTCTCCATTTCTGCCTTTTTCTCTCTGCTTCTGTATGTTTTCTCTATCTCCCCATTTCTCCTCTGTGTGTGTATTTTTTCTCTTTCCATCTGTTTCCTATCCATCTGTCTCTCTATCTTTAGCTGTCTCTGTTTTCTTACTTCTGTATTTCTGGCTCTCTTGGTTTTAGTCTCCTTGTCTCTCTCTTTCCACCTCCATTTCTAACTATTAGAGCTAAAAATAGACTGGGCTGCTACTTCATACAGTTGTTTTCATATGGTAGAAAGTGCTTGAGGAGAGCATAGATAAAGAGATAGTATAAAAAGGATTACTTGATTGGTTGGTGATTGGATTATATAACTATTGAGATCTTTTCCAAGTTTGAGTCAAATTGAGAACCAACTTTCCCTTCTTACTACGTAGAATATAATTTACATTTTTGCATATTTGTTTTCTTATTGAAGGTCTAGTAGGACTTCAGGGCCATCTCTGTATGAATCATGCTACATTGTAGATGACTGCAGAAATAGAAGATACAGTAGTCCCCTCTTATCCACAGTTTTACTTTGTATGGTTTTAGTTATCCTCAGCCAACTATGGTCTGGAAGGAGATGATCCTCCTGACCCATCATCAGAGGGTTGGTAGCAGCCCAATGCTGTGTCACAATCTATATATCATTCATCTCACTTCATCTTGTCCCATAGGCATTTTACCTTCTCACATCATACATCACAATAAGAAGGTACAGTACAATAAGAGAGAAAAGATAATATTCACATAACTTTTATTGCAGTATATTGTTATAATTGTTCTATTTGGTTATTAGTTATGGTTGTTAATCTCTAATTGTGCTTAATTTATAAATTAAACTTTATCATAGGTATGTACGTATAGGAAAAAATACAGTCTATATAGGGTTTGGCACTATCTGTGGTTTTAGGCATCCACTTGGTTCTTGGAACATATCCCCTGAGGCTAAGGTAGGACTATTGCATTAGAAATTGAAATGAATGTGTTTTGACTACAAAACCATGTCTAAAAATTAATCATCTTTAATATATCGGTGATATATGTGTGGGGTGTGTGTCTGTGTGTTTATAATTTCCAATTTGTTGGGAGATTATGTATATGACTGGCTAGTACAAATGATTGGAAAACACTGTAAATACTAAATTGTCTGTGATGGCAAGAATGTATTAAGAAATGATATAATTGTATATTCTTTGCAATCTAGCTGATATATCTAGTTGGATCTTTTAATTGTGTCAAAATATATTCATAAGTTAAATTTGTTTTGTTTTCTAGAATAGAAGTATGCCATACAGATATTTTTAAAAATTAACATGAATCAGGAACCTAACATACGTGGTACTTTAAGGGAGGAAAAGAGTAAAGTAGAGAAGGTAATTTACAAACTAGAATTGAAAGCCATTCAAGCATAACATTATCATTACAATTATCTGTCAAAAGATTTAGTTTTTAATTACATTTTTAAAAACTTTCTTGAAAAGATGGCCCTCATATCAGGATTTGGTACTCCAAGGAGAGGAATATTAATGCCTTCATTAGCCATTGTGCCAGCATCTTCAGTCTTTAGAATTCCTCCTGTGGCCTTTTGAGATTTTTACATCCTAACCTTAGGAAATCAGTAAACACAAAGCCCCAGGGGAATATGAACTTCAGAAGTCAGAACCCTTGTATATTTATATCCATGGTAGGGAGATTTTTTGGGGGGCGGAAGTAATTTTGAAGTAATTGAATAGCAGCATAATTGTGGTCATATAAAGTATTATACATGCTCCTATACGTTTTCTTCACACAGTGGTAAGTTGGTTGTAAAATCACCAAGTGGAAAAAGTTATAATATAATAACCTGAATTTCAGCGTAAGATTTCGGGGGATAACCTGAGATGTTTCTGACACTTTTAGTATTTAAACAAATGTGTGAAACCGTATGTTGGGAGCCCAGTGGTCACAGTTCTGAGACATTCCTTGATCAATGATGATATTTAAGGCCTATTGCTGTTGCAGATGAACACTGCTAGGAGACTGATTGCACTGGCCTTTCTTTTTGACTGTTTGAATTGGCAGTTTGGCAGATTTTCCCTTTCAATGGGAAATCTGAATCACCTACTGAACATGCTACAAAATACTTGTCTTACTCTATATTCCCTTAGCACTTAACATATACAGGTTGTTCTTCACTGTCTTGAACTTTGCTAAGCACTCTAGTATGCATGCATCTCCACAGTTAGGTTATAGCTCCCTGAAGGCAAAGAGCGATGTTTTATAGTTTTAAACTCAGTTTATAACTCCCATAGCATCTAACTCCCAGGGCAAAAATAGTTAAGTAGTGGTTAAGAGCTTGGGTTTTGTAGTCACATAGACCTAAATTCAAATCTTCTTTTCCTTAATTTACTATTGTAGTAATCTTGGGTAAGTTATAAGTATCAGTTTCCTGAAAAGTAAAATGGGGATAATAACACCCATAAGGTGACTGATAGAGGATGAAATATCATATATGTAAAAGTTTAGTGTAGTGTTTGGCACACACAAATGTGCAATACATGATAATAATTATTATGATAAAAGACAGATTTTCCTTGACTTACAATGGAGTTACATATCAATTAACCCAATGTAAGTTGAAAATATCTTAAGTTGAAAATACAGTTAATACACTTAACCTATCGAACATCATAGCTTGGCCTAGCCTAACTTAAACATGCTCAGAACACTTACATTAGCTTATAGTTGGGCAAAATCATCTAAAACAAGGTCTATTTTATAATAAGGTATTGAATATCTCATGTCCTTTATTGAATACTGTACTGGAAGTGAAAAACAAAATGGTTGGACGGGAAGTGTATCTGTTGTTTACCCTCATGTTTGTGTGACTGACTGGGAGATGGAAATAGGAAAGGCACAATCATGAATAGGATGAGTGGTAGATAAGGAGAGCATAGCAGACTTCTAATATCTAACCAGCAAGGTTGAGTTCATAACTGAGTATATATAGCAGAAAGAGTTAAATCAGAGATGAACCAATGTTCTTATTGAAGTCACTGGGAATAACATATGTTCTAAATTAGGAGACAAGATAGGAGAGCTAGAATGTGCCTGTGGTTCAGGAAAATTTTGAAAAATAAGACACCTTTTGAAAGTTCAGAGCCTACATAATCTTCTGAGCTGGAAATTGGACAAATAAATTTTATGTAAAATAAAGGATTGTGTGGAGTTTGTAATGGTCTTTTCAGAGTCTTGGTTTGGGTTCTCCCAAAAGCAGACCCAATGATAAGGATTTGGATATAAGTTATTTATTTGGGAAGTGATTCCAGAAAGTATTGCAAGGGAATGGGAAAGTCAGACTGGAAGGGAGGAAAAGCAAATAAAGAGTATGTTAAAGAGCAGTTTGCCACTCAATTTTACTGGAATATACCAAGGGATGAGGAAGTTGCAAGGGGTGAGGGAGTTACAGTGTTTATTTACTAACTCCCATCACTGACAATAACTCATGTGGTATTAACAACCTGGAACTTCCAGTCTTTCTCCTCTTCTGTTCAAGGTACTTTTGTAGTTAGTGAAGCCCCTCTGGTAGAGAAACATAGGAAGTCTTCTGCAAAAGGCTTTTGGGGTAGGTCAAGAGGATATGAGTAGGGTACCAACAGTGTCTACTATAGCAGGAGATACCATACATCTTGGATTTGCATAATCATATTTTTGATAATAGATATTCTATTTCAAACAAATGGGTAACTTGGAAAATAACACTAAAAGTCATCATTTATTTGTATTACTTGAACCCCTAATATGATATTATCTACACTGATATTCTTCTTTTAATCATTGAAATATTTATTGAAAACTTATTATATGTTAAGCTCTGCACTAGTTGCTGAGGATATAGCAGTTAATGACTAAGTGACTGTCTTCATGAAGTTTATATTCTAGTGGTCAAGGAGTGGGCAAAACAACCAAGTTAATAAATGCAGCTAATTCATTAAGAATTTTAACTCCCTGAACTATAATCATGAAATAGTATTATTTTTCCTGGTGATTACTGCTTGTCGTGCTCTATTGTGCTTACCTTTTTCCATGAGGAGATGGTGACCATGATAAACATTTCAGTCTGATTATATAACTTTTCAACTGTTCTCAAATATTGTCTCTTCCTTTTTCTTCAAACAGATAAGACATTTAGCATTAGTGGCTATGAATTTGGAGGGTTCAGGGTAGGCTTTTGCACATTTTCCCTTCTTCCTCCTCTTTCCCCTGTACTTTCTCCTTTGGTGTTGCTTTGGGAGACAAATGAGTAGGGAAGAGGGAAAGGGAAAAAATACGCTTGTGACTGCCTGTGTTTTCTCCTTGGTTGGTTATAATTGCTCTTCTAGCTGTCCATGGGCACTGTATAAACAGGTAGTTCTTATAACAATTTGATGGTGAGATCATCCCCCAGCATCTTCTCTGGACATTGGAAGTACCTTGCAAAATTTGATTAATTTTTTTCTCAGAACTTCAGCTAGTGGCATCATACCAATTTTCCTCTCAGGTGTACTCATCTTGCCTCATGCTGCAAAGCCTCTAGCAAGAATCATCTGTTTACCTAATCTAACTTGGATCTTTGGTAATATGCCAAATCCACCTTCCATGCTTCTTGGGACCCAGAAATTTAATATGTGTTGGTAGGGATTAATACTGGCTTCTTTCGTCATCTGAAATCTCCAACGCACCATCTTTCTTCAAAGTTCTTTATCACTGTTCCAGTGATATAGGAGAAGCCTAGAATGTCAACTGGGAAAGGAAAGCTTTCCTTCGTTATCAAAAGACGATCTTCTCTTTCTCAGGCTTCTTTGTTTATTGATGGAGTGGGGATGGGATGATAAGGAACTAGCTGCCTTGGACAGCTGAATGGGTGGCCGCAGACCTCAAATTCTGGAAGTTTTCTGAATTTAAGATATTAGGTAGATATCATTCTGAGGTCAATTCTGGGAATAGATGATCTCACTTGACACTTGATATCATCCTGTTACTCTTACATTCTGGGTAAGGTTCTACACCTTTAGGTACAAACCAATTATTCAAAAAACGTATCTTTATATAGAATTCTGGATCTTTAAAATGATATCCAAAGAGTATTCTTGCATTTCCACTCAATTTGCTTCTACCCATTATTTTAAGGATCACTGTGCTTTCATCCTCATTGTACCCTTTGCCAATTTTTCTGTCTTGGGTTTATGATAAGCCCAATGTACCTCTGTGGTGCTTATATTCTGATTGTTAGAGGATCCAAATGCGTCCCCATATAGGTAACCAATTTACTGAAAAGTCTTAACTCAATGTGAATAAACAGTAAAAATGGTTTTGTTTTTCTCCCAAATGCCTACTGATGGTATTTTAGTCAACCCCTTACCCTATTGTGGGGAGGGGGGCCTTACCAATATCTCAGTCCAATTCAAAACTTTTTACAGTTATTTTTGGCTTTGGAACAGTTTCATTCTAATTGTTTAAAGTTCAGTATTGTTAGGGATGCCTGGGTGGCTCAGTTGGTTAAGTGTCTGCCTTCTGCTCAGGCCATGATCCCAGGGTTCTGGGATTGAGTTCCACATTGAGCACCTTGCTCAGTGGGGAGCCTGCTTCTCCCTCTGCCTTCCACTCCCTCTGCTTGTGCTATTTCTCTTTTTCTCTCTCTCTCTGATGGATAAATAAAATCTTAAAAAATAAAGTTCAATATTGTTAATTTTAAAGCATCAGTGTCAAAGTTGAGTAAAAATTCTTCTTGTGGCATAAACAAACAAAATAACCATAAGGGATGAACAGTCTTATGAATAAAACAGCAAGGAGGTGAGCTAGAAAATGACAGAGCGAGACTTTATGTAGTTGGAAAAGGTGTTTTTGTGTGACTGAGGACAATAGGATGTTAAGGAACTGTGTGAAAAGTGGGGAGAAGTATCCTGGGAGAAAGATAAAATGTAAAGGTTGTGAGGAAGAAATGACCTTGGCACATTCCAGGAACAGATAAAATGTTCATAGTGGCTGGAGCATAGCCAAAAAGGAGTAAAGTGTGATATGAGAACAAAGAAGCAGCCAGGGCTCCACCTTCAGGTCCTTGATGGTCTAGTGGAAAGAATTCAGATTTTACTCCATATTCAGTGGGAAGCCACTGAAAAGTTATAAGCAGGGAACTTTGGCATGATTAAACTGTGCACTTTCATGTCTTCTTCCATTTGCATAAAAAGAAAGCCAGAAGTCACCAGAATGTCATTGTTTCTGTAAAGTGTCTTTGAGATATATGAAATTTTAGCTGCTATTTTGTTGAGGCCAAGATCTGTGATTCAATTTCATATTCTTTTTTGACTTTTCAGCTGCCAAGGAAAGTGAATGATGAAGCCACCATTTCTTTTGGCCCTTGTGGTCTGTTCTGTAGTCAGCACAAATTTGAGGATGGTGTCAAAGAGAAATTCTGGTAAGTTGCTGGCAAATTCCAATTGGTCAAAAATGTGTAGTTTTTGTGAGAACCCAGAGAGCATTTGTGCCCTTAACTATGAATATCTTTAAACAGAAGTTCTTGAATTCCAGCTATGTTGGAAAGTAGCCAAGATAAGAATGAGATTTTAGCCTACAACTGAGAAAATGCTAGGGAACTAGTGGAATTTTGTTCAACTTCAATTGCAGCATACTCTCAATGTACAATGAAATAAGGGGCCTACTTAGGGTTGGTTACATTTGCTAGTGACTATATACCTGGGAACAAACATTTGCAAATGAAAAGACAGGAAACCTTTAAAGATACATATCTTTTGCCTCTTAATTAAGTGTGTAGCATTACTGTTTAAATTAAAGCCTTTGACAAATATTAGTGAGCTTTATTTTTTGGTACATTTCCACATTTGTACCAAATCTCTAACAGGCAGAGGTTTAAAGCCTTCAAGTTCAAAAATATTAGCTAATTGTCTGAAGAGGAATTTCTTGAGAATAAATATCTATTTCTAGAACATGGTGGTCTGGCAGGCAGCCATGATTATACTAAAAGATTAGCTGTAGCCAGTAGATATCCCAATCAAAGCTTAAACATTGTTTAATAACACTTGAATATATATGTCTTTCAGTTTTGATTATATAGTCTGGCTATAATTACAAACCATGCATGAGATTTTAAGAATTGATTTTCTGTCTATAATCATTCCAGTAAGACACTGAAGAATGTATTATTACATGGAAACAAAAGACTATGATGGGGATTTCTGCTTTTCTAATTCAGTAATTTCCTAGAATTAAATCTATACTCTACCTTCTTATTAAGTATAAAACCCAGGCAATTTAAAGTACATGCCTATTTTTCAATGCAATAAATGCTAGCTAGAGCTTAGAGTTTGGTTAATGTTTGTTTTCTGAGGTGAGAATACTTGCTAATTGAAATAGCTAAAGAATAGTCTTGTTCTTCAAGTGATAGCAGCGTAATAAGTCTTTCACAAAAATGAATCACAGGTTGTAAAATAGAACAACACTGCTGAAGTCCGAAGGATTCTGGAATATCAATATTTTGGGCAATATATTGACTTTTTCTCCCCTTAAGACTTACATATATATTTAACACATTTTTGTATATCGTGACTCTCAGCTGTGTTTGTGTATAATATTTTACCTATAGTATCTCCAACTTGGCATATTTTATGTGGCTGCCTTTCTTTGCCTCACTTTCGAAGTCACATTTTTCACTTCCAGTCTTGGTTCAGATTGATTATTGATGAAATAAAATGCTTAGAGATATTACTTAATAGCAAATGTAACCTGATTGGACCAGATCTCATTTTCCTCACTTGGTTATGTCATGATGTCTGTAGCAGAGTCTGAAAGGAAAGAAAAGGAATTGAGTTTTAAAAAGACATCTACATTATGGTAGTTTAATTCAAGTAAAATCCAAACTAAGAAACAAATCAAGTTGCTGTGTATATATGTATTCTCTCTTCTTTCCTTGGTTTGTTTATTATTTATAAGGAGAGATGATTTTTAAAATATATGCATTGAGGAAGTTATCATTGATGCACTGGAGTCCTTTAAAGATCAACTTTTTAATGCTTTGCTTCTTTGTTCTTTACTTATCAAGTGTGAGGCCATTTGTGGCTTATGAGTGGTTCTTAGCTTTGTCTTCTTGGTGTAGCCAAGTGGTATCATGTTTTCAGTGAGCTTTATAGAAGAAACATTACCTAAAAAGCTATTTCTCTTAGAGTGAATGCATTTGAATAGTTTTAGTCTCTTCTCCCCCATCTGTTTACCCTCAGCTACCTCCTAAGACAAAAGAAATTATAATACTGGAGCAAAACTTTTCCTGCAGATCTGGGCAGTGGAGATGGTTTGAGTACAGTTAGTCTTTTTTCTTATGCCTTCTTGCTTTTATTTATGGTGTATGTGGAGTAGGCAGGAAAGACTAATGTGTTGATGTTGTTGGTTTGTACATGCCTGTGTGTGTGGAGTTTATTTCAAAACACAGAAACAAAAATCGAGTTTGGGATAAATAAAAAACATCCTAATTTGCCCATAGGTGATGAGAGTGGGGGTACTTTGGAGCAGTTCTTTTTCACTCTTCCTTTCTATTTATGTACTCTCATCATAACCCCCTTTCCAGCCCCTACACTCATGTTAATATTACTTTATGTAAAAAAAAATAGAGTTATTTGCAGTCTCATTATGATGGTCCTATTTGAGTTCACCTTATCTTTTGAAGAACATTAAAGATAGCTTTGGCAAATCTGTAGTGCAAACTTTTGTTTCATGCTATCTGTGAGGTCCTTTGGCCTTTACCAGTTAAAGAGATCTGGATTTAAGCTTGCATAGTTGTTCTTCTTGGAATCACCAATGGAACTCAGAACTTTTATTTTCTTCCCCTACTTCCCTTCCCCCAAGTGAAAAATGAATGTACTCTTTACTCATTAACATTTATAACTGTTTAGTGTGAGGTGTGAAGCCAGTTATAATGATTTTTGTGCAGTTTATTATAGGCAGTGATCTCTTTTGCTAAGATCTCCACAACTACTAATGCCAAAGGCTTATTTTATGCACAAGACACAGGATCAAGGGATGGCATCTTCTTGTTTTGTACTTGTCAATCAAGGAAAATAATAAGACTCAACTTTTTTTAAAATTTAGTTTGGGCACGTATTGAAATGAACCTCCTAGTTTCTGGTAATATACAATACAGTTTTTAAAGCTGCTGCATAGGTTATATTTCTAGGTAATACCCATTCACACTGGGCAAGCCCAACTATCAACCCTGCATAGGGAAACAGCAAAAATGGCTCTGAGGTTTCATAAGAACATACTAAAATGCATAGCATCTAATTTTAAGGACTGTAGCTGATTGACCAAGTGTGAGCCTGTCATCTTCACAGAATACTCATGAAGTCCTTTAGCATTGGCATTCTCTAAATTTAAAACTAGATAAGGTTATTTGAAAAGTCTACTCTATTAAAAATAGTTTTACTTTACTTAAAGTTGTCATTATTTATGGCAGGGAATTGTCTAATATCTTGACAAAGGCTAATAGCAGAAATGCCCAGTAGAGGACACATGTATCTAAAACTAATTTTCAATAGGATGGGTGAGAGAAAAAGCTCTCCCTCAGGAAGAGAACACTCAAGGGCTTCTGTATAGCTATTTCTTTTTAAAAATTATGTCCCCAGAATATACACTGTTTTCATTTGGGGGGACATTAAACTGTCCCCTTTGCTTTTCTCTGACTTTTACTGCTGTTGCTACAGAAAAATGTGAGCTGGGTTAGGCAGTTGTTGGCATTAGGCTCCCCCAGCCTGGATCTCCACATCAGAGAAGAAAGGAATAGGGTGACCAATTTGATGAAAAGTATGTTTAATTCTGAATCCAAATTGGGTCATTTTGCAATTAGCACATTTGGAGGATGACTATAACAGAGCAACTTCTCAGCGATATGGTGTTTGAAGGAAAATTGCAGAGCTACCAAAATATCTTAATCAACTAGGAAAATGTAGTCCCTAGGGGTAAGGAGGATGTGAAGGCCTGCTGTCACGTATTGGGTACTTATAAATACATTTTGGATTGACTTGAACATTCAATTTCAGGTAATGAGAGAATGGCTTTACATGAGGATTCAGCTTATAGGTTAATAGAATTATGGAATTTTCTGACTGTTGATGAGAGAGTAGCAGTTTGTTTTCACTAAAAATTCTTTGGTTTTAGAATTTCTAGTCATATGACTGAGGAAGATCTTAAGGCAGAAATAGAGGTTATGTGAGTTTACATTTCTAGCAAAAGCTAGAAAGAATACCTCAAACAACTTCTAAATGTAAACAAAATAACTTTCCTTGTGAAATTGATAGCTATATAATTAAAAATAAAATGAACTATCATGCTTTGACTTCTTACAAAGGAGACAAAATGTTTTATTTTATTTTATTTTATTTTTCAAAACGCTTTATTTTAGAATAGAGGTTAGAAATAATGTTGCTCTGAGGATATTCACATTGTGCCTTTAGCTGTGGAATGCAATAGCACTAGATTAGAAGTTAGAAGATCAACAGGGTGTTACTGAAGTCTCATATTCTAAATTTATTCTAATGAGCTAAGATCAAGGAGAAAACTACCTCCCCATGATCTCTTTACCTGAAATGGATAATCTGAGATTTGATACTTTTACCTCTTTAGTTAGGGTGACTTCCATGGAGGAAGTTGGATCTTGGAAGGAAAGGAAAATGGTACAGGAAGGATTGGCTTAGTCATTAGAGCTGGTATAAGATTAAAGGAGTTTGGGACAAAGTTTACAGCAAGTAAGGAATAGTCAGAGATGAGAGAGATCAGTCAGAAAGAATGTGTAGGCAGAATGGGGCTGGATGAAACACCCTTATTAAAGAAGTTGAAGGGCAAATAATTTTAGGATTCTTAGTCATTGAATTTTATATGGCCAAAGGCATAGCCAGTCATGAAATACTTACCAAACTCTTACTATATGTGAAACATTACACTAGTCCTGTGGTGGGGGAAGAGGGTAGGGAAAATAAAGCAAATCCCCCTTTTCAATAATATTTAATTTCATTGAGATAAATGAATGGCTAAGCAAATTGTGTTAACCTGAGAGAGCAGTATACAGCTATTAAAATGGCCAATATTTAGACCATATTGATATACAGAAATGTGAATATAAATAATACTAAGCAAAAAACCTGGTACACAATGATATTAAAATATGCATTTTCTAATCAAAATTAGAAAAGAATTTATAATGATGTTTAGCATTTATAGATATATTTAGCATTTATACATATATTTATAAATGATTTTTTCTTTTTTTTATAAATGATTTTTTTCTACAAAGTCATTTAAATGCATGATAAAATAAGAGATCCATTTAACTGGGAGGAAATACTGTTACTGGGGGATGTTTCACATATGAGACTCAGAGTAACACAAAATAATTTGATTCAGTATTAAACTTGCACAGCAAGTCCTCCAAAGCTGGGGGAGTCAGAGAAAGGCAGGACCAATATTGGACATTCTGTAGAAGATGAAAGGCTTGAGGGAAGTCCTGACAGCAGGTAGGACCAAGAGTGAGCTGGAATAAGGGAGAGGGACCATTGTGTGAGTGAACAGATAAAAGTGGCAGTGAGTATGGCACATGTATCTAGGGAGAGATGTAAGTCAGCAAATGGGAAACAGTCGAAGTTGGCTAAGCAAGACAAGTCAAGCTAAAAGAGTTTCCAAGTCCTGACTCCAGTAGTATAGATTAGCAGTAGATTTTATTTTTTCAGCAGAACAGCGTTGAATGATGACTTTTGCACTAATCTAAAGGGATGACTGCGAGAAGTAGCCAGGTGAAAGATAATTCTAAAAAGATCCCATGGGGGAAACCAGAACTTGACTTGGGAATTATACTGTGAGACAGAGTTAGTTTCTCTTTATGTTTTTATAATCTTGAAACCTTTCAAACCTATAGAAAAGTTATAAGAATAGCACAATGGCCACCATATACTCTTCACCTGTATTCACTAGTTGTTAACATTCTGTTGCATGTTTTCTCTTCTCCCTTTCTTCTCCTTGTTGCTCTTTTTCACCATTAAGTATGATACTAGCTCTGAGTTTTTATAGGTAATCTTTAAGAGTTTGAGGACCTTCCCTTCTGTTCCTAGTTTGCTGAGATTTTTTTTATTGTGCATTGGTATTGAATTTTGTCACATGCTTTTTCTGCATCTATTGAGATGACGATGATTTTCTCCTTTATTATATTAATATGGCAAATTAAATGAATTGATTTTCAAATATTGAACCAGTCTTGCTATAAGAGATAAGCCCTAGTTAATCATGATGTATTATTCATCTTATATACTGCTGGATTTATTTAAAATTTTTTTGGTTGTTTTGAGGATTTTTGCATCTGTATTCACGAGTGATATTGTCTAATTTTTTTGGTAATGTTCTCATTAGGTTTTGGTGTTAGGATTGTGTTGGCCTCGTCTTAGGAAACATTGTTGCCACCTCTGTTTTCTGAATGGCATTATTCCTTTCTCAAAAGTTTGATAGTATTGATCGTCAATATTATATGGACTTGAAGTTTATTTGCGGAAAGTTTTTGTTTGTTTATTGATGCTTTGATTTCTTCGGTAGGTACAGAGCTACTCAGACTTTTCTTCCTTCTTAAGTCAATTTTGGTAATTTGTGTTTTTGTAAAGGATTTATTAATTTCATTTAAGTTTTAAAATTTATTGACATGGAGTCATTCATAATATTCATTTAATATCATTCAAATGTCTGTAATATCTGTAATATTATCCCCACTTTCATTTTTTTAAAAAGATTTTTATTTATTTATTTGACAGAGAGAGACACACACAGGGAGAGAGGGAACACAACCAGAGGAGTGGGAGAGGGAGAAGCAGGCTTCCCACAGAGCAGGGAGCCTGATGCAGGGCTCCATCCCAGAACCCTGGGATCATGACCT
>CM052901.1:37292474-37345670 GCA_028534135.1 Potos flavus | reverse complement strand
TCTTTCTTTCTTTCTTTCTTTCTTTCTTTCTTTCTTTCTTTCTTTCTTTCTTTTCTTTCCTTTCTTTTCTTTCTTTCTCCCTTTCTCTTTTGATTAGTCTTGCTTGTTAAGGGTTTAGTAAGTTCATTAATCTTTTGAAAGAACCAGCTTTTGGCTTTGTTAATTTTCTTTGTTGCTTAATTAATTGTTCCTTCTCCATTCTTTATTCTTTCTTTCTTTTCTTACTTTGGGTTTAATTTGTTTTTCTTTTCCTAGTTTCTTAAAGTGGAAGCTTAGATCACAGATCTTAAGCCTTTTTTCTTTTCCTTTTTTTTTTTTTTTTTGCCTTTTTTCTTTTCTAATAAGGGCATTTAAAGCTAAAAATGTCCCTCTAAGTATGCATTGGCTGTGAACCCAAAATTTTGATCGATTGTGTTTTCATTATTATGTAGTTTAAAATATTTTTTAATTTAATTAATTTTTTAATCCCCCTTATGATTTAGTCTTTGAACTGAAAATTTTAAAGTGTGTCATTTAATTTCCAGATATTGAAGGATATTATAGATATCTTATTTGTATTATTTCTAATTTAATTCCAGTCAGAGAATGTATTCTATAATATTTCAGTCTCTTGATATTTACTGAGATTTATTCCATGTCCCAGCACATGGCCTTTATTGATGAATATTCCATATGCACTTGCATATTATGCTATGCAGTGTTCTGTAAATTTCAATCAGGTCAAGATGGCTGACAACGTTTTTCTCTTTTCTTTTTTTTTTCTTTTTTGACAGTGTTTTTTCTGTCATTTATGTCCTTACTGATTTTATTGGATACTTGCTTTATCAATTAGTAAGAGAGGGTTATTAATATATCCAACTATAATTGTGGATTTGTCTCATTCTCCCTTTACTTTTGTCAACTTTATCTCATGCATTTTGATGCTTTTATTCATTGCAAACATATTTAGAATTATTTTGTCTTCCTGAAGAATAACCCTCTTTATTTCCTGTAATGCTGTTTTTCTTGAATTTTGCTCTATGTTAACAGAGCTCTGCTGACATATGCTTACTGTTTTTATGGTATATTTTTTTCTTATCCTTTTATTCTTGTCCTATTTGCAGCTTTAAATGTGAAGTGCATATTTTATAGATGGCATATTATTGAGTCTTTTTATCCAGTCTAACAATGTCTGTCTTTTAGATAAAGTGATTAGTTCATTTACAATGAATATAATTTTTGATAAGTTTAAGTCACCATTTTCTCTTTTTCTCTTCTAGTTTTTGTTATTGTTTTTTACCTATTGCTCCATTTCTGTTTTATTTTGTGTTAACCTAATAATTTTTAGTATTCTATCTTATGTCCTCTATTGACTTTATAAGTGTACCTTTGAAATATTTTTAGTGGGTACTTAAGTTTGGAGGTTACAAACCATGGCTTGTGGGCCAAACCTGCCCATTTCCTGTTTTTGTAAAAAATATTTTAATGGAACACAGCTCATTTATTTGCATATTGTCTATGGCTGCTTTTGTGCTGTAATAGCAGAGTTGAGTAGTTACTACAAAGACTGTGTGGCCAACAATGCTTAAAATATTTACTATCTGGCCCTTTACAGAAAAAATCTGCTGTCCCCTACTCTTGGGCTTACAGTGAGCATCATTAACTTTACAAAGTCTATTTAGAGTTTATATTGTACCACTACATATTTCACACATGAACCATCAAATTTGTTACTTTCCTTTTCTTGTTTATCACTTCATGCTTTATACTTCTCCCTTCCTACTTATACATCATATTTCACACTCACACTTCTTACTTCTCAGTTCACAAATGTAATAACTTTACAACAGTATAATTCTATTTATGCAATCCTTCATCCTTCATGTTGTTGTTGTCATATATTTTACTTCTACATATATTATAAACACTTAAACTGCAATTATTTGCTTTAAACAGTTTTAATTTTCTAAGTAATTATAACTGAAAAACAGCTTATACATTTCTCTATGTATTTACCATTTCTAGTGCTCTTCTTTCCTTTGGTCATTCCTTTTCGGTTTGATGGACATTTTTTACCTTTTGTCATAGCACACGTATGCTGGAGAGAATTCAGCTTTCGTTTATATAAAAATGTATTTGTTTCACCTCATTTTTGAGGGTTATTTGCCCCAGATATAGAGTGCTATGTTGAAAATTTCATTATTTAGAGATGTCAGTCCATTGTTTGCCAGTCTCTATAGTTTCTGATGAGAAGCCAAGTGAGCAATCTTACCATTGTTCGCTTGTATATAATGTCTTTTTTTTTTTTTTTTTTCTGGCTTCTTTTAAGACTTTCTCTTTCTCTCAGGTTTTCAGAGCCTTGACTATCATGTGCTTAGTTGTCTTCTTTGTATTGATCATGTTTGGTATAGCTGGTATTTTGGTATAAATGTCTGGGCCATCTCAAGCTTTTTTAAAAAAAATTTATCATTAATGTGGATTACTTTTTTTCCATGTCAAGTTATTTATTTTTTTATTGAGTACTGGAACTTGCTGATAGTACATTATAGGGATACTAGATTCTGTTATGTTCCTCTAAGGGGTATTGTGATCTAGCAGTAGTTCAGTTATTAATCTTGAACTTTTGGTGTTTAGTTTTATCCTTTTAAGAATATATCTGTGGAAAACCCAAGGTAAGTCTCAATCACCTTTAACTTAGTGGGATTTGACCTCTAACCTTTTTCTCCTTTATGGATCTTATCAGAGTTTGATTTTAGGCTTCATTAGGGAGAATCTAGAGTAGACTATATTTTATGACATAGTTCTTTCTTATAAAGCCGGACCTTTCTGGAGTCTAAGCTGAATGACCAAATGTTAACAAAGTGTTTCTTAGTACTGTTTTTCCTCTAATATCACTGTTCTGTCATTAACTGTGTAATGAATGATCACTCTCTGATGATAAACCTTTGGCAGTCTTGCCCTATGCTTGGTTCAGTTCAGTCTTGAGCCAGGGTCTCATAGAGAACCCCCATACAGATTTCTTGGGCTCCCCTTTATGAAGCTCTCCTCTTTAACTGAAGGTTCCAGCCATTTTAGCTGCTCTGATCTCTGTAACTTCAGCTCAGCAGGATAGCTAGGCTCTGTTAGGATTCCCATTCACTGTGACATAGTTGGGGAATTGTCCTCAAGTGGAGAGCTGGGTTGACTGTGGGGCTCAGTGCGTGAGTTTCCTTTTTTTTCTGAGATCACAGTTTTGGACCACCTGAAAACAGTTGCTTCATATATTTTGTCCACTTTTATCATTGCTTTCTGTGGGAGAGCCAGTCTGGTTCCAGTTATTTCATTATAGCCTGAAGTGAAAGTTTTCTGTTCCTTTTGATACCCCATCATTCTTTGAGCACTATCTTTGAGCACTTGCTTTCTGTTATAAAGATGCTCCAGGCTTAACCTTCATACTTTCTCTGTCCCAGCACTAGAAATAGCCATTTTTCCTGATTTCTTTTAGTGGAAAAAGATATTTAGAAACAATTTCTTAAAAATGTGATTTAATCGGGCACCTGGGTGGCTCAGTCGGTTAAGTGTCTGCCTTCGGCTCAGGTCATGATCTCCCTGTCCTGGGATCAAGCCCTGGCGGGCTTCCTGCTCAGCGAGTGGGGAGTCTGCTTCTCCCTCTCATCTGCCCCTCCCTCCTGTGATTTCTCTCTCTCAAATAAATAAAATCTTTAAAAATGTGATTTAATTTGGATACTTCTGATTCAAATGCAACATGACAGGGTTCTTCACCTTTACCCATTCCATATTTTTATCTTTTCCTACAGTGGAAACCTCAATCCCATCAACATCAATATACATACTTAATTATTTTATCCTATAATTCATGCAAAATAGTTTCAGAACTACTATACCAAAACTACTGTTAACAACAAACTTACTATAAAATACCTGATATTTTACAATTCTTTTTGTCCTTCAAACTCATCCTACTAAATCTGTATAGTCAGACTGTTGTGTTCAAAATTCACTTGACTTAATTAATTTTCTCTGTGGTTATGTTATCATTAATTCAATAGATAAGTTAATTTGTGTCTGTACTTGATTTGCTTTTTTATACTTTTTGGTTAAATTTTATTTTCAAAAGCATCAAACATTTATATAATTGAAATTTCAAAATTATAGAAAGAAAAATTAATCAAAGAAATATTGTTTGCTTGTTACAAACCATAAGAGACTATGGGCTCCAGGAAACAAACTGAGGGCTTTAGACAGGAGGGGCGTGGGGGATGGGTGAGCCTGGTGATAGGTATTAAGGAGGGCATGGATTGCATGGAGCACCAGGTGGGTGTTATATGCAAACAATGAATCATGGAACACTATATCAAAAACTAATGATGTACTGTATGGTGACTAACTTAAAAAAAAATCTTGTTTGCATACCCTTTTCTAACACCTGGTCTCACATATCCACTATTTATAATCAATTTCTTTAGTTTCTGGTGTTTCCTCTTTTCACAAATCAATATGTGTATTTTGTTTCCCCTTGTTTCATACTTAAAATGTAGCAAAACATAATTATCTATTTGCTTTCTTTGCTTCTTGTTTTTTTCACTTACTGTATCTTGGAAATCAAGTATGACTGTTTTAATATTTTTTCTTATTACCATAATATATTATGTTTAATAAAAGTTCAAACAACATCAAAATGGAAAACTCTCTTACGATTTCATTTCCAGAGATAAATTTCATATAGATTCTTCCAGATAGTTTCTTTGGGTGGTTAGATAGATAGATAGATAGATAAATGTGTATAGCCTAAATCATGTAATTTTCAAACTTAGAATCATACTGCATATAGTATTCTCCAACTTGATTTGTCACGTAACATGATTTATATCTATAACCTCTAATCCTTGGCAATACCTCTGTAACTCAAACTTTTAAATATGGTGTAGTTTTCCGTTGTATGGATTTGTTATAAATTTAAACCTGTGCTTTATTTATAGAAGTTATGATTTTATCTTTAGGTTTTTGTTTTTCCAAAACAATGCTGCAAGGAGCATCCTATTACATAGATCATAGTGCACTAGAAAAGCAATTTTTTGTAGAATAGATCCCTAGAAGTGGAAATACTGCATAAATTTTTATTTAAAATTTTAAAAGATGCTGACAAATTGCCTACCATTGTCACTGTACCAAACCTATAGTTCCACCAGTGGAATATCAGAGTTCCTCTCTCATCATACATTTACTAACTATAATTGTCAATTAAAGAATTTTTGCCAATCTAAATCCCAATGAGAAAAATCTCATTGTTTATTAAAATCCCCATGTTGGCTATATGTCTATGTTCCTTAGAAGTGTATGTGTGTGTGTGTGTGTGTGTGTGTGTGAGAGAGAGAGAGAGAGAGAGAGAGAGAGAGAGAGAAGGGGGGGAGAGACAGATTAAGATCAGCAGCAAAGCAATCCATATGGTTAGATCTCTGACCATTCTATTAAGTTGGGCAACAAAGGATGGTGAAGGAACAGGACAAAATGTGAGTTAAGACCTAAATTCATTATTTGGGTTGCTGTACAACATCAGCAACATCTGATATGATTAAAATATTGAATTCCTCTATGACACTGGTCCTCTTTAAATGAAAATGTGTGGATAATTAAGCTAATTAAAATATTTAACGAATTTAAGTGCTGGAAAGTCTGAAAACAGTTCCATGTGGGGATCTTATCCAGCTGTGTAGTTTCATCCAAATACAGAAGTTACCAAGCTTGGTATCATGTTGGATTTGTTACTGTCCATAAGGGGGAGGAATGAGAGAGAAGTAAGAATAAATTGAGCATTCTATTAATTTTGATGTTGGGATTTAGCCCATCCACAAGAACAGCCAAGAACTGCAGTGAATGGGCTTTTTTCTACTCTGTTGTTTTGGAATGAAAGGATAGTGTATCTGCCAGAGTGGAGAGAAGCTTTGAATGGCTGTAATTTCTGTTAGGTTAGTTTCTATCATAACGCAGCTCATGTAGGCATGTCAGGCTAAAGTGCATCCCTTGTGGCTCTGTTGACTTCTACAGGTGTAATTTGCCCTAAATGAAATATGTATTCTGTAAAAGTACACCATTACTGTCTATTGTAGTTTGGTCCCTGGGGAAAGCTGGCATACAGAGATTTCTTAAAATATGCATGACACCCCTAGTCCATTAGAGGAATACTGAATAGGCAGGTTTAAATTTTTGTTCATATTCTGATTCTTGCCCTTTTTTTGCTTCCATATATTTATCTGAAACTATCATAGAGAAGCATGACACTTTGTGAGGATTGCACCAGAACTGTTCTAAAAGAAATGTCTTGAAATTCAATGACCCTCCCCCAGGCTAAGAAAAGTTAAGCCCTGCTTCTTCCTGTGGGTGTGACTTAGGAGACTTGTATGTGTGCTCTCCCTAAATGATTACAGATAAGAAACACAGCGTTTTAAGAGATACCCATTAAACCCTTGAGATGAATGATGTATTTTTGGCATCACTGGTTTGTGGAGAAATGAGACAGTGCCTGAAACTAAATTCTGCTAAAAAATGTCATAGAAACATGGCATTTATTGGCAAATATTTTTATTACGTAATGCATTGTAAATAAACATAAATTACATTTTCAATTACTTCTTTTTTCACCTTAGAGAAGACATTAGAAATATGGCATTTATTAATTCACCAGACATGCAAGCTGACTGTAAAAAAATCAAATCCTGTCCTGAACACCTGAGGTGATCAGAAATGGATAAGGCATGGTCTTTGTCCCCAAGGAATTCAGTAAATCATAGGGGAAGGGAGAAACTAACATGCACTGAGTGCTGTTATGGGCCAGGCACTTTACATACATTGTTTCCTCATACAAAAACACTGAGGTAGTAGGTCCCACTCTTGTCTTGTTTTACAGATGGGGAAATTGAGGCTTAGAGTGGCTAAGTGACCACTTTTATATAGCGAGTAAAGGGAAAAACCAAGATTGAAACCCAGATTTATCTGGCTCTAGAGTCCTTCTCTTAAATTCTCTGCCATACTGTCCCTTTGTGTGGGCACCATTGTCCTCATTTTACAGATGAGAAACCTGAAACTAAGAGATAGTAAGTTTATCTGAGATCCCCAGCTATTAAATGGAAAATCCAGGTTTTGGACCATGGACTGATTCCAAAATTCATGCTCTTTCACTACACCATGGATATGTCTTATTTACAACTCTTATAAAAGGTATAAAATAATAAGTCATAAAAGAGGAACAGGTATGGTTCAGATGAAAAATAAATTATTTCCAGATGAGGATGAGTGTAATTAGGGAAGGCTTCATGGGAGAGGTGTCATTTGAAATTGACTGTGAAGACCGGGTTGGGGATAGTGATGGGGGTGATATTCTTAGCAGAGGGAACAGCAAGAGCAGATGTATGGATGCTTAAAGTTCGGGCTATTTTTGAGTACTAAGTAGCCCAGATTGGCTGGAGAATAGTATAAGATTCAACTAGTTGAGGAGACATATTTGGACAGAAACAAGGAGCTGGACAGATGGTGTCTTGAGTATATATCCAGTTTTAAAAATTATAGGAAATATATTGAGTCTAGAAAGGAAATATAGATTGAGTGGCTTCAAATTGGAAGGCAAGGGTCAAGGTTGAAAGGACATTCTAATCTTGGACTTCTAGTGTTTCTGTTCACATGCTTTCCATTTGTTATAATAAGGTTTAATCAGAGATTTATTTTCAATATGAAAATGTCTTTTGAATAAAAGAAATTACTGAGTAAGGCATCACCCTCAATTATAAATCAAAATTAAGTTTGCATTCTTCAATCTTCAGCTTCAGGGAATTAATGGTTAAAAAATAAGTCTGAAACCAATAATACATTATATGTTAATTACAAAATAAAAATAAAACAAAAAACTTACACAACATTATATGTCAATTATATCTCAATAAAGCTGAACCTCCTCTAAAATTAAATTAAATTAAATTAAAAAAATAAAGGAACTTGTTTCTGGTCTTAGTATTACCAGCAGGTGGCACTGTAATACATTCCTTCTATAGTTCTGAAGTAGCATTTTACCATCATGTGGGTTGAGTCTGACAGGAGAAGGAATAACAGCTTTTATAGTTTCTGTGCTGGTGACTGGGCTGATCTTTGCACACGTGCATTAAGACCTCCTCCAGGATTCTCTAGTTTGTGAGAGCTACTGTGCTTAGATGATTGCAGAACCACCTCTGAATCTTTCCATTTTTCCCAAAGAAGGTGACTCTGAGGCCTAGCTCTAGTTGCTCATCAAGCAATTCTGCTCAAGGCAGAAAAAAGTTACAAGGCTGGCAGATTTTACTTTTGGTACTCCCCCCAGCCACTCTAGTTTAATGTGCTTGCTTCTTTCTTGGGCATATAGCCATCGCTAAGGCTGAACAGTATTCAAAAGATCCACAGTTTTCTTGACCTGTCTCTCCTTCTTCCCTTTAGGCAGAACTGTCCTGTTCTTTAATAGGTGACAACTAGTTCATCTTTAAACCAATCCAGGTTGGTACTTTGTGACACTACTGAGCATTCGAGGCTATTAGACATGCTTTCCATTTTGACACTCTCTTCTTTTCTTGCTCAAATGACACCACTTTACCTTGGATCTGTACATATCTTTTTTAGTCTCCATCTTTACTTCATTTTCTTCTGACTGTCCTTAAAATGTTGTTTTTCACCAGCATTTTCTCCTTAATGCTCCCTCTATTTTTCCTGAGTTTTCATTCCTTTGGTATTAACTATCTGCTATTAGTCTTTCTCAACCCTGGTTACATATTAAAATCACCTGGGAAGCTTTTAAAAGATACCCTTGTACAAGTCTCATCCCCCAAATATACTGATTTATTTAGGCTGGAGAGAGGCCTAGACTTCAGTAGGTTTTTATTTTACTTTGAGGTGATTCTAAGGTACGGGCATGGGCAAGACCCCCTGTCCTTTTGAGGCATCTAAATCTAGCAGTCCAATCTTTATGTATCTTCTGAGATACATGAAGTATTTTCCTGTTAGACATCTTCATTTGGCTGTCCTACAGGTACTTTGAACTCATTCAAAACTGAACTTTTAATCTCCTTCTTTCAAATTCTACCCTTCCTCTTGTGTACTGTATCTTGGTTAAAATGGCTCATTATTTTTGAGCCAGAATATATAATGTGATCTCTAAATCTTTCCTAATTTTCCATATCTAGCAATCACCAAGTTCTACTAATTCTACTTCTAAAATATCTTCCAAATCCACCCCACTCCTCTTCATCCCACCTGCTGTTGACCCAGTTCAGCCTTTAATCGTTTCTTTCCTAAAGATTGCACAATCCTCCTACCTAGTCTTCCTACCTTCAGCTTCCAGTCCCTTCTACGCTCTCACCCATTTTTTATAATACTTGCAGATGGGGTTTTTACTAGTTTGTTTGCTTTTAATTGTAGATGTGATCATGCCTTTCTCCTATGAAATAAAACTCCTTTGACTCCCTACTGCATAAAAGATAAAGTTTAAATACCTTGCGGCATGCAATCTGTGGTATATAAGATCCTTACTTCTTAATTCGTTTATTCATTCAATAATTAAACAGGCCACATGCCCCTCCACACACAAGTCATTCTGGGTTATTCATCATTCCAAAGAAACCCCTCAAAAACAAAAACCAAAAACACAAAATTGCTCACTTTCCTAGCTCTGAGCCTTTGATCTTATGCTTTTCCTCACTTGTAAATTGCTTCCCACCTTCTTTGCCTTTTGATAATCCAACTCATCTTGAAGACCCATTTCAAATGTCATTTTCTCTGTGAAGCTTTCCCTGGATTGTCCCAGCCCACTCAGGTCTTCCAGGCAGAATTAATTTTGCCTCTTCTGTGCTCTGTAGCATTTTGTTTATACCTCTATATTGGAACTGGTCATATCGTGATTTAGTTATTTGTATATCTATCTTTTCCACTACACATTTGAATTCTTTTTTCAAAAAAGATTTTATTTATTTATTTGACAGAGACACAGCGAGAGAGGGAACACAAGCAGAGGGAGTGGGAGAGGGAGAAGCAGACTTCCCACTGAGTAGGGAGCCCAACGTGGGGCTCGATCCCAGGACCCTGGGATCATGACCTGAGCTGAAGGCAGATGCTTAAAAACTGAGCCACCCAGGCACCCCACATGTGAACTCTTTAAAGGCAAAAACTGTTTTTTTTAATTCTCTATACTGGAAGACTGCCTTGCACATAGTGGTTGATCTACAAATGTTTGTTAGATGACTGAATAAATGCTTATGAATTGCTGGCACACTAGCAGGCTTGAGGAGCAAAATGATTGAGATAGGAAGTCACTGAGCCATCTTGAATTGCCAAGGATTCTACCTCTCACGGGTGGGGATTATGGCCAGACCACACCCTGCCTACCCTCAGGTTTTGCTGTTTGATGAGGAGGATTTTCCAGTGCTGTCGGAGCCCTCTGCAGCTCCATCCTCATCTGTACAGCCCACATTTGCATAGACTTTATAGTCTATAATCTTTCAATGTATAAACACCACCCACTTCAGCTTAATCTGGTGACTACCTATTTATGACTCACGTGGTGTGAGCTAAGGACAGAGCATTGGAGAGCAAAATCTGGAGAGGGCTGGCTGATTGTTTTATATTTCTTAAGAGAAAATACTATCCATGGGGCCTGGAATTACAAAGAGCCTTAAAAAAATTGCTGTGTAAATGAAGAGCCAAAGTCTGTTTCTGCAATATAGGGCATGGGATCCCATGTTTAAATTTATGCTTTTGCTGCAAAATACTAGACAAAACAACAGTAATGGCAGAGCTGAGAATGAGCAGGTTTTAAACCCTATAGTGCAAATACTTTTGGCAGTGTTTTTTCCTCCTTATCCAGCATACCCAGTGGAATGACAATATAAAGGAACTAGCTCCCCAATTGTCAAGAGAGTAGGAGGGCCTGATTTTATCAGCACGCTGCTATATCTACCAGGTCTAAGTTAGCCTTTTTTGAGCCTCTGCATTTCATCCTCCTTTTTTATTTTTGTTCAAAGCGAAGTCTTCTAGCTCTTTGAGCTCTTCCTCAGTCACTCTCTAATTTCTCCTTTGATATCAGACCCCAGACCTCTTGTACTTCTTTTCATTTTATTTAATCCCTAGGTGTCATTCTTAAATCCTTTGGGTTTCATGTAACTGTATGCTTGGCCAAAGCTGTTGCTGCTGATTTTAGCTTGCTTTTTGCTTAGAATTAATTCTGTTTTCTTAAAGAGCTGACCAATTAGTGAGTAGATATATAAAATTTGATCTTGAGTTTAAGAAATCTACCTTAGATCCTGATTACAATTTGAATGCCATAAAAATGAAAGCTGTACAGCACAGGGGCCCTTAGGACATATTTTTAAAAAATCCACTACCCAGTCATATGCCTTTGCCCCCTACTTTTCTAGTTTGCTCCTTTTAATTCTGGAGCAGAGCCCCTGAATGGCGCAAAAATGTGGTTTACCAACTCATCCTGCTGATTAGAAAAAGTGAACAGGAAACATGTCATTTATGGTGAATGTCATGGTTAGGAAATTAGGGCAAAAACATCTTTAGAGGCTTTGACAATTTGTTGCCAAAATGAGATTTGTTTTTCAGTCTGAAGAGGGCTTTTCCATCTCCTTTAGAAGGCTTAAACTCTGACTCCAGTGTTTTGAGGCCCAGGATTTTAGGTTTACCTCTCTCACATATAAGAACAGGGAAGAGAATGAGCAGCTCCATGTTCTGGGTAATCTCACCTTTCCCTTTTTGAATGTGGTTTTAGGATTTTTATTTTTGTACTTTTATTCCCTGAATTATAAGATGGGCCTTGTCATACCCCCTGACCTCTTATGAGTTTTATTAGAAGGGACTTGTATCATCAGTCTTCTTAGATGTTCCCTCATGCATTTAGTTGGTGCCTTTTTTGTTGCTCTTTATTAAGAGCTTTGTCTGCCATTTTCACATTCTTGATTATTTATGCTGCTTTGAATGTCCATTTGGGAAGTTGATCAGATTTTTTTTCTTTTGAGAAACTGGAGGATGGATCTTTTGCATTACTTTGCATAAATTAACATGTTGATTTTATATAAACCCATAGGTTACAGGTTAATTTACATAAACCTGGCTTTCAGGAAGGTAAAGACCTTGTCAAAGAAAATGAAATAAATCAAGACAGTTGAACCCAAGTATTTTCAAGCTATCAGAAAATGGGGTGGACAAAGCTGTAAGGTAGAAACTTCTTATACTGTACTCACAAAATCTTCCTGTAGTAAGGAACAAGAGAGGTTATCTAATCCAGGCTCTCACGGGAATAGAAATCCTTTCTAGAGCACACCACATAGGTGATGGTTTAGTTGACAGCTATACTTTCAGAACCAAGTGTCTAGTAAAGCAGCCTCCCCAATTTTGGAAAACCTTTAACTGTTAGGAAGCCAAAATCTGTCCTTTTGTAAGCTTCCACTAATAGATCCTAGCTCTTCCTCCTGGAGTCTCATGGAATCAATCTAATTTAGTGGATCTTAATTTAGAATACATGGACAGAGTTCGAGTAAGTTCACAAACCCTCTGAAACTGTATGCAAAATTGTGTGCGTGTAGGTGTGTATGAATGTATGCATGTATCTATAGCTTTCATTAAATTTCCAGATGGGGCATATGATCCTCAAAATATTTATAACAACCAGGGCTGGCTTCATAAGTACACAACTTGTGCAGCTGCACATTACTCCACATTTACAAGGGACCTGTACTTGGTTTAATGCTTTGCTGTTGACATCTTGAAATTATAATAATTTTTAATATGTGACTTTGAATTTTCATTTTATACTGGGGCCCTCAATTTATGGAGGGGCTACCTAATAATATGAAGCTCAAACAAATCACTAAAAATTTCTAGAATATGAGATTTTGGGAAGTTCTACTTTCAGAGAGCCTTATATATTCCTTCTGTTAGCTTCTGCCCCTGCTTGTATTTCCAAACAGTTTATCTTTTTAACTAGGTATGAGATGAGATCAATCTCTGCTTCCTCTTTAAGTTCTCTTCAGTTTTTTGCCTGTTCTATTCCAAGGACTTTTAACCTAAAATTCATTGTCATTTTGGAACTTATCATTTATCTATGTAATATTTCAAACCTTGAAAGCAACTTAAGTGTGAAGGCAGGTTAAGTCTAACTGGAGAAAATTAACAACTTTCATTAACACTAGGAGAGTTCTTTTTCTCCTTGGATATCTGGAATTTGAGCACAGTGAGTTTGGTCAGAGCAAAAAAAACAAACAAACTATTCTTAAATTAGACAGTTCAGATGTATCCAATTTAATTTTATTAAGTTGTATCTTTTTTGCTCTATATGAAAAGCTTTTAAATTTATATCTTTTTCTCTTTTGATTCATCAGGGTCTTTCCCCCTCACATATAATACTCCCTTAATAAATTTAACATAGCATATCATATATTCTCATACCAAATTATATATTTAATTTATAACATCAAACTTAGAAATACTTAATTTAAAATTTTAATCGCATATTTTGTTTAGGCATATTATTAAAATAAAGTTCATAACACATTAGAAATTTTATTACACAAAGTACAATAAGCACAGGCCCCCCCTCAGGTTCACTAGGCAAATATGCTATTGTTCCTTGTGACCTTGGCTTTTGTTGTGAAGAAAAGAAGAACACATACCCTGGAACATGTGAGTGTGATTTGAGACAAATCTATATTGGTCAGCTGAAGGTAGGTCTAGTCTTTTAAAGGTGATGAGGGGGGAAAAAAATAGCTTCTAGGATGAAATGCTAAAGGAACTGTGATTGATTTACCTTGGAATAAAGAAGTCTAAAGATCGAATGAGTTGGAAGAAATGAGGTATTTTTGATGAAGAAGAGTTATCTTCTGTATTCAAGAGGAATAGATGATTTAAGATTTAGGTTACATTTGAAGAAACTTTCTTTTAAATTAAGAGAATCATGTTCTGTGTAGGTTAGAGATTCATTTCTCTAAGACAAATTTTCCTTCAAATTCTAAGTTTCCACGCTTGGCCTTAAAATCCTGCTTCTGTGGTACACCAAGACTGCATGGGCTTTTCTGCTGATTTGCCTTTCATCTTGTATTTTTCATCTCCATTATTAATTATGTGTTGGGCATATGTTCCTCCTGGGGAAGAATGAATAGAAGGAGAGAGGTCTCTTGTTAAGTGACAAGAATGACCATCCTTAAATATGTAGGCAGGCATTGTCATTTTCAACTTTGTCATCTGTGAGGCTATAGTTATTTCAATTTTGTTGTCACTACCCCAAACATTTTTTTCATATACTATTTGAGAATTCCCTTCAGATCCCATGACGTGATATAAATAACTACAGTTTTGACCTAACCTTTGAGAGTAATTTGCTTCTTTAAAATAGTTAACATACATTCGCATCTACATCAAGTTATCTTACTGTATAGACCAATGAAGTAGTTCATTTTCAGTAAAAATCATGTTATAATTGTATAGCAATAAACTGGGTATGGAGGCACAATTAAGAGAAAAAAACTTAAAAATTATAATAGAGCTTAAAATAGGGCTAGTGGGTAAAGTAGAAGGTTGGTCACTACTTCAGTGACTAAAGGAAAATACTCATTCAGAATTTAAATTCAATTGTTTTGTTTTTCATATTGTTTCTTGTTTTGGATTCAAAATAGTCTTATTATTATATTGCACATATATAGTTAATTAACAAAATAGAGTCATAGAATCATGGAATGTTAGCTCTTAAAATCCCTAGAGATCTCCTGCCTTTATCATTCTCATATTCATATTTCAGCTGAAATCTCATTCAGGGAAGACTATCACTGGACTGTCACTGGATGACCAAGAATAGCTTAGTTTCCCTAGTATCTGGTCAGGGCTTAAGAAATAGTAGGTACTTAAATATTCATTGGGTTAATGAGTATATGAATATATTTAGGGGTTTGGAAGGCCCTGCCAGACATTACAGTGTTAAAGTTATTATCATGTTAATAGTTATTCAAACCTGTGGAGTAGGGGAAGGAAGGTAATCTGGTTATTTGTGCATTCTTATTGGTATTCCAGTTAAGTGAGAGTTTTATTAAATAAATATATACATAAATAAGTACATAAAGATTTATTTATAAATCTTATAAGTAAATACATAAATAAATAATGAGGGGCTTGGGCTAGGTCCAAATTCTTCTCAAATTATGTTCTGTGCATCCCTAGAGATTCATTGGAAGTGCTTCGGGGTCTAATGCAGGGATCGGAGAGAGAGGCAAAATGAGGGGGACTCTGGGTTTACCCACCCCACTCCAACCACAGTGTCCTCACTCTTATTTGTTTGGTATGCTGTACTTCCTTGAAATATTTGTTTGAAAAATATATTCACTGACATGATGAGAGTGCATGGTAGATGTAGTTTAGTTGTTAAGGTAGTTGAAATGATTCTATCTACAGCTTCATAGTTTAGTATTATTGGCTTTAGCTGTTGCTGATTGAATTGGCTCCGTAACAATCTGATCAACTGCTGTAAGGGACTATCTAGTTGGCCACCTGGCTGCCTCTGCTTGGATCGACTCAGCAGTAGCTTTAGATTAAGGAGTGAAAACTATGCACCTGGTAGAAGGAGAAGAGGCTATTTTTCCTTCTTGTGGAGATTGTGGTAGGGGATAAAGAGTTCTGGGCAAGACTATATACAGAGTTCTGTTAACATACCCTCCTCCCCCCAACTCTGTCCCAAGGCCTAGAGCTGGACTTCCTGCCTATATACTGAAAGGTAAATTGATCAAAGTAACAGAGTAACCACAGAGTGTACATTTTATCATTTTATTATCGCTCATCCTTTCAAACCCAATCAATCCTTCACTATAGGAAGCATGATTAGTGCTCTTAATAGACTGACAGGAAGACACATAGTACTGTAGAGATGGACCAGGAAAGGGGAAAATACATTGTGATCTGAAATGTGTTTTTTATTTTCAGGTACTCACTGATCTGTGGTTCAAAGTGTGATGGATTTTTCAGTGGAAATGATCTGCTTTTTTCTTAGATTTTATTACTATTTAGCACTGACTGTGTGTAGCATTTGCATTTGCCCAGTGGTTTACGGGTCATGTGAATGGTCACTGCTCTCATTCTAGCTTCACAGATGAGGAGCCAGAGGTACAAGGAGGAACTAGTGAGCTGGCCCAGGGTCACATGGTAAGTCGATGGCAGAGGTGAAGGTTACCGCCATCAAATTTCCACAAGCCCACACATATATCCCACCACTGGATCCAATCTCCTCCTGCAAGAACACTGTACAGTACTAATAAAACCTTCCATTGAGGTAGTCGGAGGCCTTTACTAGAAAATGCCAAAGTATGACTGGGGCTTTGCCCTGATCTTTAGGGTCATTTGAAGAGCTTCTTATGTGGCTTGACTTTATGGGAACAAAGCAGCAAATGTTTCAGGATTCTTGTTGAAAACTTGCAGGAGGAGATGATTGACTGTACAGGCGTTGTGACATTGTTCATTTATAAAGCATCAAAAGTTAGGTGTCTAGGCATGGTAGAGAACTCACCAAAAATTGCTTTATTTTATTTTGTTTTAATGAAATGCAACTTGGGTTGCCTATAGGGATGGATTGCATTTAAAGGTCATCTGAAAGTGCAGCTTCCACACTGATTTTCCCAAAAAGCGAGGGCAGCACTGTTTTTGGAGTTATGGATTCTCAGTTTTGGCAGCAAAAATAGCTCCTATTTTCCTCTTCAGCTCAAAGATCAGCATTCTTTGGCTCAAAAATATTTAAAACCATTTTAAAGTGAACAGAATAAGAGAGAGGAAGGAAGGCAAACATGGAAAGAAATAAATTATATAAGTTTAATAACTGCTAGTGGAATTCAAGCTTATAGGCTTATTTGTTCAATAATTATGAATTTAATACTTACTTGTTTTTCAGACACACAAAAGAGGTAAAGAATATTCCCTTCTGATTCCTTAAACTGACAGAATTGGAGTACCCTTGAATGTCCACTTAGACATTACCCCTAGTCTTCTGCTTTCAAGAAGCCTTCCATGACTAATGGAGCAGTAGGAAATTATTACTGCTCTATTCAAGCTTAATTGTGAAAACTTGTTTTCTTTTTACTGTAAGATACGCTTTTATTCATTTGCACCTATGCAATATGCATGCATTATTTTTTTATAATGTAGGCACCTATGCAGCCAAATTAGGTAACTACTCAGGAAGAGGTATTAGAAAGAGACCTTGCTCTGGAACCATACCCATCTGGGTTTAAGTTCAATATATGCCATATGTAACTATCTATGGAACCTCAAGTACATTACCAAATCACCAGTGCTTTATCTGTTTAATAAAGTAATTTATTGTTTAAGAGTCACCGTAAGAGAATTGGAGAAAAAAAAATGTAGAAAGAGCACCTATACAGATCTTGGTACGTTACACTTGATGCTCAATCGATGGCAAGTTGCTTTATTGCTGCTGCTGCTGTTGTATTCCTTAGATCAAAATTTCCTTAGTTAATTTAGACAAAATAAAAATGATAGCAGTCCTAAGGAGGGGCTTTTGGTTCTGCTTTTCTAGACACAGAAAACATTTTACGTATATAAGTTTAGGGTAGCACTAAGCAGTAGGTTTTACTATTTTTCTTATTCACTCCTCTCCTTTTCCATAACTAGTAGTTACCTGTGTGTGTGTGTGTGTGTGTGTGTGTGTGTGTTTTAGTATTTAAGGTGTCATGAGATAATGACATCATTTTGTAAAAGATTATTTACATAAAGAAATAAGATGTAACTGAGCATATATATATAAACACTGGCCTTATTTTTCACTTTTGGCAAGTAGAGGCCTTTTCAAATTATTTTTTTAAAGATTTATTTATTTATTTTAGAGAAAGGGGGGTTAGGAGCAGAGGGAGAAAGAGTATTCTGAAGCAGACTCCCTGCTGAGTGGGGAACCTGATGCAGGGCTTGATCCCAGGACCCTGAGATCAGAACTTGTGCCAAAACCAAGAGTCAGCCACCCAATAGACTGAGCCAGTCAGGCGCCCCAACAAGTAGAGTCCTTTAAAGCATAACTTGAAAGCTTATTAAATTTTGTGTAGGAAGCTAGAAAATGCTTTAAAAGTAGGTAAGGGAAGGCAATTTTTGTTTGGCACCTAAAAATTCCTCACAAATGGCATCCCACTTGGGGTGCCTATGTGGCTCAGTTAGTTAAGCATCTGCCTTTGGCTCAGGTCATGATCCCTGGGTTCTGGGATGAAGCCTTGCATCAGGCTCCTTGCTCAGCTGGAAGCCTGTTTCTTCCTCTTTCTCTGCCCTTCCCCCAAGCTTGCACTCTCTCTGTCTCTCTCTCAAGTGAATAAATAAAATATTAAAAATAAAATAAAATAACAAAAGAGTGGCATCCCACTTAAAAACCCAATGATCTAAGAGGAACTGGAAGTTTGGCTGAATATTTTAGAATTTGTTTGCTTGCTCTGAAATTTAAACATTCATGACCTGTAGTTTTCGGGGAAAGGTAAAATCACTAGGTAGATGGGTCCATGTAGCTAAGAGTCCTCGTCAGCTTTCTGAAAAAGGTACAGAAGATGTGGGCTGGTTTTGAAGGCTCCCTCCCCCAACCTTTTATCTCTGACAGTTTCTCTGTTCATACTGAGGATGAAGCTCTCCTGGCTGACCTAAAACACATCCTCAGAGTTGCCAAACAGGCAAGGCAGAACTGAACAGTTGGGCCTGTACTCTCCCAGTACAAAAACCAAAGTTCTCAAGGAGTTAGAAGCATTGATGCTCCTCAAATCTTGTTCTAACTGTTATGACTTGTTTCTGGAAGCAACAAAAATAATGATTCCAACAACAACTATTACAATTAACGCTTATTCAGTGTTTCACTATGTGCCAGATTCTGTGCTGATCACTTGATGCAGAAGATCTTTAATGCTTACAACAACCCTATAATAGGTGTTACATAGAACAGAGGATTCTTTGGCCAAAAAAGTTTGAAAATACTGGGTAAAAAAATTAAGGGGGTTTCTTTATTGCAGGACTTCTCAGAACCTTCAATATGCTAATTAAGAACTAATTAAGAACTCCAAGAGGGACTTAGAGTAGGCTGCTGTCTCAAGTGTATTGGAGCATGGAAGCTTTTTTTTTTTTCAAAGGGTACCTGGAAAGATGAACCCCCTTTGGGACATGCTGTCCTATAGATTTCTCGTGGAATCCATGCTTATTACCCTTAAAAATTGGACTATGTTCTGTCTTTGCCCTGGCCTTGTCTTGTCCCTAAGTAACCCACAATACTTAATCTTAAAACAACTTGTGAGTTTATATCTGTTCCCTGGAGAACTGGATCTGTGCCCCTAATCTACCCACGTCCAAGCCACCATCATCCATCACCAAGACCATTGTAGTAGATTCCTAACTGATCTTCAAGCATCCCTTCTTTTTTTTTTTCCACACTGGTCTTTATATAGAATTTTTTTTTATTATTTAAGAAAAGAATAGGAAGTAAATTGACCACTTTTATAACAACTTTATTTGTATTATTTGTACTTTGATTTCTATACTTTAAAAGACCACAGTGTCTTCTCAATTATAAAACAAAGTTTGTTGCCATAAAACGTATTTACTAATTTTACTTCATTGGTTAGAGATTAAAGCAAATTGCTTTTTCATTTAAAACATCATTGTACTACAACTACTTCTAGCATTCTCATCATACAAAGTAGTTATTACCAGCTTCAAAAAAGATTGTGAAATTTGTATAGCAGTACTGATGGATTCCATAATAAACACTCACCAAGAAAAGTCAATACTCTGTTATTAGACCCATAGACTCAGACTCCATTAGACTGACATATTTCAGAACACAATTTTTTATTTCTTTCCAAATGATAAAAACTACATTTGTGACCATGGAGTTAAATAGTATCACTTCTCATTTTCCTCTAAACCACTGTCCATGCTGCAGCCAGTGATCCTAAACAAACTCATAAACAAAAACAAAACTGCATTGCAGTACTATTTTATTGAAAACCTGTTAAAACTTCCATCATACTCAGAATACAACTCTAACACCTTATTGTGGCCTATAAATCTCTGTTCAACCTAAATCCTTCCAATCTCTACAGCCTCATTACTTACCACTCTCCCCCCCAAACCTCCCCAGGCAATCTCTGCTACAGCCACACTGTCAGTTTTTCTGATATTCCAGGCTAATTCCTTTTTAGGGCATATTCTGTTTCTACTGTCTGGAATGTCCTTTCACCTGTCTTGATACTCCTACTCACTGTTCATCTCTTTGCTTAAATGCTACTTTCTCAGAGAGAATGTCACTAACCATCCCCAAAATTAGGGGCGTCCAGTTTTCCTGGGTTAAAATTGAAGGGGTTTCTGTACAGTAGAACTTTCAGAGCCTTTGATATAATAACATGTATTATGAACTTCAAGAGAGACATGAAATACCCTGTTCTCTTCCTTCAGATCATTTATCACAATGTTTATTTGTCTAATGACTATCTTCCCACTAAACTCTGGACCTGTGAGAACAAAGACCATGTCTGTCCACTAGTGCTGTACCCCAATACTTACTGCAGTGCCTGGCTTATGATAGGGATATTTGCTGAATGAATGAAAAAAATGAATATGATTCTTAGTGCTACTGGCATGCTATTTTATAGTTGGGTTGCCACTGAATAATTTAATATTTTTGATATAGTCTCTTCCTACTCAGGATTTTTCCTTCTTATTTGAACCAGATCACTTTTGAAGGGAAAGCTAGAATTAGAGTCAGCACTGATTGATAGCAATTGAGGATTGGTTAGAACAATACCTGGCTTTTTATATGTTTAAATTAATAATCTTTTAAAAGCATTTAATGTTTTATTTACTATTTTTAGCATTTTGTATAATATTCTTTAATATTTAATTTTTTTATAATCAAAAGAATTCTTTAAAATGTTTAGCTTTAAACATTTTTAAAGTTCTAGTTCAAAGTAAAATAACAAAGCAAAATAATACACTACATTTTTTTCTTGATTAGCCATACCTGTAGGAAGCCTTTCTTAGGCCATGAAGTTCAAGTCCCACATGAGTCTGGTAACATCTGACCTTTAGACTAGGCCTGAAGGCCCACGAAAGAAGGAAATACTATTTATATATTTATTTAGTCAGTCTTAATTACTTTTTAATTTTTTTAAAAGATTTTATTTATTTATTTGAGAGAGAGAGTGAGAGAGAGCATGAAAGGGGAGAAGGTCAGAGGGAGAAGCAGACTCCCCGTGGAGCTGGGAGCCTGATGTGGGACTTGATCCGGGGACTCCCGGATCATGACCTGAGCTGAAGGCTGTCACTCAACCAACTGAGCCACCCAGGCACCCTTAATTACTTTTTTAATTTAAATTCAATTAACATATAGTGTATTATTAGTTTCAGAGGTAGAGTTCAGTGATTCATCAGTCTTATATAACACCCAGTGCCTATTACATCACATGTCCTCCTTAATGTCCATCACCCGATTACCCCATCCCCCCACCCCCACCCCTCCAGCAACCCTGTTTCCTATGACTAATAGTCTCTTATGATTTGTATCCTTCTCTGATTTAATCTTGTTTTATTTTTCCCTCCCTTCCCCTGTGATCCTCTGTTTTGTTTCTTAAATTCCACATACCAGTGAGATCATATGATAAATGTCTTTCTCCGATTTACTTATTTCACTTAACATAATACCCTCTAATTCCATCCATGTGGTTGCAAATGGCAAGATTTCATTTTTTTTAATGACTGAGTATTCCACTGTGTACACACACACACACACACACACACACACACACACACCACATCTTCTTTATCCATTCATCTGTCGATGGACATCTGGGCACTTTCCATAGTTGGGCTATTGTGGGCATTGCTGCTATAAACATGGGCGTGCACGTGCCCCTTCAGATCACTACATTTGTATCTTTGGGGTAAATACCCAGTAGTGCAATTGATGGGTCGTAGGGTAGCTCAATTTTCAACTTTTTGAGGAACCTCCATACCGTTTTCGAGAGTGGCTGTGCTAGCTTGTATTCTCACTAACAGTGTAAGAGAGTTCCCTTTTCTCTGCATCTTCACCAACACCTGTCGTTCCCTGTTAGCCATTCTGACTAGTGTGAGGTGGTATCTCATTGTGGTTTTGATTTGTATTTCCCTGATGCTGAGTGATGTTGAACATTGTTTCATGTGTCTGTTGGCCATTTGTATATCTTCTTTGGCCAAATGTCTGTTCATGTCTCCTGCCAATTTCTTGGCTAGATTATGTGTTTTTTGGGTGTTGAGTTTGATAAGTTCTTTATAGATTTTGGATACTAGCCCTGCATCTGGTAAGAAATTTGCAAATATCTTCTCCCATTCTGTAGGTTATCTTTTGGTCTCGTTGCCTGTTTCCTTTGTTGTACCAAAGCATTTATCTTGATGAAATCCCAATAGTTCATTTTTGCCTTTGTCTCCCTTGCCTTTAGAGATGTGTCTAGCAAGAAGTTGCTGCAGCTGAGGTCTCAGAGGCTGCTACCTGTGTTCTCCTCTAGGATTTTGATGGATTCCTATCTCACATTTTGGTGTTTCATCTATTTTGAATTTATTTTTGTGTATGGTGTAAGAAAAAGGTCCAGTTTCATTCTTCTGCATTGGGCTGTCCAATTTTCCCAACACCATTTGTTGAAGAGACTATCTTTTTTCCATTGGATATTCTTTCCTGCTTTGTCAAAGATTAGTTGACCATGAGAGTTGAGGGTTCATTTCTGGGTTCTCTATTCTGTTCCATCGATCCATGTGTCTGTTTTTGTGCCAGTACCATACTGTCTTGATGATTACAGCTTTGTAATAGAGCTTGAAGTCCAGAATTGTGATGCCACCAGGTTTGGTTTTCTTTTTCAACATTCCTTTGGCTATTCGGGGTCTTTTCTGGTTCCATACAAATTTTATAAAACCCCACAGTGAATATCATTCCCAATGGGGAAAAACCGAGAGCTTTTCCCCTAAGGTCGGGAGCACAGCAAGGATGTCCACTCTCACCACTGTTGTTCAACATAGTACTAGAAGTCCTAGCCTCAGCAATCAGACAACAAAAAGAAATAAAAGGCATCCAGATTGGCAAAGAAGAAGTCAAACTTTCCCTCTTTGTAGATGACATGATATTCTATGTGGAAAACCCATAAGACTCCACCCCAAAATTGCTAGAACTCATAATTGAATTCAGTAAAGTCACAGCATGCAAAATCAATGTCCAGAAATCTGTTGCATTTCTATAAACCAATAATGAAGCAGCAGAAAGAGAAATTAAGGAATCAATCCCATTTACAATTGTACCAAAAATAATAAAATACCTAGGACTAAACCTAACCAAAGAGATGAAAGACCTATACTCTGAAAACTGTAAAATATACATTGAAGAAAGAAACTGAAGAGGACACAAAGAAATGGAAAGATATTCCATGCTCATGGATTGGAAGAACAAATATTGTTAAAATGTCTACGCTACCTAGAGCAATCTTTACATTCAACGCATTCCCTATCAAAATACCATCAACTTTATTCACAGAGCTGGAAGGAAATACCTTTATGGATGCTGAGCCTGCAAATCCAAACCACAGAATGAGTACACAGTAAATATGTGTTGGCACATTTTTATGTAAGACAGCGGTGGCGTTATATACATTCTTTCATATGGCCCTTCTTGTAACACATGGAACATATTTTCATTGCTACCAAATATTTTCATTGCTTACAAGTTCAGTTAAGCAGGATTACAAGTTCAGTTGTGATCTGTGGAACATTTCCTGTAACAAAGGAAATCATGACTTGGGGCACATTAACTGAGCTTTTAAATCAAATGAGGTACTTGCTTCCCTAATTCTCTGAGTCTTCTGGAGCTATTTCAGAGGCTGGGAACAGGTAGAACTACCAGGAAGACAGCACAGTGTACAGCCCCTAAGGTAACTTCCTGATAGTTGGATGGGGCAAGATACCCAGTGCTAGTTCTTTGAGAAGGGCCACTCCTAGAACAGTACAGCCCCGCCCCAAAAAAAGAAAGCGCGGGTGGAAAAATGCAGACTAAGGGACCTCCCCAGAAGGTTATCCGTGTCTGTTACTTATTATCAGTTACATCCAAGTGCCATAGCACTGCCAGTATGGTTGAAACTCATGATGAGTTTCTGTGCCATGTTTTGGTTTCATTGGTAAGCAGGCTTCACCATGATATGCTAAAGGCTCATTAATAGATTACTAACACTAACAAGAGGAAGATTCAACCTAATGAGAGAACGTCCCTCATGAATGGCTTGGAAATTAAGCAGTCTCCATCTAACTAATCAATGCTAAGTGACTGACCTTCCTGGAGGCTTCAGCTCATTAAAAGAATACACACAGATGGTAATGGGCTCAAAGGTATTTAAAATATATGTGAAAAGAACTACATTAATAAGACAAACCCATCCCAACTGCCCATAACTTGGCTCTTGTTCCCTATGCTATCTGTAATTTGGTACATTTATTTATGAGGATGAATTTGCCTGATAATATCTACAGTTTTCAAATTTTTATGTAGATAATGGATTATGATCAACAGTCACAATAATTTGCTTTCACAAAAAAAGTCTATAGGAAGAACTGACTGATAATAATGGCTTTATTTATTTAGTAACTCATTTATCCAAGGATAATTGCCTTGAGGGAGAAAAGGATTCTAAGCTTAATGCAATAAACGTTTATTTGGAATTGTATTTGACTATTTCTTCTTTTTTTTTCTTGTCAAACACTTTCTCATATGTGATCTGTTAATAAATTATTCCAATATATCCAAGGGCCTTGCTGAAGATGTTCATGCTAAAATGTTCCCTAAATATGTTTGAGTTTCTCTGATGGCAAGCCAGTAGTAACATTAGAGATGGCATGACTATACTTCAAACAGGACAATTCATATGAGAGCCAATTCACTAGCTCTAGTCTTATCCCAAACTTGCCAAGCTACTGCACAAGCCCCAAGTGGTAGTGCATAGGTCATTTAAAAAATCTTGTATCTCTTTTCTTTCACTCAGCCAATCTGTCTTAAGCAACTTGAGGTCTGCAATGAGTTTTAATGACATCATATACTCATGTCTTTTCTTCGCCTTACCCATGTTTTAAGATTTCCTTTTCTTGTTCATTTCCCTTCTCAGAAATCCCTGGTTCTGGCATCTTCAGTGAAAGCAGCCAGATGAAGTGTTTATCAATTCTTAGGGCTCCCTTGTTTTATTTAGATAAGAAGCTCCCTCAGGGGAAGACCTTTACTTCTTGTTTGGTGAAGTGAAACATTTACTCATAGCTCTCTGTCCCTAATAAATAGAATTAGAAAATGTGTCTTGGAGTAGAGCCAAGCACTGACAGGAAGATATCCAACAGCCTGCTTTCTATGCCTTTTGCTCAGGAGAGTGGTGCTGTGACAATACAGTGGCCCAGGGTCATTTGTAATTGGTTAAGGTCCGGAAGTAGAGGGATTTAAAAGTCTGGAAAGCAAAGTGCAAGAATAGTAGTTGTCTCTTTTGCATATTTGCCTTACCAAGATTGGTAGATTGTAAGATCTGCAATTATAGTGGTCTAAGATATTCACTAGCTTTTAATTAATAAGGTTGAAGAATGAGATCAACCATTTTAGCAGAGCTCTACAATGGTTTCTATGTAAACCACATTTCTTAAAGCATATGCTGCCTTTTGCCACCTCAGGGCCTAGCTTCTTCATGAAGCCTTCCTCTAATCCCCTCCCTGTTAGTTTTTTTCCTCTATTGTCCTATATCAGAGCCTACTCAGTATGAAAAAAAACCCTACTGATTAGGCTTTGGAATTTTTTAAAAGCTTTACCATGTTGGATGCTCAATGTCACCTCAGTGGCAAAAATAGACTCATTTATACCTCAGACATATGGCCATTTTAGTTAAACTCCAGAGGCCTTAGTCTATGTGTTGGAATTTTGCTGGATTATTATTAGATGACAGCCAAGACAAATGAATATAATCTCTGGGTAAATATACAAATTTTATTAACATTTCTCTCCATTAAATTTTGGCCATAATAAAACAACAGGGACCTTCATACAATAAATTAGTTCATGTACTTTGTTTTAGCTTTATAGACAGAGGAACATCATGAGTATTTTCTCTCAAAACCAAAATGAGTTGTAAACATTTGTATTGAGTCTCTAGAAAGGAATTAGTTTTGCCAGTAAGAGCTGAAATAAGGATATCACTGCCCTGTTCTGAGAACCTGAATTCTGTTCCAAAATAGATAAGACAAGACTGAGTCTTGACCTCTATCTCTGTGTTTTTTAGTGGTGATCTGTGTAAGTCACCTGTGTCTGAATGGTAATGATACATTGAGGAGACAGAACCATTCACCTGACAGAACAAGGAACTGAACAGCTAGGTCTTCTCATGTCCCAGATGGCCCTATTTCATAGAAGAAGAAACCAATGCTTAGTTAGCTAGGCAAAACAGCTGGCCAGGGCCACACTCCACAAGTTTGCCATAGAATTTTGCTCCCTTTCTTGTATATTACTGGTTAGAACATTACTATCCTGAAGATCTATTCATATTATTCCTTGCTTTAGGGAAGTCTATTAAATGAATGGTTCCTCTGTTTCCCTTTTATAAAGATGGGGCAAATGACATTAATTTATTCACTAATTCATTCAGCAGAAATAGTCTAGGCACTAAAAAGATGGAGATAAAAAGATATAACCCATATCTGGAGATATGTATTATCTTTTGCAATAGGAGAGATATACACAAAAAATTATAATAAAATTCAGTTATGAATATAACAGACTTTAGAACAAAATTCTGTGGGAAGATTGTAGTGATACAGTAGAGGGAGTCTTTGCCAGACTCTTTTGAGCCCTTTGAAGAATACATAGAGAGCTTATATATCTATATATCCTAAAACATTTTGAAAATTGCATGTAAACATACATCTTTTCTATTTCTATATTATCATCATCCAATGCTGAACATGAGCATGTTCCTGCCATGGTATATGTGATAAGAAACAACTGAACCACTGGAAAAATTGACAAGGTTCGCTAGATAACTTTTTAATATCTCATTACTCTGTATCTTTCCTCTTTCTTTCACTCCTACTTAGAACCCTCTCTTTCTTCTATACACACCAAGTTTATTTTTCAAGGCTCTACTTGAGGAACTGGTAGGTTTACATTTAGGCTATCTGTAGAGGGTCTGAAATGTGCACAGGACATTAGATACTTAAGTAACTAACCCTCATCCTAAAGTCACTTGTCAAGTACTGGATATTATTCAATGATTTGCTGCATGATGTGTCACCTTCATTGAGGAGATTTACAGAAAGGGACTGACACATGGTGATAGCTTGGCTGGAATAAAGCACACAGATGTGTGAGCTGTTCTTTAATCATATATTTAAATTTACTATATTTAGAGGATTCACTTTTGTTATGAGAAGCACCTTGTGGCAGAAATGAATCCAGATTGTCCTTGTACTGGAGAAAATTTCAGTTTTTGAAAATGTTAATTAAGCCATAGAACATTGAACCACCTTGTTTTTAGGGTTATAATGTGGGCACCTTTTTTTTTTTTTCTGATTTAGCGCTGTCTTGATAGTATTAATGCTCAATATTAAAGCAGCTTCCATGTGTTCTAATTAAGTAGCCAAAGTTTGGCTTCTGTGGATTGTTTCTTTAATGCAGGCATTAATAGCTCATAATGACTCCGAGAGAACTGTCTAGCCAATCTTGCCAAAACTAAAATTGTCTCTCATTTTTTATATCCCCAACTGTTCTCACCCTGTTGGGGATATTAAACGTATTTGCATTTAGGAGGAACCTCATATGCAGCTCTGTGGAAAATATTATTCTTTATGATTTTATAAACCATATGTAGCTAAGCAATGCATATGAAAGACCTATGTGTACACACAGTTGTCAGGACCAGGATTCTTGTAGGCCTTCCTTTTGATCCTCGGGATTTGTCAGTAAGAAATTGGTGAAAACTCCTGCCTCTCCTCACTCCTATTCTGAAGCAGAATTGTCTTTAATCTCTTGAGACTGTGAATAACGCCTGTGGACTTAGAGCCACCAACTCCCAGAACGTAGTAGAAAAAGGACACAGGGCCGATAGCCTGACCATTCACTATACCTGTTTGCTAGTGCTACTAAGACTGATCAAGTACTCTGACCTGGAATTTAAGTATTTTGCTATTCTGGACTGTTCTGTATTATCTGTTCTACTTGATGTCTCTGCTTACCTTTCTAGACCTAAGATACCTTCCAAAACTTTCTTGGCCTGCTGGATATTCAGTCCAGTTTCCTTCTAGTCAGCCATGTTCCACTTCTGCTTATACCCTGGGGAACTTTTTGAAAATGGAAGAGAGTGAGGTGGAATCTCACAGTGGTTTTGATTTGTATTTCCCTGATGCTGAGTGATGTTGAGCACTTTTTCATGTGTCTGTTGGCCATGTGGATGTCTTCTTTGCAGAAATGTCTGTTCATGTCTTCTGCCCATTTCTTGATTGGATTATTTGTTCTTTGGGTGTAGAGTCTGATAAGTTCTTTATAGATTTTGGATACTAGCCCTCACACAAGTCAGAACGGCTAAATTAATAAGTCAGGAAATGACAGGTGTTGGCAAGGATGCAGAGAAAGGGGAACCCTCCTACACTGTTGGTGGGAATGCAAGCTAGTACAGCCACTCTGGAAAACAGTATGGAGGTTCCTCAAAAAGTTAAAAATAGAGCTACTCTATGACCCAGCAATTGCACTACTGGGTATTTACCCTAAAGATACAAATGTAGTGATCCCAAGGGGCATGTGCACGCCAATGTTTATAGCAGCAATGTCCACAATAGCCAAAATATGGAAAGAGCCTAGATATCCATCAGCAGATGAATGGATAAAGAAGTGGTATATATATATACAATGGAATACTATGCAGCCATTGAAAAAGCAAAATCTTGCCATTTGCAATGACATGGATAGAACTAGAGGGTATTATGCTAAGTGAAATAAGTCAATCAGAGAAAGACAATTATCATATGATCTCACTGATATGAGGAATTTGAGAAACAAGACAGAGGATCATAGGGGAAGGGAGGGAAAAATGAAATAAGACAAAACCAGAGAAGGAGACAAACCATAAGAGACTCTTAATCTCAGGAAACAAACTGAGGGTTGCTGGAGGGGAGAGGGATGGGAGGGATGGGGTGGTGTGGTGATGGACATTGGGGAGGGTATGTGTTATGGTGAGCACTGTGAATTGTGTAAGACTGATGAATCACAGGCCTGTACCCCTGAAACAAATAATACATTACATGTTAATTAGGAAAAAAGAAAATAGAGGGGAGATTTTAAATATCGAGGAATAAGAGTGATAAGAATGAAGTAAGATAGAAACGCAGGCGTTTCTATAGTTGAATGAAGTAAGAATGAGAAGGCAGAAGGGATTGGGGCCCAGAGCTCAGAAGGAAGTGCTAAAAAGAGTAGGGACATCTTTTTCATTATAAGAGTAGGGAAGGAGAAAAAGTTGGGGACAGACACAGTTTAAGTTAGTTTTGGAGAATGGAAGTCAAAGTGGCTTCCATTTTGTAATTTAAGTTGGAGGTAAGGTCCATCAGCTGAGAGAAAAAAAGAAATGGAAGAACAGAGCTTGAAAAAGTAGCTAAAATTTGGAATAGACCCTGCTTACACAGCCTCTTTTCCTAAACTAATTGTCCCTATAAACAAGGGCTAGACCAGCTAAACTGAAATGATTCTGCCAAAAAGTGACCATATTGAAAAGCTTGAAAACTTCATTAGTAAATTACTTTAATGAGCCGCTCTATGCAGCCCTGATTCATCAAAAATATGAGTTGGTGCCATTACAAAGAGATAGTGTCTAGTCTTAGCTGAGCTCTCACTGTCACCCAGCAATCCACTGATTGGTTTTTTGATCTGCTACTTCTGCCATTATATGCTTTCTCTTCCCCCAAGAAGTATGTTAGGTGGTAATATTTATACTTGGAGGTCTGCAGTAAGAAGATTCTTCTGCTTGGAGGCCATGGCAGGACCTAGCTTATGTGACCATCAACTGTTTTTTAGTGTTAACTGGCAAAAAGTCTTTCTTGACTTTCTGGAGCTTCTGAGAAAAGATAATCGAGAGTCCCATCTCAAGAAGTCTTCTGTTCTATTGAGTTCAATGAACTAAAAGGAAAAGCAGAGATTAGAATTTCTAAAGTCTGGATTCCTTTGTATCGTGTGTGTGTGTGTATGTGTGTGTGTGTGTGTGTGTTTAGTATTTCTATGAATGAGGTTAGCTGAGGAACTAGAATTTTCTATCAAAACAGAAATGTGCTCATGTGTGGCTAATGGTCTATATGAAATGAATGTACATATGACTAAGGGAAGACTTTGAGATGAAAAAGTGGTACACTTTGGGACCAGGAGATTTGTGATGGATCTAATGTGTGGCCTAGCATCAGAATCATGGTGTGGGGAGCAGTCAGGTAGACTTGGTAGATATATCAGGTCTGATGAAAATGAAAATTCCTTTTCAGAATAGGGGAATAATACCAAACTGAGTTATCTGAAGGACAGACATGCAGGTATAATAATAATTAGGGATTGCTGAGTTTCAGGTACTCTTCTCAGTACTTTATCTATATTAATTCATTTAAACTTCACAAAAGCCCTATGAAGTAGGTACTGCTTTTATCCATATTTGGAGAAGGGAGTTTAAGTAACTTGCCCAGGGTTACAGAGCTATTTCATAGGAGAGCTAGATTTCAAACCCAAGCAGTTAATTGTGATGGCAGCAAAGGAATTATCATCTCTGTTTTTAAAACACAGATTTAGTAAGTTGTCCAAGGTTAAATAGCTAGTGGTACTAAAATTTTGAAGAACCTAGGTATTCTGTCAGTAAGATACTGTTTTGTTACTACACCCTTGGTACTCAAAGTATCAGCAACACTGACAGCAACAGTAGGGAGCTTATCAGAAGGACTGTTCTAAAGTCTGCTAAATCTGAACCTGTATTTGTATGAACATTACAGTTTGAGAAAAAATGGGCTATACTTCACTGCTACTGGTTCATGGGTCAGATAGGTGCAAGTACCATTAGCTAAAGGTAGAAACTACATGCCTATTATCCATCTAAGAAAGGGCAGGTTGGAAATTTGGGGGTTTCAAATAGCAGAAAACGCAGGCGTTTCTATAGTTGACCACTAGCACTGGAGTAGAGAGGTAAGAAATGGGACTGTATAGGAACTGAAGTTCTGTGCAGTAACTTCTTCACAGAGGAGGAACTGAAGTATGTAGTCAGGGCTGGACCAGCAGCTAGACTTCCTAGAGCTCCTTTTATTTATTTTCTGTGGGCAGAGCTGGTTCTGAATGGGTCTGACTTGCAGTGATTCCAGGAGGGGAGGCTGGCAGGATGGATTTGGCATACCCTCCACTTGAACTTTTGGCCTCTCTGTCCCAGGAGAATCACAGATTTTACTACTTTAAGTAAAGTTGATATATGAAAATCTAGATTTATAATACAGCAAAGGTTACAGGTGTGGAAATCTAAATTTGTGGACCATGTAACTGAATTATTTGTTATATTAGAGGACATATCATATGTTTTCTTTCAATAATGAGCTCCTCTAACACATTTAAGGCAGAATTCAATTTTCAGCACTGTTAATAATGCAACCTGGTAGGAAGATACACAATATCTTGTGTAAAGTGAGGTGTCCAGGCATGAGCTAGGATCATTTGCCTAAAGAGCTGTATAAAGTGATCTGAATGTTTACTGAATTAGAGATAAATAAGGTTTTGGTATATGCTACCCTTTAAAAGACAAGAGAAGTGCTTTCTGGAGAACATACTACTTTTGACTTTAGGCCTCCTTCAGTTCTGCTGTTGCATAGTTTTTCTTCTTCATGGTCCATTGAACTGAACTTGTGACTTAAAGTGGTTCACTGAACTGAAATTTATTGGAATTTGAGGGAGGAAACAGTGAAATGAAAATACGGTTTTGTTATTTTTGTACAAGGCTTCCTAAGCAACATTTCACAAACCACAAGGTGCCAATTGCCTTTGTGGTTTCATTCATTCATCCATCCACCCACTCACCTAACCACTCATTCATTAATTCAAGCCAATATTATTAATAGTCACTTTGTTAGGGTTGGAGATGCAAGAGCAGACAAGACAGATACAGTTCCTGTTGTTTTGGAGCTTATAGTCTAGTGTGAGATGCAGCCAAGTTAACCAGGCAGTTCCCAGTTGAGTGTCATTATCGGCTGGAACCACTGAACTTTAGGATGTCATGGAAGTATGGAAAAGGTGTTTAATTCCTAAACTAGCTGTAATTCATAGACAGATACTATATAAACCTTCTATTGCTGCATAAGATATTACTCCAAAAATTTTTTTAACAATACACACTTAATACTCTACAGTTTCCGTGGACTCAGTACTGGGTTATGATTTAGCTGGATACTGTGCTTCAGGGTTTCTCATTGGCTGCAATCCAGGTATTGTTCAGGACTCCAATCATCTCAACGCTTAACTGGGGAACGCTCCACTTCTAAGCTCACTCACGTGATTGTTGGAAGAATTCAGTTCCTAATGGGTTTTTGACTGTGAGCATCAGTTCCTTGCTGGTTGTTGGCCTGAAGTCACCCTCAATTACTTGCCACATTGGCTTTTCCCTAGGGAAGCTTACAATATGGAAGTTGGCTTCATCAAAGTGAGTAAGCAAGGGAAAAAGAGAGTGACAGCAAGACAGAATCATGGTCTTTTGTAAACTAATCCTAGAAATAATGTTTCATCACTTTTGCCATGTACTGCTCCTTAGAAACAACTCACTAGGCCCAGCTGCACTCCAAGAAAGCATCCCAGACCCAAAGGGGAGAGGATAATATTATATAAGGATATGAATATTAGGAGGCAAGGATCACTGGGGGCCATTTTAGAAGCTGCATACCATAGAAATGTTCTTTTGTGTGAAGATATGAGTTGCAGCTACTTAATAGTTCCATTGTGCTATTTTTGGTCTCATTCTTACAACTCAAAATTTGTCACAAGGTTCCCCTGCCTAGGATTATCTGGATTGACAAAACAAAACAAAATAAAAAAACCCAAAAAACAAAAAACAACTACTCTGGTTGTTAAGTCCTGTCTTCCATTATCTCAATCATAATAGTTAGGAGGGTCAGAAAAAGTTTTCAGAAAGAAAGAATGTTTGAGCAAGTGCAAATTTAGTGCCATCTTTTGTGGTGTTTTTCCAAGATTCCTGGTAGGCCTCTTCTCTCAGTCACCTGTTCTAATGAGTTTCTTTTTTAAAATTGAGGTATTATTAACATACATTGTTACATTAGTTTCAGGTGTACAACATACCAATTCAACATTTCTATACATTACTCAATGCTCACCACGGTTAAGTGTAGTCACTGTCATCAACCAATGCTACTACAGTATTATTCATGGTATTCACTATGCTGTACTTTCCGTCTCTTGATTTATTTATTTTTATAACTAGAAGTTTGAACTTCTTAATCCCCTTTATCTATTGCACCCATCTCCCCACCTACCTTTCCTCTGGCAACTGTCAGTTTTCTGTATGTAATAGTCTTTTTGTTTATTTTTTTTTGTTCATTTGTTTTTTAGGTTCTATGTATAAGTGAAATCATAAGGTATTTGTTTTTCTCTCTGACTTCTTTCATGTAACATAATGCCCTCTAGTCCATCTACGTTGTTGCAAATGTGAAGATCTCATTCTTTTTATGGCTGAGTAATAATAGTTCTTTGTATATATGTATATACACATATCTTCTTTATCCATTTATCTATCAATGGACATGGATTGCTTCCATATCTTGGCTATTGTAAATAATGCTGCAGTAAACACAGGGGTGCATATGTCTTTTCAAATTAGTGTTTTTATTTTCTTTGGGTAAATACCCAGTAGTGGAATTACCGAATCATGGTATTTTTATTTTTCATTTTTTGAGGAATCTCCATGCTGTTTTCCACGGTGGCTACACCGATTTACATTCCCATTATCAGTGCACAAGAGTTCCTTTTTCTCCACATCCTTGCCAACACTTGCTATTTCTTGTCTTTTTGATTCTGACAAGTGTAGGGTGATACCTCATTGTGGTTTTGACTTGCATTTCCTTAATGATTGGTGATGTTGAGCATCTTTTCACGTGTCTTTTAGCCATCTGTATATCTTTTTTGGAAAAATGGTCCTCTGCCTATTTTTGAATCAGAATTCATTTTTTGGGTGTTGAATTGTGTAAGTTCTTTGTATATTTTGAATGTTAACCCTTTACCAGGGTTGGAAATATCTTCTCCCATTCAGTAGGCTGCCTTTTCATTTTGTTGATGATTTCTGTGTGCCTATTTTTGTGCCAGTACCATACTGTTTTTATTATTATGGCTTTGTAGTATATCTTAAAATCTGAGATTGTGATACCTCCAGCTTTGTTCTTTCTCAAGACTGCCTTGGCCATTCAGTATCTTTTGTGGTTTCATACAAATTTTAGTATTATTTACAAAATACAATATCCATTTATGATAAAATCTCTCAACAAAATAGGTTTAGAGGGAACTTACCTCAGCATAATAAAGGCCATATGTGAAAAATCCACAGCTAACATCATACTCAATGGGGAAAAACAGAGTTTTTTTCTGTAAGATCAGGGACAAGACTAGGATATCCACTTTTATTTCACTGGAACTGTCCACTGGAGGTCCTAGCTGTAGCAGTCAGACAAGAAGGAGAAATAAAAGGCATCCAAATTGGTGAGAAAGTAGTAAAACTGTCACTATTTGCAGATGACTATCAGAAAACCATAAAAACTTCACCAAAAATTATTAGAACTGATAAATGAATCCAGTAAAGTTTCAGGGTACCAAATAATATATAGGAATCTCTTGCATGTGTATACATGAATAATGAAGTAGCAGAAATAGAAATTTAAAAAAAATCCCATTTAACTGTTGTGCCAAAAAAGAGTAAAATACCTAGGAATAAAGTTAACCAAGGAGGTAAAAGATCTGTACTCTGAAAACGCTGATGAAAGAAATTAAAGACAACACAATAAGACAACACAACAAATGGAAAGATATTCCATGCTCGCAGATTGGAATAATTAATATTGTTATAATGCCCATACCACCCAAAGCAATCACAGGTTCAATGCAATCCCCATCAAAATACCAACAGCGTTTTTCACAGGACTAAAATAACTGATTAGGTTCTTTTGGTTGTGAATGGCTCATTCAAGGTACCCTAAGTAGTGGATAATTTATAACAAATACCTGTGTTAGTTGGGACCCAGAAAATGCTTGAAAACCAGATCTTAGGGAGAGAGATATATTACTTAAGGTAAGGGATATGCTACTATAAGAGATCCCAAAATATAATGACTTAATAAGATGCAAATTTCTCCATTTCTCAATTTCTCCCTCTGTTTCTCTTTCCTTCTTCCACCCTCTCTCACCCCCTCTGTTATCTCCCTCTCTCCTCCCTTCTTTATTCTCTCATTTTAATATAGCTGGTTTTGGCAGGTTGTGTAGTTGTGCTCCATAAGGTAGTTTAAGGATCCAGGTACCTTCCATTGTTGTTTCAGCATCCTCTAGAGCAGAGATTGATAAATTATGTCTGGCAGGCCAAATCTATCTTGCTGCTTGCTTTTATAAATAAAGTTTTATTTGAATGCAGCCGCCATCATTCCATTACATATCATTTATGGCTGCTTTAGCACTACAACAGCAGAATTGAGTGGTTTTGACAGAGGTCTTGTGGACTACAAAGTCCTAACTTTTTACTGTATGGCACATTACATAAAATGTTTGCCAGCCCTTACTCTAGGACATTGTCCTCGTGTGCATGGTTTCTGCCATGTTTTCATTCCAGATTGTGGGAAGAGAAAAGAGTGAGTTCAGAGTAACAAATTTTATTTCAGGAAAGTGATGAGAAAATTGTACGCATCACTTTGCTTACAAACCATTGGTGAGAACTTAGTCACATAGCCATACCTGGCAGTAAGTGTGGCTGGGAAATATGTCTCTTTTGGGTGGTTTTGTGCTTAGACAATACCCAAGGCAAGAAGATAATTGTACAAGTATTATCCTCAGTTTTCAATAAGATAACCTAAGGCACAATGAAGTGAATTTACTTCCTTAAGGCCACAGAGTTTTTAAGAACTATTTTCTGACATCAGCAGTGGTGCTGAGCTGCTAGAAGAAAAAACGATAGTAGTGTTGGGCTACTTAGAGATAGAACTGGAAGAGAATTCAAAATCCAAAGAAACTTCAGAGACTTGTACATCAGAGTAGGTAATTTTCAGAGAATCTCTTTTCTTTCTCTCCTCCTGTAAACTGGCTTTCTATTCTTTTACTGTGTGTGTGTGTGTGTGTGTGTGTGTGTGTGTGTGTGTGTGTGTATGAGGCACAGAGGTCAAGTGATTTTCCCCAAGTCACATAGCTAATAAGTGGCAAAGCCAGAATTCTAGCTCACGTGGTTTGAATCCAGAACAAGGTACTTCATCCCTACAGTTCATAAAATTTTGAGTACTCCATGTGCAAAGTTCTCCAGTGACATAGGATGTAATTCTGTTTTCTATGCCTTTTTTTCTCATGAACTACTTTCAAGAATGCTCCAAAAGCTCTGTATGTACCAGGACTGATGTCTCTGGGATGACTCTCAGAGTCTAACAAGTAAACTATACGTATTAAAAATATTTAGTGATAAATTTTAATGATGCATTTAAAATATTCCTATGAAGTCAGGAAAATACATTGGATATTTTTGTATTCTTTCAGTAAATCCTAGTATTGTAATTGCTGGATTATAGGGTAGTTGTATTTTTAACTTTATGAGGAACCTCCATACTTTTTTCTACAGTGGCTGTACCAGATTGTATTCCCACCAACAGTGCATGAGAATCCCCCTTTTCCCACATCCTCACCGACATCTGTTGTTTCTTGTGTTGTTGATTTTAGCCATTCCAACAGGTGTGAGGTGATACCTCATTGTAGTTTTGATTTGTATTTCTCTGATGATCAGTGAGATTTGTATTTCCCTGATGATCCGTGATGTTGAGGATCTTTTCATATGTCTGTTGGCCATCTGTATGTCTTCTTTGGAGAGATGTCTATTCATGTCTTCTGCCCATTTTTAAATTGAATTATTTATTTTTCAGGTGTTGTGTTTTATAAGTTTTTCATATATATTGCATACTAACCCTATATTATATATGTCATTTGCAATATCTTCTCCCATTCTGTAGGTTGCCTTTTAGTTTTGTTGATTGTTTCCTTTGATGTGCAGAGGCTTTTTATTTGGATGAAGTACGAATAGTTCGTTTTTGCTTTTGTTTTTCTTGTGTCAGGAGACATATCTAGAAAGAAGTTGCTATGGCCGATGCCAAAGAGGTTACTGCCTGTGTTCTCTAGGGTTTTTATGGTCTCAAGTCTCACATTTGAGTCTTTAATCCATTTTGAATTTACTTTTGTAAATAGTATAAGAAAGTGGTCCAGTTTCATTCTTTTGCATGTTGCTATTGTTTTCCCAACATCATTTGTTGAAGGAACTGTCTTTTTCCACTGGATATTCTTTCCTGCTTTGTTGAAGATCAACCATATAGTTGTGGGTTCATTTCTGGATTTTCTATACTGTTCCATTGATCTATATGTCAGTTTTTATGCCAGTACTATACTGTTTTAAGGGATACTTGCACCCCCATGTTTATAGCAACATTATCTACAATAACCAAATTATGGAAACAGCCCAAGTATCGATTGACTGATGAGTGGATAAGGAATATATGGTATAGATATACAATGGACTATTACTCAGCCATAAAAAAGAATGAAATCTTGCCATTTGCAATGATGTGGATAGAGCTAGAGAGTATTATCCTAAGTGAAATAAGTCAGAGAATGACAAATACCATATGATTTCACTCATATGTGGAATTTAAGAAACAAAACAAATGAGAAAAGTGGGGAAGAAAGAGGAAAACCAAGAAACAGACTCTTAACTATTGATAACAAATTGATAGTTACCAGAAGGGAGGGGGTGGGGGGATGGGCTAAATAGATGATGTGGATTAAGAGTGCATTTGTTGCGATGAGTACCAGGTGTTGTATGGAAGTGTTTAATCACTATGTTGTATACCTGAAACTAATATTACACCATATGTTAAGTAACTGGAATTTAAATAAAATTTTTTTAAAAAAGGTGCATTGGATAAATGAATGTGCTTGTAGAGTTGTGCAAATAAGTATTTACTATCTAGCATAAACAGTCCACATTATCTTGATAAATCCAGAGGATTAGTTTTTCTTAGTATGGGTTAATTGTACAGCCACAAATAGTTCCAGTTAGTATTGTCTATTGTGTGAGTAGTACAGATTTTAAATATTTTTAAACTATATGAAGTTTTACAGTGGTGTGCAATATGACATCAGTATATGACTATGTCAGAATGGTCTTTTGTGGGAAATGAATGATAACAAAATGTTGGAAAATATTTAGGCCACAAATGTAACTGCTATTCTGCAAAATTGGCATGCATCCCTCCTTCCTATTTACCTTCCCTTTATTCTACTTCTCTACATTAAATTATGCTCAACCCCTCCTTTAACACCTGGTTCAAAATGCCCTATGTGCTCTCAGGACTTCTAGACACAGTTCATACAGACATTTGCTTTTGATGACATGTTTTCTGTAACTGGTCTTCAGTCATCTCATGTATGTTTGTTTTGTCACACTATATAGACTGAAATGTCTTCACAATGTCAGGAAGGGCCTTAGCAAACAGAAGGTGAGCAGTAAATGATGTTGACTGACTACCTTTAAAGAACACAAACATCTGCTTGCTGCAGGTCAAGATTCAGAATTCCTAATGAATACACATTTCCTTAATCACAAAGATCTGCCAAGAAGAAGGGAAAGAAAGTACTTAGAACTTTTACAACAAAAATCATAAAACAAAACAAGAATAAAACAAAAGAAAACCTTCACTATTTGATTTTCTCTAGGCACACTCTGATTGCTTCAAACTGATCCATTAAGGTTACCCATAAGTATTTTGTAAATAAAGGGTAAAATCAGCCTATATTCATTTCTTAAAAAGAGTATATGGAGATTTCAATGTGTTTGATTCCTACTTGAAGTTGCCATAATGCTTTGTAGAAGACAGTATTACACTATACACTTACTTCTGTGGTCAGGTGGAGGAGTGGCCGAGAAAGTGTGTGTGTGTGTGTGTGTGTGTGTGTGTGTGTGTGTGTGTGGTCTTCTCTAGTAATACTGAACCCCTTCTGTGAGATTTGTGAGACCCCTGATTTATCAGCAAAATCTATCACAAGAGTTTGTCTATATAAGAGAAAAAAATTAAGCCTTCAAACTGAAGCAAGGGATTATGAGATCAGTGTTTGCTTGAACTCCTAAATTATGAAGGAAGGTTGACAGGCCTGAATTTGGTATGATGGAGAAGTATTTTAGAAGAGATTGATAAAATTTATAAGTATTTAATAAAAAACATGTGGGCAAGTGTTCTTTAACTTGAAGCTTTGTGGGGAATATCCTGATGATCATAGTTCTCTATGCCATCCCTGGTTCCAGATATATCCAAAGAATTGACCCAACTATTTTCTAGTTCCAAGGAAGCTGGCCTCACTTAGGAATGTCCTAAGGAGTCAGTTTTGCTGTGGCTCATTCTTGCTTTCTTAAGACTAGTTTAAATCAGGGTTTCCAAAGCTGTCTTTTGAGCATGTTGGCACACCAATTAATCACTATCAGTAGGATAGGAATTTGTATAGTTTATCTGTATGAACAGCTGGGTAATTTTGGCCTTCTACCCTTTCTCACCTGGACTCCTTTGACCACTACAGCTCTATGCCTTGCCCTGGGCTCACAGCTCTTTGTGTGTTTCCTCTAACACAGAATGTATTCCATGTTACTTGGCAAAATAGTTTTTTAAATACAACTAGTAATAATGCAGTTAGTTGTTTATGTGGCTGTTTCCCTCACCAATTGTGAACTAAGAACAAGATCATATCTTATTCTCCTCTGTATCACCAACATCTAACAAAAAGTAAGTGATTTATAAATGTTCTATGAATGAATGAGCCTGAGTTGTGGCTCAGGACCAAGGACCAAGGACCAAGGTGAAGATAATAGCACTAATCAAAATTGTAATAGTTAACTTTTACTGAGCACTTACTATGTACCAGACATTATGTTGAGCACTGAAATGAACTATATCATTTAATCTTCACATCTACCCTATGGGGAGTTATCCACATTTATAAATGAGAACACTAAGGCTCAGAGAGGTTAATTTATTTGCCAAAAGTCACACAGCTAGTAAGTTTTGGAGTAAGGATTAAAACCAAGGGACATCAGTCTTTAAACTTCCACTACTACATTGCCTGCTACAGTGTCAAATTTGTGAGACCCAAATAAGCTTGGCTTCCTGGTGGGGATCCCAGAATGACTTCAAGTTTCTGGGCCCAATCTAGCTTCATATTAGAATAGATTTTAATCCAAATTATCCCAGAAATCTGGGGACTTATGGTAACAAAATTTTCTTCCTGAAGGGGCAGAGACTACTCTTAGTTTGAGGGCGAAGATGCTGGTGCTGGAAAAGAGTTCTGTGGCATTGTGGTATTTGGTTCAAAGAGTTTCTTTATAATTCTTACTTATTAAATTCTGTGTGCTTCTCCTCTGACCTATTTTCCTGATGTCAGGGATCCAGATCACTAAGAATAGATCACATATGTTCCTTGTAGAGGGAGTATCATTTATGAAGGTCTTGATGTGGGAAGGAGCTTGGCATATTCAAGGAGTAAAAAAATGACCCGTGTGGCTAGAGCATAGGGACTGAGTGGCAGAGAAACTAGATGAGCCCGAGAGGGGGATTAACTAATTCAGAACCTCTTCAGAACTCAAGATGAGTGTGGTGGGACAGTGTTATGAAGGAAGAAAGAATAATAGGTGAGATTCTCTTCCACTTTCAGAGAAGTAAGCCCCTTGAATACACTGAAGATGGCTCTTTGTTGAATTCTCTACTATGATGGATTTTGTTCTAAGGAAATTCTAGAATGCAGGCAGACCCTTAATTATACTCAGAATATGTTCCCTAAGAACACAGTATCTATGAAAAATTCAGGAGTAGGGATTTTGGGCCAAGATTGTACAGATAAATATATAGATAGCTATAGATGTAGATATAAATACAGATAATTAAATGAAATGAGATTAAACGCAACATACTCTAATAGAATTAGTAGGTGTGTTAAAACCTTTAGTCACTAATTACAACTTAATGAAATAACAACTTAATTCCCATACCTACCTAATTCCCACACCTCCTTTTCTTTTGGATCTATAATTTACATAACAAATTATTCATCTAATGGTTAATCATCTGCCTCCCTGGTTAGACTCTAATGAGATAGCCTGAGGTTTGAAGAAAATGATTCTTGAGATACTCCAGGATTCCTGAAACTCAGGGGGTCCCAGGAACCTGGACCTCCTTACTTTTCTGGGGGTGGTGAGAAGGTCTCCACATTTTGTAGTTTTCTCCACAGAAGCAGTAGATCTGAAGGAGGCAGTATGTTAGGAGGTGACCTGGCAACAAAGGCAAGGGAATTAACATATACTGAATGCCTATCATGAGTCAGGCATCTTACATTTGTTATTTCATATAATTAGCACAACTGTTTGCAGTAGGTGCTATTAATTACCACTTTAGAGATGAGAATGAGAATTGGATAAGTTAGGTGACTTGCCCAAGATCATACAGCTAGTTAAGTTGTAGAGTAGGGAATCAAATACTGTGCAATTCTGTCTGCTTATAAAGTTGTGCCCTTCCAGCTTCCCCCTTTCCTGCTTCCTGGTTTTCCTTACAGCTGGCTTCTCCCTACCTCTCAGGTGTTCACCAGACAATGGCTCCTTTATTTGGAAATCAGGGCCTAATAGGGAGGAAGATCCAGATATATACGATTTGATATCATATTTGATATATATGATAGTATTTCTATTTGCAGAATATGAGATTCTCACCAGTTAAACAAACATGCATACACCACCCCACACCTCCCACTGCCCCTGTTTTCTGCCTGACACTACCACATGATAACCTCCCCTTTTGTTCCTCTCCAGCTGCAGGAAATTGACCCTGAAAAATAATTTTGGGAGACTGAACTCAGAATTAATTGTATATCATGAACCAAAAATAAAGTACTTTTGGGGTACGTGGGTGGCTCAGTGGGTTAAAGCCTCTGCCTTCGGCTCAGGTCATGATCTCAGGGTCCTGGGATCGAGCCCCGCATCGGGATCTCTGCTCGGCAGGGAGCCCGCTTCCCCCTCTCTCTCTGCCTGCCTCTCTGCCTACTTGTGATCTCTCTCTGTCAAATAAATAAATAAAATCTTAAAAAAAATTATATAAAAAATAAAGTACTTTTTAATCAGGTTTCTTGATAACCTGAGAACCCTAAGTAGATTGAAGGGGAGAGGGAAGTCTTTTTTGAATATGGATGGTTAGTTCAAGCCTGTGTAAAGTACAGCAGGGAAGGCTACCCCTAAAGCCAGAATAAAGACAATGGGTCTTTGCGGGGTAGGGAGAGGGAATTCCACTAAGAATAAGAATTCGTTGAAGGCAGGGATTACATGTTGTTTTTTGTTTCCAGCAGCTAACACAGTGACTTGCATATAGTAGGTGCTCGGTAAATGTTTATTAAACATTCAAGTGTAAAATTCTAAAAAATATGAATACTTGAAAAGAAACACCTTTTTGTTAATAGTTTTCAAGTAATTCACACTACAATAATAAAGTCAAGGAAGTATAGTTACCCTTTGGGGGAACTGCTATGATTAACAGATGGGGATATTGCCAATAGTTCCACGCCTGCTATTAACTAGCTATGTGCCCATGGACAAGTCATTCAACTATTCTGTGCCCCAGTTGCCTCATCTGTAAAATGCACCATGTAGAATGTTTCTAAAATTGTTTTATCCATATGAGTTCATTATTTTATGCACAAAATAAAATAACCAATATTTATTTAGGTCCTGACAGTTTATAAGGACTCATGCATATTATCTCACTGAAGCCGCCCACAATGTTGTGAAGTAAATTTATTATCTCAGTTTCACAGATGAAGAAACCAAGGCTCAGATTAAGCTAAAGTAATTTGTACTTCTGCTAAGTAAGTCTTTTGACTCAAATCCAATCCTCTTTCCAGGTACCACAGCTCTTTCCATATAGTAATTACCTGTAGTTAAATCATGCTTCCAAACTGCTTGAAAAATCATTTGTTCACTTAAGTCCTCAAACATCTCTCTTCCAATTGTATTTAATTGTATATTTACTCAGCAAATTCATTTCTAAATGTCAAATCAGTGAAAGTTGACTTATTAGGAATTTCACATTCTTGAGGTCTTAATTAATGAGGTTTTCCTTTATTCTTCTGCAATGAGCCTTGACTTTTTGGTGAAGAAAATGTATTTTCCCTACCGGAAGCTTCTGCAGATTGTGAGGGGTTGTACTTTTTAGCTTATCTAGAAACGAAATCTATGCTCTAATTAAGCCATCTCTTTTACAGCTAACAATAGAAAGTACACCTGCTTTGCTTTAATGTGGATTCATATTAGTAGTGTAGATATGACATCATCAACAAAGAAAACTGTACATATACCCATTTAGAATATTTTGAAAATTATTTGATGCCATTGCTGCCAATGACAAGATATTAAATCTACTACTGGACATTTTAAAGTATATTATGATAAATCATATTCCCTTTAGACCTCACCCTCCTTGGGAATGACTCCTCAAATGTACATATTTCCTCAGGGCATGACGCACTGCAAAGTTTTCATAATTTCGCGAAGTATGAAGAGACTTTGGCAAATATTACTGAACCTGTCAGATTTAACTGCTTGTAAATTCAATTAGTCGGGGGAAAAAACAGGTTTAGAGAACACATCAAAATTCAATTAGTCAGCAAATTGGAGTTGTTAGCCCACTCTTTGGGGCAATCTATCAAAAGGGAAAGGATACTTGACACTTTTGATCAACTAATTAAATGCATTAGGTCCTGATGGGTGGTTTTTTAATATTCACCACCCTTTCAAATCTATTTGGCCAGGAAACCTGATATGAAAGAGTTCCATTGGTAAGCACTGTATAAATAAGTGTACAGAATGAGTAATTGAGGTATAGACAGAAGGTGTTTCCTCACTTCCTTCTTTTAATTGATTGAAAGAGGCTGGCTTTAAATTCCTGGTTCCTTTTAATAACCAATTTAGGTATTGCCAACAAGATTACTTTATTGCACACTAAATACTGCTTTATTAATTAACCTTGTTCATCATAAATGAAGGTGTTTATAGGTATTAACTGATTATAATACTGCTCATTCCAGAATTGGACTTCTAGTGTGCTAATGATAATACTTACTTTTGGATGATGTTTAGAAGAATTATAACCTAGATTAAATAAACCAGGGAATGTAAACATTGCATGGGGGTGTTCTTTCTAAGTAACTATGTTTTTTCTTTGCTGCATAACTTGACTTTAACTAGATTTGTCATAGGCTTGCTATAATTGAATTGTTTCAAAGCTATATTTTTTAATCTGGATTTCATCCCACAATAGTGAAAACATTTAACAATATTGATTTCCTTCCTAAAACCACTTGCCACCCTCCCACTATTTGGGCAAATGTTTATTTGGAAGCTTTTTAGTCCTTTATTCCTGAACAAAAAGGAGTATGATAGTTCTCCTCATTGTAAGAAAACAGTGAAAAATAAACTGCTGATGAGGAATGGTCTGGATTAGTGTTGTTTTCCAGTCTCAGATCTACAAATATCCTTGCTTGGTTTCTGATTTTGGCAAAGTTACAGCTTCTTTCAAGTTTGGCTTCCTCATCCATAAACTCCCTATCTAACTCAGTTTAGCATTTCTATTTCTTTTTATCCATTGGCATTCATGTCATCACACAATTGCTGATACCTTCCTTTGGTCTTTTTCTATCTGGCTATCTTTGGTTAACCTTGGTCTTGTAGTCCTTTTATCCTTAGGACTGATTCACCTTATTCATCTCTCCTTATGCTTTTTGTTAATTTATATGGGACAGCTAAGTTGCCTGCCTTCTTCTAGAATTTGCACTGGGGCCCTTTGTTTGATGGCATTACTTTCCAGCCTCTATCTCTGAAATGGGAAGACCCTTTTTATCTGACAAGAATCACTGACTCACAGAACAGAAAATGAGTTGAGGGCAATATATTAATAAAATTAACCTAATTTTAAAATTAGAACAGAAACATCAAAGTTTGATCTGTGAGTGGTAAATACATTTATTTACTGGGTCCCGCATCAGTTTGCTCCCTGCATAGCATAACCTATTGAGTTGTGGAATAGCTGAGAGGTAGAGTGATGTAGAAAGCAAAGAAAATACTGTAGAACACAGAGATTAAGGGATTGTTACCATCTGAGCAGGGAATTGGGAGCATTGACCTTAAAGTTACAATCAACCTCAATTAACTACTCCATAAACTGTCTATGGCAAATTCTCAAATCCAAGTTACTCTCTCTTTGGTTTCTAGCACATACCTGGTCTGTCTTCCCAATTGGTGGATACTTAGGAAATATAAACTAATTTTACTACTAGCCCGACAAATTTAGTTGAGAAGAAATGTCTGTTGAATTTTTTTTTAAATTCATAAAACACATGAAAAGATTTGGATTTCCTACTCTTTCAGATTAAGTGTATGCAACAGATTTACATTTGTAGGACATACCTGTAGCACAATACTTAAGAGTATGGCACTGAAGACAGACTGAATTTAAACCTGATCTACATTCTGGCTGTGTGACCATGGGCAAATAACTTGTTGCTTTCAATCCTGGATGTTAGTTCAGAAAGCAATTTTGTCCATGGTGCACTGCTGGGGCTCTCCCATTCAGAGAAGGCACACTGAAATTTTAAGAAGTAACAGTTCTGAATAATGGCAGATTCACTAAATGATGTTTCAGATCACAGTGCTTATAATAAGGTTGCTGAGGCTTCAAAACTGATTACCAAGTAAAAAAACAGCATGGGAAAAAGTAGTTTTGTTGAGGTACCATTTCACACCCACTAAGAGGGCTACCATAAAAAAAAAATAAGTATTGATGAAGATTTGGGGAAATTGGAAACCTTGTACACTGCTGGTGGGAATGGAACTTGGTTCAGTCACTGTGGAAAACATTTTTGCAGTTTCTCAAAAAATTAAACATAGAATTACCATAATACTCAGCAATTCCACTTAGATATATGACCCAAAGAACTGAAAACAGATTCCAACAAATACATGCAGAAGCATGTTCATAATACCACTCTCCACAATAGGCAAAGGTAGAAAGCAGTCAATCATACATCAGTGAATGAATAGAAAGACAGATCCCATATCCATACAACAGAATATTATTTAGCTATAGAAAGCAATGAAGTACTGATCCATTCAATGTAGATGGACCCTGAAAATCTTATGTTAAGTAAAAGAAACCAGACATAAAAGGCCTCATATTATATGATCCATTTATATGAAAAATAAGCAAATCCACGAAGAGAGAACCATAGTAGCAGTTGCCAGGGCCTGAGGTAAGGGGGAAATGGGGGAAAATGCTTAATGGCTGTGGGGTTTTGTTTTGGGAGTGATGGAAATGTTTGGGAACTAGACAGAGTTAGTGGCTGTACCACATTGTAAAAATGCTAAATATTACTGAATTGTTGACTTTATTATTTTATGTATTTGAATTATAGTTGACCCACGATGTTACACTAGTTTCAGATATACAACGTAATGACTCAATCAACTCTGTATGTTATGCTATGTTTACCACAGTGTAGCTAACATTTGTCACCATCCAGCACTGTTATAATACCATTCTACTACTGAATATTTACCCAAAGAAAATGAAAATACTAATTATATGCACCCCTGTGTTTATTTCAGCATTATTTACAATAGCCAACATATGGAAACAGCCCAAGTGTCCATTGATAGATGGAGTGGTTAAAGAAGATATGAGATATATGAGATATATATATATATCAAATATATCTCATATATCTCATATATTCCATTTTATATATATATAAAATGGAATATTACTCAGCCATAAAAAAGAATAATCTTGCCATTTTTGACAATATGGATGAGTGTGGAGAGCATTATGCTAGAAGCTGGTTCTTTGAAAGAATTAATAAGATTGATAAACCTCTGGCCAGACTTATCAAAAAGAAAAGAGAAAGGACCCAAATTAATAAAATCATGAATGAAAGAGGAGAGATCACAACCAACACCAAAGAGATACAAACAATTATTGGATGAATTATTCACTTTAAAATGGCTAATTTTATGTTATGTAAATTTTATTTCCATAAATTTTATCTGTATCTATATCTTTCTATCTATGTATCTTATACTTTCTAAATTTATGTTTCAGACTCTTAATTTAAAAATCAAGTACCTAAACTCTGATGTTTCTCAAACACACCAGCACACGTATACACATAACCCTTAAAACTACTGACATTAAGTTGCATTTTATCTTCCTGTGATACTCACTAAAGTGTGTGTGTGTGTGTGTGTGTGTGAATATGTATAAGTGGGGTTGGGAATAAGCAGTTCAGGAGCATCTAATAGAAGAAAATTTCAGCACCAAGATAGTTTATAAAATCTGAGGGATACAGTCAAAGTAACATCCATCTACACCTTTCACCAATATAAAGAATTCTAAAATAATTAATGTATGTATGCATGGGAAAGTAAAGACAAATTTGGCAAAATAAGGTCAGTTCAAAGGATTTATCTGTGTGCTGAGAGATGAGATAGAGCACAGTGGTGGAGATAATGCCTGTCTTCAAAAAGCAAAAATGGAAATAAGAGGAAAATATATGAACAGGATTGAGGGCACTGACTTGGCCTGCCAAAAACAAAACAGAACAAAACAAAATAAAACAAAAGGTTTTGGTGATTATTCTGCATTCCAAATATGTGTAATAGGAATTCATGAGGTGGGAGGAGAGATGCTAAGAGAAGGAGAAAGAGTAAATGTGGATGTGTTTGTATTCAAATTAATCTCCAGAGTAAACATAGTTATAAAAATCTCTAGAATTCAGAATGCCACTTCAATACTTCACTATGAAGAATATTTTCTGAGGAGCGGCGGAAGCATGTCAGGTGACTATTAGAGGGACCTATGGGGCTGGGAGACGAGTGAGGAACATCCTGCAAGCTTTAAATGTGTAGTAAGTTTATTTACAGGCTCCTCCTGCTTGGGCCATAGACTAGTCTTACCACAAAAAGAACTTGAATTTTGAGAAAATTATCTTTGAAGGTATATATAATCAAAACTGCTGAAAGATGGGCTCACAAGACCATATAGTGTGGTCCCAAGTGAAGGAAGAGTAATCCAGATAAAGTTCCCCCTTCTCCCTGAGTTGTCATTACAGTTTGATTGTCCCTGGCAATGTTATAAATCTACCTTTTCCCTGGGGCAGCCTGCCATTTTTGAGAAGTGAGGATCAATTTAATTAAGGTTTGTTTAATGGATTGATAGGGTTGAGGGGCTAAGGTTTGCCACAGGGAATAAATTGATGCCTAGTGTATTTTTGCCTCCAAGGTTAGAAAAGAGAAATAATGGAGAGAAAAGAGTCAAGAGTTAAGACTAGGGTCTAAGTGAAATCTTGTGAACCTCTGGAAATGATTCATTTCTGCTGGCTGGCATGTCCTTTAGACCTATATACTTATAGGGACAAAAATGGGAAAATTACTCCATTCCTTTCTGAGATATATATTTCCCTTTTATGGTCTTTTCAAATCCGTAGACCTTAACTAAATATGCAACCAAATAAGGAGAGAAGATACAACAATGTAGATTTAACATAATAGGGGGCTGGGAGTAGACCGGTGATTTTTTTTTTTTTATTCTCACTGAATGAACATTAAAAATATCAGTATTTTGTTTTATCACTGAGAGCAATAAGACCCCACCATCCCAGGTTTGTACTACCTATAATAAACTATAAATTTTGTTGAAAAGACTTTAGTCTCCTAGCATTTGTAGCAGCACCTCATCCATGGGGATCTCTATAAGTCTCCTTCCTTCAACAGTTATTTTCAAATTCCACTGAGAATAGACAAGGAAAGGTAAACATTGGCTAAGCAGGAGGCATTTGGTAAGATAATAGTTATTAAAAAAAAGGAATTTATTGGAAGGAAATTTTTATTTTTCCTGATCAATGATAAAAACAGATTCATAGACAAAAGCTTCACAACAGTTTGTTAATACAAATTAGGTATATTAGGGCCAGTACTCTAAGCTTTCAATGCGGGTGTTATAGAACACACGTCTTTTTTTAATACAGAATTGCTTCTGTTGTCATTATTGGAGAGCAAATTATGGACTAGATGGGCTCTGGGACATTTTTAATATCCTAATTAGTCATGGAAGAAAGCTGAGGGATCTTTCAACAATGTTCTTTTACTCTTCTGTTTAAGATGCCTCTAACTTGACCTGGGTAAAGAAGAATGGACTGAATGAGTCTCCAGTCACTTCCATTTTAGTGATTCCATCAGCTAGCTCTCATGCTACTTCTCTACTTCCTCCACTCCCCCCCCAGAAATGAGAGAAATATAAACCAATTCAAGCAATTTGTGATTAGCTTCCCTAACAAGCCACCTACATATACCAAGAATATGAGCTCAAAGTACATCACTTGAAGAGATTTAAAGTATAATTCCTCCCACCTTACTCTTCGTTTTCACTTAATCATCAATAATGGGAATAGATCATTTGTTTCTGCAATTCAGGAACTCTTTTATTTCTATACTCAGAGGCAAAATGGGGTTTGGTTTATTTCACATTTAAGTCATCTATTTCTTCAGTATACCATTGCATGTTTTTAATATATAGAGATATGCAGAAGTAGATGTGTAATGAGTTATTTCAGTTGAATAGTGTGTTAGTCAAGCTAGCCTGGGTTAAGCTGCAGTAACAAACAACCCTTAAATTTTAGTGTTTTAATCCAATAGAAGTTAATTTCTCATTCTTTTTTTTTTTTTTTAAGATTTTGTTTATTTATTTGACAGAGAGAGAGATCACAAGTAGGCAGAGAGCCAGGCAGAGAGAGAGGGGAAGCAGGCTCCCCGCTGAGCAGAGAGCCCGATGCAGGGCTCGATCCCAGGACCCTGAGATCATGACCCAAGCCGAAGGCAGAGGCTTAACCCACTGAGCCACCCAGGTGCCCCTAATTTCTCATTCTTGCAAAGTTCTTCTATGAGTGCAAGTGACTTACTAGGATATCTGACTTCATACTATGACTTCAGATTCCTTTGATTTGGCAGTTTCAGCCTCATCCCCAAGGTGACATACATTCACTTCTTCTCACAGGCCATTGGCCAAAACTGATTACCTGGCCCTGCCTAACTTTAAAGGGATCAGAGAAAACCTGAGAAATACATTCTTCCATGTTTCCAGAAGGGGAAGAAAACTGGATACAGGCAAATATTAAAAGTGTATATAACAATTTTTATTAAGTGGATCTTCTTCATGAATTGTTGACTACTTCCTTTATGATATTGATCAAAGGATTTGAACAAAAGGGAAAGACAGGCCTATTTATTTGTGAATTTTTAAAATGAATTGAGTCAAGCTAGCTGAGAGTACTAGGGAGAAGTAGCTGAGAAGTGTGCTCAACTTAGTAAAAGGAGCTCAGATCCACTATCTATAAAGTATACTTTAAGCAAAATCAATACACAAAATCCAAACTACAAAATAAATAAAGCATGTGCAATATATTTGATTAGACACTCAATCAACAAGTATATGTGGAGTGTCCATGGTATATGCAGTCCAATTTTTGAAAAATGATTTACCACAGGGTACTTTTAATTCATGGGGAAGCAAACTTTTCCTGTAAAGGGCCAGAGTGCATATTTTAGCTTTGTGGGCAATATGGTCTCCAAAGGTTCACAGCCAGTGATCTAACCAAAAAGGATGTAAGTAATATGCCTGATCCCAAATTTAAAGCAACAAACATAAGGATGCTAGCTGGGCTTGAGAAAACCAGAGAAGACATCAATGAGAGCCTCACTGCAGAGATAAAAGAGGTAAAAACCAAGCAGGCCAAAATGAAAAATGTAATAACTAAGATGCAAAACCAACTGGATGTAATGACCACAAGGATAGAAGAAGCAGAGGAATTAATCAGAGATATAGAGGATAGAATTATGGAAAATGATGGGTGAAGTTGAACAAAAGAAGGAATTGGAATTATGGAAAATAATGAAGCTGAACAAAAGAGGGAAAGAAAAACCTTGGATCACAGAAGCAGATTTAGGGAACTCAGCAACTCCATCAAACATAATAACATCCGTATGATAGGAGTCCCAGAAGAAGAAGAGAGAGAAACAGGGGCAGGAAGGAAGCAGACATCCAAATCAAGGAGGCACAGAGAACTCCCATCAAAATCAACAAAAGCAAGCCAATACCAAGACATTGTAGTTAAATTTGAAAAATATAAAGAAAAAATCCCAAATGCAGCAAGGCAAAAGAAGTTCCTAACTTATAAGGGAAGAACAATAAGGTTAGTAGCAGATCTGTCCACAGAAACTTGACAAGCCAGAAGACAGTGGTATGATATATTCAAAGTGCTGAATGGGAAAAATCTGCAGCCAAGAATACTCTATCCAGCCAGGCTATCATTCAGAATAGAAGGTGAGATAAAGGGTTTCCCAAACAAAAACTAAAGGAGTTCGTGACCACTAAACCAACCCTGCAAGAAATATTAAAGTGGACACGTTAAATGGGGGAAAAAAAAAGACCAAAAATGGCAAAGACTAAAAACGAACAGAGAAAATCTCCAGAAATAGCCCCAAAACAAGCAATAAAATCGCATTAAATATATTTCTATCAGTAATTACTATGAATATACATGGACTAAACAACCCAAACAAAAGACAGAGGGTGTCAGAATGGATAAAAAAAAAGACCCATCTGTATGCTGCCTACAGGAGACTCATTTTAACATAAAGACACCTGCAGATTGAAAGTGAGGAGTGGAGAAATATCTATCATGCAAATAGCATCAAAACTAAGTCAGAGGGGGAGGAGCAAGATGGCGGAGAAGTAGGAGGCGGAGATAGTGACTGATCCCAGAAGTTCAGCTAGATAGTTATCAAACCACTCTAAACAACTACAAACTTAGCAGGAGATAGAAGAGAAGAAGAACAGCAACTCTAGGAACAGAAAATCGACCACTTTCCGGAAGGTAGGACGTGCAGAAAAGTGAATCCAAAGCGACGGGAAGACAGACCGCGAGGGGAGGCGCCAGCTCCGGGCAAGCCGCAGAGCAGCAGAGGACAAAATCGGAACTTTTAGAAATCTGCTCCACTGCCTGGAGGCTGCCAGAGCGCGGCGTCGGGGCCTCCAGACACAAAGAGCAGTGGGCGGGACGAGTGGTGGGTTCTCCACCTGTGTTAGTGCCATTGGCTCGCGCCCTGTGCCCTGCGCGAGGGGGAGAGAACCGGAGGCACCCTCCGCCCAGAGGCTGGAGAGAACGCAGCCACTTGGGGCAGGAATCTGAGCGCACCGGACCGGGAGCCTGGACAGCAGTCGCGGCGCGGGCAGCCACCAGAAACCAGTCTCCTAGACCTTGCGGCTTTTGTCGCGCGAGGGTGCAGAGGCTACTGAGGGCCTCTCGGGGACACTGGGACGGTGGCTGGGGTGCGCACCGCCTGTGGCGGGTGGCAGTGAGAGCAGAGCTTGCAGAGGGGAGCAGACTGAGGTTTCTCTGTGACGCGGAGGTCTGGGTACGGGCAGACTCCTTGCTTGGACTCCCTGAAAAGGCGAAAAAACTGCAAAAGAGCGAAAACCTTCAGAGAGCAGAAGCCTGAAAAACTGTTTTCCACAGAGCCCAGCCCCTCGTTTGGGGGGCAGGGTGACTCAACCCAAGCAAGATTGACTGGAAAACAACGCGACAGGCCCCTCCCCCAGAAGACAACCCAAAAACAAGAAGACAATAACCACAGGGCCCCATAAAAATATAAAACCCCTACAGTAGGGGAAATCAATATATTAAGCTCCCAATAATACCCCACAACCGGTTTATTTCATAGCTACAAGTATTTTTTTCTTTCTTTCTTTTCT
>CM052901.1:37225395-37291974 GCA_028534135.1 Potos flavus | reverse complement strand
GAGGGGTGAAGAACCATGAGAGACTGTGAACTCAGAACAAGGGACTGAGAGTTTTGGAGGGGAGGGGGTGGGGGGATGGGCGAGTCTGGTGGTGGGTATTGAGGAGGGCACGTATTGCATGGAGCACTGGGTGTGGTACATAAACAATGAATCTTGTAACACTGAAAAAATAAAATAAAAGTATTTGGGGGAAAAAAAATTGTGAAGCCAAAATGGGAATGTTCTCAAATGTTTTGTCAACTGATATGATGGCTGGAATCATCCAGAAAAAAATAAGGTCAATATTTATTAAAGTTTCAACTTAAGACTTCAATTTTCATTTTCAAGTAAATAAAAATACTATGTCTTACAGCTAGGGGTAAAAAAAAAAAACGAAATCTGGGTCCAATAATTAGATACAATTCTTTTTCTTTTTAATTAATCATGAAAGATTTTTAAAAATTGTGTGCTAGATTATAAGGAAAATCTCAAAAAAAATTCCAAAAGTTTATATAAAAATCACTTTCTCGGAGCTCCTGGGTGGCTCAATGGGTTAAAGCCTCTGCCTTAGGCTCAGGTCATGATCTTAGGAGCCTGGGATCGAGCCCCGCATCAGGCTCTCTGCTCGGCAGGGAGCCTGGTTCCCCCTCTCTCTCTGCCTGCCTCTCTGCCTACTTGTGATCTCTCTCTTTCTGCCAAATAAATAAATAAAATCTTTAAAAAAAAATCACTTTCTCTGACCACACTGCAGTAAAGGTATAAATCAATTTTAAATAGAAAAAAAAAAAAAACCTTCTGCGTTTTTAAATAAAAAAAATAACCTCCTTAATATAATTCATTAGTTAAGAAAAATATTATATGGAAAATTAAAAAAACATTAAGAATTGAACAATGATGGCACCAGATACCAAAACTTGTGGGATGCTCCTAAAACAACATTTAGAGGGAAAATTTGAGCTTCAGATGAATGTATGAGAAAAGAAGGAAAGCTAGCATGAATGAACGGTGTTCAGTTTAAGAAATTAGAAAACAAAGTTGACAAAAAAAAAAGAGGATCAACAAAACCAAAATCTGGTTCTTGAAAAAATTAGTAGACAAAACTAACAAGATAGATAAACTTATTGTACTATTGATTTTACAAAGAGAATTTACAAATAATCAATATTAGGAATGAAAAAGGAGACACTATCATGGGTACAGGTTGAATTTAAAAGCACACTAATAATACCTTGAATAACTTTGTGAATAAGTCTGAGAATTACAAAAATGGACACCATGAAAAAATAAAACTTACTAAAACTGTCTCAAGGAGGAATAAATGACCTATATAAACCTATGACCATTAAAGAAATTCTACTGACAGTAAAAAATCTAGTACAAAAAGTATCACCAGGTTGAGAGGCCTTTTTGTCAGTTTACCAAATTTTCAAGGAATTGATAATCCCTATTATATATAAACTCTTCAAAAGAAAAATAAGGAAGCTTTCCCTCAACTAATTTTTAGAGTCTAGCGTAATCTTGTTACCCAAACTAGATAGATACACTTTGATAAAGATAAATTATAAGATTATGTCACTTATATACATGGAAGCAAAAAAACCATAAATATAATATCAGCAAATTAAATCCATTAATGGGTTTGATTTGTAAGGTACCATACCAACTCATGCCAATTTGGATTTGTACCAGAAATACTAAAGAATAGTTTAACTATTAAAAATTTGTTAAATGTTTTTGATCACCTTAAAGAAGAAAATTCATATAACCATTTCAACAGATTCAAAAAAGCCTTTATTATAATTCAATATCATTTTATGATTTAAAAACTCCTAGAAAACTAGGAATACAATAGGACTTTTAAAATTGGATAAATGTTATTGACCAAGGAGTATTTGGAACAAAATAATATTGCCCACTATCATTACATTTATGCAACAGGCAATAAGAAAAGAAAAATAAATGAAAGTTATAAGTGTTGGAAAAGAAAATAAACCAAAACTGTTAAGAAAATGATTATCTTTATAATTATTTTTAATACCTTGATATCAAAATATCTTTATAAAATTTTTAAAATATTCTTTAGGTAAACTGTTAGAACTAAAAATAATCCAGCAGTGTTTCTGGCTATAAAATATAAAATATATTACCATAAAACTTCTAGGTGTGCAAATTAAAGCCGTGGTGAGATGTCATCACAGACCTATCAGGATGGCTAGGATAATAATTTTTTAAGGGGCGCCCGGTGGCTCAGTGGGTTAAAGCCTCTGCCTTTGGCTCAGGTCATGATCTCAGGTCATGATCTCAGGGTCCTGGGATTCAGCCCTGCATCGGGCTCTCTGCTCAGCAGGGAGCCTGCTTCCCCTTCTCTCTCTGCCTGCCTCTCTGCCTACCTGTGGTCTTTCTCGCTCTGTCAAATAAATAAATAAAATTTTTTAAAAAATATTTTTTTAAAAATACAGTATCAGTGACAGAATGCAGAGTAAATAAAACTTGCATACATTGCCAATGAGAACGTAAGCTACTCTGGAAAAGAGTTTGGCACTTTTAAAAATAAAACTAAACATGTAATTCCCATACAGCCCTGCAATTGCACTCCTGGGCATTTATCCCAGAGAAATGAAAAGTCATGTTTACCAACAAACCTTTACATGAATGTGTAGAGAGCTTTATTTCTAATAAACCCAAATTGGAAACCCAAATGTCCAACAACATATGAGTGGATATAACATATTGTGGTATATTCACATAATTCACATAATAATAACATATTGTGGTATATTCACTAACTTTTGATACATGCCTCAACTTGGATGAATCACAAAGGCAGCATGCTGAATGAAAGAAGCTAGTCTGAAAAGGTTGCATACTTTGTGATTTAATTTATATGACATTCTCAGGAAGACAAAACTATAGTAACAGAGTTGTTGCCAGGGTTTAGGAGTGGAGGGAGAGTGTGACTACAAAGGGATAACATGTAGTAGTATTTTGGTATGATGGAAGTGTTCTGTATCCTGATTGTGGTGTTGGTTACATCTATATATGTATTAAAATTTATATAACTACACAGCGAAAAGGTCAATTTCACTGTAAATTTAGAAATTTAAAAATTACTTTATAAAAAAGTACACATGCAGTGTCAGAAGGATGATCATACATCCCACTTGGCCTGGAACAGCTCCAATTCATGCCTTTGCCCAGGTATAATTATTAATAGTGTCGCTCTCAAAATGTCTGGCTTGAATGGTACATTATACAGTTACCCTAAATAGGACAGCATTTGTTTTCATTTTAAGGCTTGCAAGGCAATAGGAAAAATATATTGTTTTTGTTTACCATTAAATTATAGAAACACAGAACTTACATGGAATACATTTTCATCTAAGGATAGAAAGAGAAGTAAGGAATGGGGGCTTTTGCCAAATAAAATATGACAAAATTAAAAATTAAATAAATACAATGTTCACAATGGAAAGAAAAGTAAGAAGCAATTTTTAATTAACAGGTCATTCTTTGTTAGAACTTGATCAATTCCTTTTTTTTTTTTAACCAAGAAACAGACTCTCAACTATAGACAGCAAACTGAATTGGTTACCAGAGGGGAGGAAGTTGGGGGGGGTAAATAGGTGATGGGGTTTAAAGAGTGCTTGTGTCATGATGAGCTCAGGGTAACGTATGGAAGTGTTGAATCACTATATCGTACACCTGAAACTAATATTACACTGTATGTTAACTAACTGAAATTTAAGTAAAAACTTAAAAAATAGAGCTTGATCAATTCTTAAAGCAAGTGAGTGATTGGAAATGTTGGTGGTCCTCTCAGGTTGCTTAAAAGTGAAATGGTAGGGGCTGATGTTACCTATCATCTGACTGTTCTGATTGAAACTACCCCATTTTCTGATACCCATGGATGGCATTCGTTAAAGAAGACGCTGCATGGCAATTATATGAACAATAGCTATCCTGAGTAAGGGAACCACTATTACTCTAATGCAGAGAGAAAAATTACAGACACAGTAGCTACCCAAAGACTAGAATATGTTATTGTCACCCACTGCTTTTAATGGGAAGGAAAAAAGCATGTCATTAGCATCAAGTGCATCCTAGAGTGGGTTTCTCTTTAGAAGAGTGACTCAGTGCGATAAAGCGATTTGCTGTTTGCCTTTGACTGGAAGAAGACACGAGGTTTAATTAAATGCAATTCTTATAAGACAATTTAAAGTACACAATTTGTTCTACAGTCCATTTGCAGAACTTCTTTAAAGATGAATTTTTTATAGAACTAAGATTTATTTTGAAGTCTCCACATTAGGGCTATACAAGGGAGGCTTTTCCCCTTATGTAAAGTTACTGTCAGAGATCATCAGCATCCTTCTCCTCAACCCCACTTCCCCTGAAAAAATAGACATGATTCTCATTTGGGTACTCACTGTTTCTTTTTTCCTTTGGTCCCCTTTTGGTAAAAATTCCTTTATTGAAGGATAACTTATATACCATACAATTCACCCACTTAAAGTCTACAATTCAGTGGGTTTTTAGTATATTTGTATGTATGTGCAACTGTCACCCAGTTGATTTTAGAATAGTTCCATCGCCTTAAAAAGAAACTTTGTACCCTTTAGCTATCACCTCATCCCCCACCCCAGCCCTAAGCAAGCATGATTTACTTTCTGTCTGCATAGATTTACCTATTCTGTACTTTCATATGAATGAAATCCTATAATATGGAGTTTTGTGGATAGCTTCTTACACTTAGCATAATGTTTTAAATGTTCATCTATATTGTAGCATGGATCAGTATTTCATTCTTTTCTTGGACTGAATAATATTCCATTATGTGGATGTACCACGCTTAGTTTATCCGTTTGTATTTTGATGAACATTTGGGTTGTTTCTATCTTTTGGCAATTGTGAATAATCCTGCTATAAACATTTGTGTTCAAGTTTCTGTGCAGACATATGTTTTCAATTTACTTGTGTATGTGCCTAGGAATTGAATTAGTTGGTTATAGTAACTCTATGTTTAATTATACAAGGAATTGTCAGACTATTTTCCAAAGCAGCTGTACCATTTTACATTCCCATCAGCAATGTGAGATTTTAAATTTCTCCACATCCTCACCAACATTTGTTATTATCTGACTTTTTGATTCTAGTCATCCTCATGGATTTGAAGTGGCATCTTACTGTGTTTTGATTTGCATTTACCTGATGACTAATGACACTGAGCATCTTTGCATGTACTTAATTGATAATTTGTATATATTCTTTGGAGAAATATCTATTCAAATCCTCTGTACATGTTTAAATTTGATTATTTTTTTATTTTTGACTTGTAAGAGTTATATATATGTTCTCTATGTCAGTCCCTTATCAGATATGTGATTTGCAAAAATGTTTTATCATTCTATAGACTGTCTTTTTATTTTATTGATGGTGGCCTTTGAATCACAAAAGTTTTACATTTTGATGAAGTCCCAGTGCTTTTTTTTCTTTTGTTGCCCAGACTTTTTACATCATGAAGACTTTCCCTCTATGTTATCATCCAAAAGTATTTTACCATATGTTAACTGTGGGTTTTTCATAGATACTCTTTATCAGGTAAAGGAATTTAATTCTATTTTTTGTTTGAGTTTTTTTAATCATAAGAGGGTGTTAGATTTTGTCAGATACTTTTTCTAAGTATATTGGGATGATCATGTGATTTTTGTTTTTTATTCTGTTGATATGATGTACTAAAATAGTTGATTTTCGGATGTTAAACCAACCTTGCATCTGTGGAATGAATCCCATGGGGTCATGATATATAATTCTTTTTAAATGTTCCTAGATTCAGTTTGCTAGTATTTTATTGAGGTTATTTGATGCTTCCTCTATCAATTCTACTTCTTTGTCCATTAGGAAAACATTGTTACTATAGTATAGGATCTCTTTCTCTCCTTCTAATGTTGGCTTAATGGGATGAAATGTTCAATTCTGGGCCACCTAGATAAATAAAACAATTCATGCTAATAACCTTGTTTCAGTGTCATATTCCATTTATGAAACAAAATCTGTTTTATTTACTTATTTTTCTTGAAATGCAATTAACATATAACATTATATTAGTTTCAGGTGTACGACATGATGATTCAATATTTGTATGTATTGCAAAATGACCACCACAATAAGTCTAGTTAACATCTATCACCACACAGTTACAATGTTTTCTTATGATGAGAATTTTCAAGATCTACTCTCTTAGCAACTTTCAAATATATAATACAGTATTATTAACTATAGTCACCATGTTGTACATTATTATATCCCTAGGACTTATTTATTTTATAATTGGAAATTTGTACATTTTGACCACCTTCATCCATGTTCCCTACTCCCCACTCCTCACCTCTGGCAACCACCAATCTGTTCTCTGTATCTATATGTATTTTTTTTTAACAAAGTTTAAAAGCTTTTTAATTTTTCTCCAAAGTTTATTCTATTTGTTAGTTGAATTGCTGCTATTGCTTATTTTCCCACAAATTAACTTTTATTATTTTTTATCTTTGACTAATTAATGAACTAGATAATTTATCCTTTGTGGCTGAAACTAAATTATTTAGTAACAATTGCAGTAAAATGACACCAGGTTCAATTAGAAGGAATTAAGGTGAAAACCCAAGTCTAGAACCTACTTCCTCCAACTGCCCAATCAGATTTAAATAATTTACTCCCCACCCCTTAACACTGTTCCTTTTTTCCCTTTAATGCCAAGCATGTTGTGCTTCATTACCCTTGAGTGATTCATTCCTTCTTCTCTGTCTTCTGCATAAATATGAAGTACACATATTCTCGTAGCTAGGATGGTTTATGTCACTTTTTGCATTTACTGACCTCTCGTGCCTGAAATGACAATTTTGCCAAAAATCAAGGACTGCCACTTTTACATGTCTCTGATCTTAAACATGATTGAGTCAGTGGGTGTATCTTGTTCAAGGTGGGACTTTGCATAATTGGTTACTATGACATCTTTCTTAAATAGTGCATTCATTGTGTCTAGGTCACCCCATCAACATCTTCAGTGATTTGTTCCTCCCGTAATAGGTCAAACTTCCTTAGCTTGGTATCCAAGACCCTTCATTTTGTGGCCCACCCTATCTATACAAGCTCAGTTGCCATTGTTTCGTATTGTGCACCATTTGCTGTAGTTAGGCTAGCTTCCTCATTGTCTTAGATGCATACTGAATTTTTCTTGCCTCATTTTCCTTAGGTGGAATGCCTATTCTCTCTTCTACACTAATATAAATTCTGTAAGACCCAGTCCAAGCCTCAATGGCCCATGAAGTCATCCTTGACTAGATCAACCCTCAATAATCTCTGCTGAACTACGGCACTTATAATTGTGATTATTGATTTATAGTAATGACATTTTCTATTTGTAGCTATTGTTTCACATGAGTTAGTATTGTCTTAATAGACTATGTAGGCTTTTGGCAGGGCATTGCTCATGTCTCATACCTCTATTCTACTCCTTGTGGAACATGATATGTGCTCATTAAAACTTTCTGATTGACTGGAATACCCATTTCAAATGCTGCCCTGTATCTTGTAAGAATGCTACAATACCAAAAGCAAAGGTAATGTCCTAAGGCAATAAAAAAGTCTTTTCCTTTCTAACAGTTCAACCTGTGCTCAAAAACAAGCAAGTATTTTCATGATCTGACCAAATTTTTGCTGGGAACCTAAAGCTTCTTAGAAAGTAGCCTAACAGTTATGCTGCTACTGCTGGTGATTGTGATGTTAGCAATCTGACTCTGAATAATATGTCACTATATACATAGAATATGAACTTTGTGGCATGCAAAATCAGTGTATGGTAATCAGTAATTGGAGCAGGACAAGAGGTTAGAACTGAGAGAAGAGTTTGGCTGAGCCCAGAGGTCCATGCAAAGGTTCAAGTTAATGTATCTAGGTATTCAAGATTCAGGCAATGCACAAGATCTGGTGGCTCAGGCATAGAAGAAATCATAGAAGTACCCAAAAGAACAACAAGGAGAGCTTTAAGTTGAGTTAATGTTTACTTCATTTAGAACTATTTCATTTACTTTTCATTTGGGCAAGACCCAATCACATTTCACACCAGCTCAAGGCCACGTAAAGCCAGGGTAAGTGTCTAAATCTGCTTTGAGCAAGAGATATTGAGCCATAGAGAAAAGATGGTCCTTACATTCTGGCAAAAGAGCATTTTAATAATGGAATAAGAAGAGACTGAAGCAAGCAATATGTATATACAGGATTTATTTGAGGTGTGGCCAAATATATTGTAAATTGGAATGCAGAGGTTCCGCTTTGTAGCAAATCCAATGACTATTGATTTTGATACTGCTGAAATAAGAAGTTATTCATGCATATAGGTTCTGTCTGGTACAATTCACAGCCTAATTGATTAGCTTCCAGTAAATCAGAAAAAAAGGAGGAAGGCAAACTCTGCTTTAAATAACCAAGAATCATTATAGCTTATAAAGATACTGTTTTGGCATGAGGACTGATTCTGTCTTAGCATTTCTTCCAGCATATAAAGTGGGACATCTGAGGGCTAAAATCATGTTAGAAGGGGTGAACAGATGATAGTTATTGTACATGATGTTGTACTTGTAGTGCCTAGCAGGGCAGACTCTCAAGACTTGTCAGTCACTTGGCCTTTTAGTTAATGAGATGACTATCTACACTTATGTAAGGATGAGAAGTTTCTTATTCTTGAATATTGGGCAAAGTTTGTGATTTCATGAATCTTTTGTCTTGGTCTTGCTAGTCTTCTTCTTGCTTTTCTACCACTATCGTTTTTCATGTTATTCTCTCATCCCACTCCAAATGCTCTCTCACTTCCTGTCTAACATTACAAGTTCTATCCATCCTTCAAGACTCAGCAAAGCCGGACCTACCCAGAAAGTACCATTTCGTTATTCCTGTACACACTGAGTTCTACTTGCTCTGATTTTCTAGTTTCCTTTAACAGTAACATATCCAGCAATATTCAGTTATTGTATTTCTGTTTCTTTTTTAATATCTTAATTTTATTTTTTTCATGTTCCAAGATTCATTGTTTATGCACCACACCCTGTGCTCCATGCACTATGTGCCCTCCTTAATACCCACCACCAGGCTCACCCATCCCCCCACCTCCCTCCCCTCCATAACCCTCAGTTTGTTTCTCAGAATGTATTTATGTTTCTTAACTTATTTAATTTAAATAAACTTTAAGTTGAATATCAAAACTCATATATTTGTCTTGAGTTTCCACAGTGCCTAGCACTACTCTTGGGTACATAGCTACATCATATACGCACACCACATTTGCTTCTGAATGGGGTCACTGTATAATTATTGTCCAAACCAGGAACTTTTGAGAGTAAAAAAGGGTGCCATTAATAGGAGGAGGAGAATAGATAGATAAATATGTAATAAAGTCAAATGTTAATGGAAGATTTTAGGTGGTGATCATTGTAAAATCACTTCAACTTTTCTGTATCTTTAAAAGATTTCATAAGAAAATATTGGAAAAATATAATTATGCTGGGACAAAATGCATAAACCAAGATATTTGGTCATTCTAGTTCAGAGTTGTTACAGAATTGATCTCAAAAAGAAAAGCATGAGTAGGTTGAGGGATGAAAAGGAGGGAATAGGAAGAAACTCAGCTAGGTGGATGGGCATGGTATAAACTAATAGATTAAGATCTAGGATTAGGAATCTGGGTTTAACATCAAGAGTAGTGTACCATTTTTCTGAAACTGACAGTTATGTAGAGGCTTTTGGCTATAATGTTTTAAAATGAGTTGTAAGAGGAAGCAATGATATGTTTAGGGAGGAGAACCAGAAAGAAGATGTTAAATTAGCTTCCAGTGTAGCACTATTTATGTAGCACCAAGCCAGGCTACATAGAGTCCGGGCCTCTGTGAAGCATGTATCCTCAGGAAGCAGACCTTTTGTTTTGTTGACTTCAGTAGTAGCCATTGGCATAACAGGTGGTAAAGGTAAAAACATCTCATTGAAAATCCCCCAGGAAATCCTGGCTCTCATTGTTTCTTTGCTTCACATGGAGAGTGTTTCCAAAAAGAAAATACGGATTTTAATTATTTTTTTAAGTAGGCTCTCTTTTCCTATTTAACCCAATGGTTCTCAAACTTGGCTTCACACTGTAATCATCTGGGTAGTTTTAAAAAATAATGATGGCTGGGGCCCACCTCCAAAGATTCTGATTTAATTGGGTATGGGGTATGGCCTGGGCATCAGATTTTAAAAACCACCCATGTGATTCTAAAATTTAAGAACCATTGATCTCACTCTTAGAGATGTTGCTAGATCTACAATTTAAAGGAGTTCTTGACCGTAAGGATATAATGACATTATAAATGTCATTATAAATGGACTTCTATGTGGAGGAAAGAGTTGGACACATGGAGAAGATGTTCCTGTTTCTGTGAGAGAAAGGCTAGGGAGAAAGAGAGTTGTGTGAAATTTTGTTCTGTGGACCAGAATTTAAAACACAGCACTGCTTCTAATAACTTACGTGTCTGTTGTTCTATTCCCTGTGATCCATAAATAATCAAAAACTGAATAAATGTTTAATTATTTTTCATGATAATACACTTCTAATTGTTTTAATCTTGTAAATGTGGAGATTTTGGGGTTTTCTCAGGTCAAAGCTTACCTGTTGTTTTAGAGCATTATATATCTACTTAGGTCAAGTAATGCAATACATATTATATCCTGTCATGGCTAATAGTGAAGCATGGCTAGATGAGGTAGTGAGAAACATTGTACATTCCTTTTTCACCTATTTGATGGAAGAGTCTTAGGAAGTGGATGAAAGTGCTATTTTACTAGAAACTAACAGGAGGAAGCAGATTGTAAACAATCTGTTCTGGGCACCTATATTTTTCTCTTCTTTTGATCGATAAGACCAGTCACTACTTATGTTATCTATTGCTTATTTATTATTGCATGCAACAGTGACATAAACATCCTTTTTTCAGGATCCTGGTATATGGTCGCAGGTTATCAGCAACCTGTGATTTAAGTGGTTTGGTCACTTGTCAGGTAGAGATATCATCTGGTAGACAATGTATTTGATTTGGAGGCCAGGATCTGGGGACTCTGGTTTCAAAAGTTATTACTTACTTCATGTGAAATACACACTGGAGTTGTATTATGATTTTTCAACTTTTATGGGATCTCAAACATTAGACCAGAAAAGTACTGTCTGTTATATTAGTGTCTATTTTATATTATCTTTACTCTGCCTAGAAACGTGTCAGATTTATTTCTTCTAAGTATATTTTCAAAGCAATAACCTGAGCTTTAATGGAATTGGGATTCATATTTGAGAAATTAAAGGCTTTGATATTACAAAAACCCATTTATTCTATCTACTTTTCCTCCTTTCCCTATCCCCCTTTTTTTCTTTTTACAGCTTAGGTTAGAGTTACTGCTCCAAATCTAGTCAATTATTTATCAGACAATCTCAACTCTACTTTTAATTGGACTTGGCTTTATTCAAACTAACTATAACAATTTGATTTTTTATAAAATATTCAATCATACTTTACCATATGGTGAACATCATTTATACATAAAAGCTACTTGCTGTTCTACCTTTGGATATTGTTAGAGAATCTCAGTAAGGGTTTTCTGGCCATCTGCTTTTCTTTCGAACCTTGAGTTAATGTAGACATCTGCAGTGGTGACTCCAGGGTTATTAAACTGCAGTGTCCACTTGAATGCCCTTGTGCATAACTCTTTAGAAAATGGGACTGCATGAAAAGATCTCATCTCCTGCTTTGATACTAATGTGCCTCAAGGTAGATTTCACTGCATGAGAAGGGTGCTCATGCATATCTCACATGCTTCCTTCAAGTAGGGTAGCTTCCTTTAAGAAAGCCATTGTAATAAGACCCAAACTTACCAGATTATTTGTGGTACAAGTGATCACGTTACTAAAGTCTTCTTCACTTTGCTAGAAATGCTTTTCCATGTAATTTCTTTAGATTGGACTTTCCCTGGTATATTTAAACATCTGTTTATAAATCTATAATTGACAGAAAATGGAGGGGGTGAGAAAAATAGGCTAAAGTGCTATAAATTACTGCTGAAGTCCAGAAATGGAAGCAAATAATCTCTAATACTGTAATATAAGCCAATGTGGAGATGATTCGATTTACAAAAATTCAGTTTAGACTCAAATTTTCTGGAACACATTTATTGCACAAGGTGATAAATATTTGTATTTGGATTAATTATCTCTTCATTTATAAATTAAAGACTACCTCCTTTAGCTAACTCAATTACTTTAACTATTTATTTTAAAAAAAATTGTATGTATCAGGATATGAAGTGGACCTATCTCTAGCCTCCACCTTCATTTGCAATAATATCTGTGAATTTTTATTTGTAATATTTATAAATGTTTCACATTTTGATGGCAATCAACTTAAATGAGATGTTAACCAGGGGGCAAAAAAACAAAATTGAGGGGAATTTCTTGTTTTTTTGTTTTTTTGTTTCAGCAGTGAGGATCAGCAAAATGACTTAACATTCATGGACTGATGACTAAATTATTCAGCTGTGAGAGTAACCTTCAAGTCCCACAGTTAGGATGATCAATTCTGAAATTCAGTGCAGGAAGGATTGCTTTTATATAATGAAATATCATGGCAGATAAATAGTAAGATTTCTGTAAACCTGTAATTCACTGCGCAGCTATTTTGATCTACTGAGTTGATTGGTAAGACATAGTAAGAGGTAATTTTCTCATTATGTCCAGAGGTTTTCCATTCTATCACTGAATACAGATCTCTGAACTATATTATAGGCATGGGTTATATTCCAGGTGGATGAAGAGGCCAAGCAATTTAATGACAATTTTGTATGATTAAAAACTGAAGCAACACTCCTGAGTCTGATAACTGCAAAATCTGATAACTGCATAGTCTTGGTAGTGATGACTTATGTTCATTTTATTTGATGAGACAAAGGAAGGCTCAACTATTAAAAAAAACATTTTTCTTGCTTTATAAGCATTTGGTAGTACTTGCTGCTATTTCCTCAGGGCTGTCACTGAACTTACATTTGGGATATATTTGGAAGTAAATAACTGCAGAAGGTTTTGGTGGCTTAAAGGAAAGAAAGTGTGAGGCCTCTTAGACAGTCTTTTCCTTCACTAAATGTTGAGCATGTTTGTACACATGCAACTTGATTCTTTTTCTTTGGCCAATTGTAAATGCCTCGAGGGTGAGGATCTTGGTTATTTATTTATTTGGAATTTCACAGTAATGCTAAGCTAGCTCATAGGAAGCATTCAGTGTCTAAAAACACCGAGAAAATGAGCCACATAGTGTCTAGACAGTTTCAAGTCTATAGTCAGAAAGCACTCATTCTGTAAACCAAGCCATTCAGTGCTTTGAGATTTTGGTTGACTATAAATATTCCAATGGCATGTATTCAGGTTAACTGCTCACCACTTCTGAAGGTGCAGCCGATATTTTAACCCCAAATTAATGATGCTTAACTGTAATTCCCAAGGGAGACCTTTGACCTACGACAATGGAACATCCCAGAAGGAAGGGAAAAACTCCTTTTGATATGACTGCAGAATCTAGCAGGAGGAATCACTTTTAGATTTAAAGGCCAGTAAGGAATGTAGAAATCACAGTTGAATTTCCCCCCCCCCCAAAAAAAAAGTGGCTTCAATTTAACACATTTCAGTGCCATTTCTAAGTGTCTATTCTGAATCCAGTTGACCTGCTTGGAATATACCAGTTTAAATGAGGCCTGTTTTTCTGCTTATAGGTTTCATAGAAATATAGACAAACAACTTTCTGCTTAGAACTCTACTTTAGACCAGTTTAAAAGGTTGAGCAGTAGCTGGCATGGTCCATTAGAGGATTTAATTGCCCTTGAAATGCAATGAGTTATATGTGTGTATTTACTCTCAGTTTGAGGGGTTGTTTACTTTAGGTGCCTTTTTTCAATGTTTTTTTTTTTTTTTAAAGATTTTATTTATTCATTTATTTGACAGAGAGAGAGAGAGAGATCACAAGCAGGCAGAGAGGCAGGCAGAGAGAGAGGGGGAAGCAGGCTCCCTGCTGAGCAGAGAGCCCGATGTGGGGCTCGATCCCAGGACCCTGAGATCATGACCTGAGCTAAAGGCAGAGGCTTTAACCCACTGAGCCACCCAGGCGCCCCAGTGTTCTTAAATATATAGTAATACATTCTTCAAAGTTATTATTGCTCTTATGTTCCCTCTTTGGGGCCACTTGCTTACTTCAGAATTTTTTTTGCCTCTCCTGATTTTGGTTTCAAAATCTTTTTTAAGACATTTTTATTATTCTCATACAAAAGTAATTGAAATTAGTCTAGAGAGCCTTTTATGGAACACTTTTCAAGCTCATAGTTAACCTCCCTCTGATTGAAAACCACAGTAGAGCAATGGTGGGAAAGTAAACACTTTGGCTTATATAGTAATAATTATCATTTTAAATATTTAAAAATTACCATTAATTCAAAGAAACTTCAAATGCTCTCTGGTCACACAGCATAAAATTTTAGGATTGCAAGAGAGTTCCTATGGTCATCTGCTACTTCCCTGTGCCTTCTGGAAACTTAATAGCCTCTGAGCTTTCCTTTAGCCTGAGGTGCAAAATGATCCTGCTGCTTGCTTCATTGGGCTTGAAAATAGTGGGCAAAAGAAAATACTATGCAAACACAGTGTGCAAACTGTTTAATATACATATAACTTTATAGTCTTCCTTTTGGTAGAAAGTGTGCTTTTTTCCCCAGTAGTCAGATACATTGTGCTCAACCAGTGGCAACCTCTAGTCTGCTCTTTAGACCCAGAGCACAAATTTTTAAAATGGTTGATGACAGGTTCAGAGATAATAGATCCAGATTGGAGAGCTGAAAGAAGGAATCCAGCCCTATGCAAGAAGCAAGTGAACAGCTTTGGCCTCATTAATGCCTACTTGCAGGAAGATAAACTAACCTAATCATAGATCAAGTGCATGTTCTTGGGGTGGGTGATGCTCTATGTTGAAAACCAGAATGTGGAATACTAAATGAATGTGTTTTCTCCACACAAAGGGATCAGTGGCTGAGATGGAGATGGAGTCAAGAGAAAGGAGAGGGTGAGACATTGGTACATGTGGATAGGAGAAATATGGGCTTAATTCTTTTTAAGCAGTCTTGGTCATTTTGGGGAGAAAATACTAAGAATGACTCTCACTTTGGGAGGGAAGAATGTTATGAACCATTGCTGGTTTTAAATGCCTTTAAATATTTATAAAAATATTTTCATTAGATTATTTTTTCAATGTCATTCAGGAAATCAAAGGAATAGTATAAGACTTTATGTATAAATCTATGGTCTATTTATTTATGCAAATTTCTCTTGGAAGAATTTGGCCATACAAACAGCACTGACAGGCTTTTCAAGGCATAGTAGGTTAATTCTTCTGTGCGACCTTCATCAAATAACTTATCTTTTTGCATGTTTTCAACTGCAAATCTACTTTTCTCAGACTAGTTATGAGACTAAACAGCATAGGCTGTTTGTTTATCCATTTGTTTAGTTACTTATTCACTCAACAAATATTTACTGAGAGCCTAATATGTGTGCCAGGGACTTCACAGTACAATTTATTCATGTAGAATGTTTATTGAACATTATTCTCTACCGTTAAAACCAGTAAATAATATGAAAAGCTCTCTTTTTCAAATCTATCTTTCTCTGTCTTCCAGAACTTTACTTTGTACTTCTTTATCTAGATTTAGCCATTATAATTAATTTCAAAACCTCCTTGGGGGGTGCCTGGGTGGCTCAGTGGGTTAAAGCCTCTGCCTTCGGCTCAGGTCATGATCTCAGGGTCCTGGGATCGAGCCCCGCATCGGGCTCTCTGCTCGGCGGGGAGCCTGCTTCCCCTTCTCTCTCTGCCTGCCTCTCGGCCTACTTGTGATCTCTCTTTGTCAAATAAATAAATAAAATCTTTAAAAAAAAAAAAACCTCCTTGGATGTAGGCAAGTTATCAATTATACATAAATAAATGAGACAATATATATGAAACCACTTTTTTTAGAAAGAGAGAGGAGGCACAACTGGGGAGGGGGAGAAAGCATTTCAAGCAGACCCCTCCACTGAGCGTGGAGCCCTACTGGGGACTGGATCTCACAACACTGAGATCATGACCTGAGCTGAAATCAAGAGTGGGATGCTTAACTGATTGAGCCATCCAGTCTCCCCTGGAATCACTTTTAAAAGTATAAAGCCATGGATGTATGCAGGGTGGTGTTGCTATTATTTGTGGTTACTTATCACCCATGATGGGACAAAGATGAATAGCTCATATAGAAGCATAAAGTGACTGTATCCCCTCTCTCCCCCAGAAAGTGGCATAGCTGGCTTTCTCTTCCCTCTAGTCTCATTCTGTTTTACGAAAGCTGATCTGCTTTGGGACAGAGTATGATTGTTAAGCCTCCCTGTGGGTTACAAGTATGCTTTTAACTGTGACTATTGATGCTGCTGCTACAGACCCCCCTCTGACTTTCTTTTAAATGTTGCATTCTGTAAAAGAATTTTAAAAAATCTGTCTCTAACTCTCTCCCCATGAATAGGGTAGATCAGATTAGTTTTGCAGGGCTGAATTTTCACCAGTACTTTTGCAGTACTGGAGTCCGATGCTTGCAGGGAGTCCCCACTGAATTGTAAATGTTCTCATCTCAGGGTATAGCTCAGTGCACCTCTGAAAACAGTCAGTTGTTTTTCATTAAGCAGTGATTTGATTAGATAAAAATAAAAGTTGCTTGAGCATTCATTTTTGCAGTGGTGCATAACAAATTTATGCAAATTCCCATGCCACTAATCTGCATGCAAAATATAAAAGTGTGATTCCCAGCCATGTGCACCTGTATTGAAGTTTAATCAGGTACAAATATTAATGAAAAGAATAAAGCTTTTAACAAAAGTCACAGCTGTTTGAGGTTTGTAAAATACTACAAAGAGAGCTTTAGTGTATTAATAATAATTTTGGTGTTTTCAGACCAAACAAAAAAATTTTTAAAGGAAATCCCAAACAAGACAGTTCTTTAGTTACTGGCATTAGGGAAATACAGACAAACAAAGATTGGGCTAAATGACTTGGTTGATTTAATAATCAAGATATGACTGAATAATTTGAAATATATAAACTAGGGAGGAGGTATTTATTAATTTTATTGCATTCTCAAGGACAATAACTTTAAGCATGAAGTGGATATTCAATTAGAATGATGCCTAGCACATAATAGATGCTCAACAGATGCTCAACAGGGGCACCCTGTTGGTTCAGTCATTAAGCAACTGCCTTTGGCTCAGGTCATGATCCCAGGGTCCTGGGATCCAGCCCCACATCTGGCTCCCTGCTCGGTAGGAAGTCTGCTTCTCCCTCTCCCACTCTCCCTGCTTGTGTTCCTTCTCTTGCTGTCTCTCTCTCTGTCAAATAAAATCTTAAAAAAAAAAAGATGCTCAATAAATGTTTGTTAAAATATTCCTTAATGTTGGTTAATTGCATAAATAGTTTTAAACATTATAAAAGGAATAGTATATCAACTTCCAAGTAAATAAAAGACTGTGCTTTATATTTTCTAAGGTAAGGAAGAGAACAATAATATTTATTAAATGCTAGGATCTGTGCTGGACACTTTAAATACATTCTTTTATTAATTATTCTAGCAACTCATGAAGTAATAACCTACTTTTAGAGACAAAGAAACTGAACCTAAGTTTCAACTGAAACTAAGTTGAATACATGATCACAGTTCATTTAGCTAGTTTGACTCCAAAGTCCTGGTCTTTCCTCTGTATCACAGTATTCATATTATTCCATTCAGTACCTCAAAGAATGTCCTGGTCCTTTCAAGAGGCCAATAGTGTTACTTTTGGCAACCAGTATCAGATTTATCTGAGAACCTAAGATTCTAAATCAGAACCCCACAAATCTTTGGCACTAAAATATGCACTAGAGTATGAGCTTCCAAATGTAGCAAAGATACTGTTATGGAGGGTTGACTTCTGCCAATGTGTTTCTCTTAGTATTATACTTTTACTTACTTTGCTCTTTAGGATAGTGATCTGAGTACTACTGGGCAAGAGAGATGCTAAAAAAAATGTGTTTTTATAAATCTATGTCTCTCACTATTTGTGGTTGTATGGAATGAGTCAGAACCTTGTTTCTGAATCTTGTTCTTTAAAATTGAACATGATAACATCTTCATTCATGGCAGGCCTGAAAGCTAAAGGTATAATTTAATGTTAGAAGTTTTCTATGTTGGTGAAAGGTAGAGAGCAAGTACTCCCACCCTATCCCTGTCTGTTTTCAGGGGAAGAAAAGAGTGGCAAAGGGAGCAATTTCTGGGTTTAGGTCTGATGTGGCTTTCATACATTGATAGAAACAGTCCATTGAAGTGGAAAGGAAGTGAGGGAGCCAGAGTTAAGTTATTCTGTAGACCATTGTGATTCAGGCCATTTAGATGACAAAAATTTTCCTCTTTCATACCTACGTCATTCTTTATTACAAAAATACAGGCTTCCAGTACTTAGGCCTAACTCCTTATCCAGGCATGCAAAGCTCAAATGATATGGCTTCAATATGCTCCTTCAGGGTAAATTCAAGTTTTGGTTAGTGTTCATTACAAATTAACTCTCTCTAAACAGATTGGTTTACTTACCTTGTCCTGCAACTTTCCTTCTCTGCTCATGCCTTTTTCGCCCTTTTCTGGAATGTCCCCCCAATCCTTTTTTTCCATTCTTCATTCCAAGCAGATACAAATCTTTTCTTTCAAGATCTAAATAATATCTCATCTCCCCAAAGACTTGCTTGAAACTTCAGCTCGAAACAATATTCCTTTCTTTGTATTCCTGTAATATTGTCTGTTTAATTACCTATGCCTTCTTCCTCCCTCCCTCTCTCTCCCTTCTTTCTCTTTCTCCCTCCCCATTTTCTCCTTCTCCTCCTTTCCTCTCCCTCATTCCCTTTTTCTTTCTCTTTCTCTATCCCTCATTTTCTCCTTCTCCCTACCTTCTTCCCTTGTTTCCTTCCTTCCTCCAACATTTACTTGCTGACTGCAAACTAGTACATAATTGTTTCTGGGAACACAATAATTGTCTCAAACAGACATAGGCCTTACCTTTATGGAGGTCATACTTAAAGGGAGCAGACAGCTACCGATCAAAGAAATAATGTATGGCTGCTCTCAAGTGAAAGAACATGGCCTCTGAAAAGTAGATGACAAAAGGATGACATAGACTAAGAGAACTGACCAGAGAAGGGTATAAGGAATGACTCCTGAAGAAGTGATTACAAGCTGAAGTCTGAAGTTAGTCGTTAATTAGTCATTAATCATTAATCTGAGTAGTCATTAATCAGGCTGAGGGGTAAAGCCTGGAAAAAGCATTGCAGGCATGGAAATTGCATATGGACAGTACTGCAGTAAAAGGAGGAGTGGGACAAGTTCAAGGTAATAAAAGAAGGCCACTGTGGTTGGAATGTACTTATATGGCTTTTTTATCTTTCTCATGTTCCCTCCTCAAATATATCGTATGATAATTTTGGACAAGGATGATATTTACCCAGTTCTTTTGAAAGGTCCTTAATGATCTGAATCCAAACTCCAATAAGTCCTGAAATGTTTAGTGGTTTGCTCAAACTCATAGACATAGAGACATGGGTTTCTTTTATATCCCCTCCCTATGACCAGTGTTCTTTCATTGAAATTATTCTTTCTAACTCTGCAAATAGTACATCTCTGGAATAAGACTCTGCATGTGGGAGATGGTTGAGAAATGCTTTTATTTACAGTTGGTGACTGTGTAATCATCTGTAGAACAGGGGAGAGCAGGAAGGTGTAGAAGCAAAAGGTGTTTCATTACATGGAAGAATTTTATAGAGAAAAGTATAATCCATGTTCAGCACAAAGAAGCATATGTTAGGGAGGATATCTATGCTTGTTAAGAACCATGCTAACTATGCTTTGGAATACATAGGATAAAAACTCAGTCTTTGAAGAAAATTTGTGTGAAAGAAGAGATGAAGGACATTGTCATGATGAGAGTTCAGAAAATCTTGGATTTAATCCTGTTCTAAATAAGTATCTTGATAATTAAAGATAAAAAGATAATAATTTGGTTGGGGCTTCATTGGTACGACAGTTTTAAACCATGGTGCTAAAATTCTTTGACATTCTAACCATAGACGGGTGTGGACTTATGACCCTTCCCCTTGAATGTAGGCTCTGTGATAGTTTGACCAACAGAATACAGTGAAGGTGACACTATGCCAGTTTCTGGGTCTAGGCCGTAAGAAACTGGCATCTTCCACTTCCTCTCTCTTAGGAAGCTTACTTTTATAACCTAGCCATCATGCTGTGAGGAAGCCAAGCAGCTCATGGGAAAACCACATGGAAAAGAACCAAGACCTCTGGCTCACAGCCCTAGGTAAGCTTCCAGCTCCTACCTACCAGCAATGTGAATGAACCATCTTCAATGTAGATCCTACAGTTCCCAGTTGAGCCACCCCAGCTGATTCTTCATAGATCAGAGACAAGCTGTTCCCGCTAAGACCTGCCAAAAAGCAGATTTATGAGCCAAGTAAATGATTATTGTTTGAAGCAACTAAGTTGTGGATTGTTTTTTTAGTAATTAATAATCAATATATTTGGAGAGATCTTTCAGACTTGCTGAACATTGGACAAGTTAGAAAGATCTCAGTTTTCATAAAAGGCCCTTCAATTTTAGAAGTTATAGGCAAATTGAGGAAGCCAAGAACAACCTGCTAAATTGAAAGACTACCAAAACAAATCCATCAATCAGAGGGAGCAGTTATGGGGTCCCAGGAAAATGTAGCAGTAAAAATTTGATTTAGGGTGAGTGGATAGAAGATACAGAAAAACTAGAGAGCAGTGTTTGGATTCTAAGAGAATAAAGTTTGAACTGTGTGAGAAGGCAAATGACCCATTTACGAACATAGGTTAAAATAGGATAAATAGGGCTAAAGACCAGATCACCAGCAGAGATGTGTCTGAGGTCCTTGAATATCTGGCCGCACCTTGGTAGTGTCTCTTCCTCAACCTGACTCTGGCTCACAGTTTAGCCCCTGCATGCCTAGCCCATCTGCTTCCCTACAGGGTCTTGACACATGCTATTCCAAGCATCCTGGGGGCACTGAGGGTTTCAGTTTGCACAACCTGATTGATATCCCTTTCAGTCCATGTATCTGAGCTCAAAAAATAACAAGAAGATAGATAATAGAGTTGATATATTTCAAAATTTCATGTCAAAAATTGAACTGGAGTTTGAAAGAGGAGTTTACTTATGCATGCATATAATTCCCCTTCATTTACATGCAATAAAGGTGAAGTATATGTCCCTTTAGGAGTTTTTGGGTCAAATTGTCATGGCTTTTAAAAGTATGGATTAAATGATAATGTATACCATGTTCAGTACCAAGTAATTCCTGCCCGAGAGTGAACCTATTCATTTTAACAGGTGATTATATAGAATACATTATGACAGCTAATAAATGGACAATACATAAATGTATAACTATGAACAAAAATGGTTTCATATTTGATGGCTGAAGTTTTATGTTTGATAAAATTAGGCCTTGGGGAGTGCAGTCACTTTATTTGTCATTAGTTCAGGAAAGTTTAGTATTAGCCTAATAGGTAAAATAGCTGTCTGGCTCGGAAAGGCAATAGAAGGTATGATTTTTTTAAAGATTTTATTTATTTATTTGTGTGTGTGTGTGTGTGTGTGTGAGAGAGAGAGAGAGAGAGGGAGAGAATGAGAGAGAAGGAGGCAGGCAGGCAGGCAGAGGGAAATGCAGAATCCCCACTGAGCAGGAAGCCTAGTGTCGGGTTGATCCCAGGACCCCAGGAACATGACCTGAGCCAAAGGCAGGCACTTAATTGACTGAGCCACCCAGGCACCCCTAAAAGGTATGATTTTTGAGAATATTTTGGAAAATTTGATACTCCTGAGAAGTGAATGATATTTATGCTTTTCTGAGGCTCTCTCACCTGTGTGGGTGCTATTCTAAATAAAGTGCTTTACAGATTCCAGACATATGCCACATTCATTTTATCCAGATGATGAATGACTTATTGATAGTCCAGGCTTTGCACTATTTGTGATTCTAGTTCTTTTAATATCTGTGATGTCATGGACGTGATACTTACTGGGATAGATGTTATTAATGGTCACTATTCAGCCTTTCATTTGCAATAAAGCCAAAGGGCAATTGGAGGGGCAGGAGGTCATCTTGAATAACAGATTCCTTGAAGTCATTTATGCGTTCCCACTTTGGGAACTTGTGAAAAAAGCAGAAGCTAATTTGAACACTACTGCATTTTGGATGAGTTTCCATTTGAGGAGCTCCAGAAAACTCCCACAAGTCAAATTCAGAGGAATTTTCAGAAGATTGCCAAAGACTGTGCAGTGTTGCTGGCAGGAGGAGAAACAACAAGCAGATGTTTGAGCAGAGAGGAGCCCATTCTGGGAAACTATTCCTGGGCATTCAATGAGAGAGACTGAGAAGGAAGCTAGTTCAGAACAAAGATGAGAGAGCCTGACTTGGGCGTGCACCTGCCTAAAAATAGACCTACAAATTCAGAGTTCCAAGTTCCTAAAGTAACTTCAGACAGATATAGTCACTAATTAATCTCTTGAACATTGCATGAAAACTGTCACTATAATCTTGTGACAACTTGCTGTTATTGTGGTAGTGGTTTGGTTTGGTTTGGCTTTCTCCTATTTTTTTTTTAACATGCTTCTTTCTGTACTTATCACATGTTTTTAAAATCTGAATAGTTAGAATTTGTGGCATTATTAATCATTGAGCAGTTGCATGACATTTAAGTCCTTCATCACTCTAGGCTCACTCTCCTCATATATAAGAAAAAGAAAGCAAACTAGATGGTATGTTAGGTCAATTTCAACACTAAAATCAATGATTCATTTGGACCAAACTATGAATTCATGAGCCCCAGAGACCAGTATTTATGAATTCTCTCTCATCTCTGACCACTAATGAAAATGGGAAAAATGTAGAGCTCCTCAATAACCAGCAGAATGGTCACTTTAACAATAAGCCAGAGGGAATAATTTGCATTGTATATCACTGCTCGGAGACATATTCTCTCAATAAATATTCGTTAATTACAAACTATATACCAGGCACTGTGCAAGGTACTGGAAATACCACAGTAAGCAAAACATAAGTGGTCCTTGCTGACTGTTTCCTTTGCTGTGCAGAAGCTTTTTATCTTGATGAAGTCATATGGTCTCACTTACTTGTGGAGCATAAGGAAAAACATGGAGGACATTGTGAGAGGGAAGGGAGGGGTGAATTGGAGGAAATCAGAGGGGCGAAGAACCATGAGAGACTGTGAACTCAGAGCAACAGACTGAGGGTTTTGGAGGGGAGGGGGGTGGGGGGATGGGCGAGCCTGGTGGTGGGTATTGAGGAGGGCACGTATTGCATGGAGCACTGGGTGTGGTACATAAACAATGAATCTTGTAACACTGAAAAAATAAAATAAAAGTATTTGGGAGGAAAAAAAGTGGTCCTTGCTCAGGGAGTTTAAAGACTAGTTGAAAAATCACAAATATTAAATACTATAGTTATATAATTGTAACTCAGTTTAATTGCTAAAAAGGAGAATTAAGATGGGTGAACCTAGCCTATTGAGGAATGGGTTTTAGAGTGACGTCATGGAAGTGGCAGGCTCTATTTGATCTTTCTAAAAGTTTTTGAATTTCCTATATTGGAATTGCTTAAAATAAGGTTTACTTATTATGACAGGGGCCCTGATAGCTTTCCTTGAAATCATGGTTATAATTTAACTGCCCTAGTACAAGCTTTGTGCATATCACATTCTCACTATATAACCACTTACAAATAATGATCTATTTGAATCACATTATATGGCTTAATGATGATTATTACTATTCAAGAAAATATTTAGCATTTGTCTTGGTGTGGTTCTTGCTAGATATGTTATGGGTCTCTGGGTCTCTGTTAGGCATGCTATAAAGTAAATAGGCAGAATTTAATTGAGTTTTCTCAGTCAAAGCAGGCGTGGATGTATTTCCTCATAATTTGTAGGCAAACGATTATCTTTGTATCTTCAACTTTGCTACTAAAATGCTTCTCTTCAATACTGATTGAACATGCTTTGTATTCCACTCTGAAATTCAGAGAGATCTTTCTTTTGGTACTAGTGTCTCAGTCTTTCAGATTTATGCCTCCCTTTTGCCAAAACATACCCTTTACTAAAGTCATGGGGTTTCCACATGGGTCATGATCATTCTTGCTGTCATCCGTACTTTTGCTCCTGTGCCTTACATGCATGGAATGATTTCCCAAACCCTTCTAGCCTAGATAATTCTGTCCCATCAATCAAGTTGCTCTCCTGCTCAGAGTTCTTATCAACCATTCCTAGGTCACACTGAACTTTCCTATTTATAAGTTCCTAATAGAATTATAAGAATTTAAGGCCTATAACATCTAACTTTTTTGAAGAACCCCTCAGCTCCAGACCTAGCACATAACTATTCTCTAGGGAGATAATAATGAATATGTAACTTGATAAATACATAATGACTTGAATCCTGTCCTTGAAAAAGTGAAACATGAGAAGACTCAGTGGAAAAGAGGAAACAATATTCACAGAACAATGTATCATAATCTTTTCATAATTATGTACATTTGGAGAGAGGAAGACGAACACTTTTCAAATCTTTACTAGCCATATAAAGAGAGAGCTGTCACTTTCTTCTGGTCTAAGGCAAGCGTGGGCCCTCAAACATCTGGATTTGAGATACTCTAAGGTTATGGGTTTAGGGCAAACAGTATTTAGAGCATCCAAGTCTTTTTCTTTGGTTATCATATTTTGGGATTTTGGGATAGCTTATACACTGATGAATCAGAAAGTCAGAAAAATAGGATTAATTTTGTTGTCCAGTGAATTTTTTTTTTTATTTAAGGACAACAGTTTGGAAGGTAAGTTTCCTACAGATTTTGTGTTTCTTGACCTAAAGTCTTGTTTAGGGGCATAAATAGCATGATTGTATAAATCGTGTTTGTTTTGAAACTACTAGAAATGGCTCTAATGTGTCAATATAGTATATAATTTAATTTCCTTTTGTTAGATTAGAGGCACTTGAAAACAAAACACATGCAGCTGTGGGATATTGAAATGTTTCATAGGCATGTATCTGCAGCATATTTTCTAGAGTATTTTACCTGTTAGCAAATATATCCAATTCCTTTTCAATTTCCAAGACTTAATATAACCTTTTCTTCTTGTTATTGTTTTGTTTGGGTTTTAAGGTATTTATTTCCCCAAGTTGTATTTTATTTTAGGTTAAGGAATAAAAACAATGAGTAATTTCAAAGTCTTTGTGGATGCTTTTTGTAGCAGTAGCTAAATGAAAAGTTAAATAACTCATGTAGGGTCCAGAAGAAAGTCAGCAGCGAGACTGAGACAAGACTTCTTTCCTTTTTGCCAGTTGTTTCTCAAATTCACTCCACTAATGAATCTGCAGTAAAGCAGTCTCCCAATGTTTGGAAATAGCAGGTAATTAATCAAATAAAGGAAATGGTCATGGCAATTTAAAAAATGTCCATCACTTTTACATTTTCTCCCAAAATGTATATTGAGTATGTAGGTCAAAGAGATGGTTTTTATAATTTAAATCTGATTGGCACCACTGGTGTTAAATGAAAGTGTGGCTACTGGGTATTGAAATATAATTTTAAAAAATTGGTAATCAAAACGCTTGTTAGCATTTGTGCCTATTTTCTGAAAAGTTCATAGTGTTTAAAAATTAACATTGATTAAATGATGAACTGATTGGAGAGAGACCACTTATAAAATTGGGGATAGAGAGCAGGGACAGTTGTAGCAATTTCTGAGCCAGCTGAGGAAAGCTCATTAATGAAACCAGAGGGCTGGAGAATTCATGAAGGGGAGTATCACAAATGATTGCTTCCATTACAATGAAATTGGTAGGTCAATGGATATTATAATATGGTATTTATGATTATATCTGGTTATATTATTATGGAAGTTAGATCTTTTTGCTATGGAAATAGTTTAGCACTTACAATGTGTTATTTTAATAAGATGCCCATGTGCGATGGCATTTTATATGAATTACAAATGTTAACCAGTAGACCAAGTTGGATAAGTAATGCAAAAAGGATTTCTTTCAAATAAAAAAATTGTAGTGTCAAACATGAGTTCCATTAGCTAATTGGTACTATAACATGCTTGTTTCCCTGAGCATGTGAGAGCCAGACTGTGATGTAGAAATGACTGAGTTCAACCAGTACTGAGCATACTCCATTGTAGAACCTGAGTGATCACAAGAGTTAGAAAACTAGGACATAATCTAGAGTCTGCAACAAATCATTTAAAGGATCATTCTAAAAGATCACCTAATATTTGATTTTTTCCTTCTCATAATGTATGTGTTTATTACAAACCTAACCATATTTCTGAAATGATCAACAGCATCACACTCAGGGTATTATGTAACAGACACCACAGTCTGAGAAGGGAGTATCATGGCAATTTCTTCTATGTGGAATAGCAAGGGAATGTTATAGACAACTTTCCCAGAGGTTGCTTTTTTTATTGATCTTAATGGCAGCCCTGGAATGAAGGCAAGGTCTATTATCTCCATTTCATAAGGATACGGAAGCGCCAAGAGGTTGTAAGTAAATAACAAAGTAAAAATGTGAACCTGAATATTCTGCCCCCAAATTCAGTTTTTTTCCTATGACACATGAATTAACATGGATTACAGAATTGTCGTTAAAATTCTCGGGTCAAAGTTATGTTACTACCTTGATTTAGAGTCTTTTTAGATTTCTGCTTTCAAATATATGAAAAATGCATAGTTTGGAAAATGATGTCTGTCACCCTTAGTGCCCCCAGCCAGTAGGAATATTATGGAGAGAAACTATGAGAGTAGATTGTACTGGAATTACTTTGTATTAAAACCAGAGCAGGTAGGCCTTGATTTAAGTAAATGAAAGTTAATGAAGCCCAAATTTTCAACCTAGATAATATGCCAGAGAGTTGCTTTAAATAGGGAATTTCGCTCATATGTTTTAGAGCAAATTACGAAAGCAGATTATTTCTAGAGGCTTTGAGTGAAACACATCTGTTATTTAAAGCAAAGGTCACCTACACTACCTAATAGTAGGGCAAAGTAGCAAATGAGATTGTTGTTCAAACTAAATCTTAACTCCTTCTTGTGTGATTTTTGCATGTCTAAAGTGATGTAGCACTCTTCCCTAATATTCACCCATTGACACATTTAGCATCTACATGATGACAAATGATTGTGGATTTTTATATCAAAACATCGTCAAATAGACTTGCTCATGCATATTTGTATTGGAGTGTACAAAAAAATATATTGCTTAAAAAGAATGCGATGTGAGGTGCCAGGTAACAAAAAGAGAAACTTTGTAGTGCTTTTCACCCAACTTATTCCTAGTTCAGGATAACTTTTATTCAAATCTCATCCAAAAAAAAAGCCATAAATATCAAACAATACAATGGAAAGACCCTCTCTTGAAACAGTTGGCTTTTACACTGATCTCAAAGGATATGGAGTCACTTTAATAGCCATAGGAAGTTGGGCCTAGTCCAGAAAATGCCTAGTTAACAATTTTTTGGAAAATAGAATAAGCTTTTATTTACTCTACAGATATTTACTGAGCACCCATTAAATGCCAGGTACTGTTGTAGATGCTTGACATATAACAGTTTTAAAAAATGGAAGAAAAAAAAAACCCTGCCCTTACAGGGCTTGCATTTCAGTGGAGGCAAAGGCAGACCATTATCAAGATAAATGAGTAAAATATGTAATACAAAATGTTAAAGCTAAAGAAAAAAATTCAAGGAAGTGGAATATGAAGAGTATGGGTGAAATTTTGGATAAAGAGTCCAGGGAAATCCTCACCTAAAGGAAGTGGGGGAGTAAGCCATGAAGATACATATTCCAAGCAGAGGGAACAGCTCTGAGGTGTTAGCATGCCTGGGGTATTTGAGGAATAGTTATGAGATCCGTGTGTTCAGAGGGGAATATATAAAGACAGATGGCACAGAACAGGTCAGAGACTTAACAGAGGTCCAGATTAGATAGGGGCCTGTAGGTCCTGGTAAAGACTTCCATCCAAGAGAGAGAAAGGAAGAAAGAACGTATAGGTCTAACTTACATTTTAACAAGAACATTTTGATTATAATAATTGCAACAGATTAAAGAGGGTAAGGACAGAAACAGGGCATTTAGGAAGCTATTGCAATAATTCTGGTGAGAGATGATGGTGGTTTCAGGTGGTGATAGGATAGAGTTCTCAAGATTTTCTGACAGATCAAATATGGGATATGAGAGAATGAAAGGAATCTAAGATTTTTGGGCTGAATAACAGGGAAGATGACATTTAAGTGTTATCAGATCTCAGTTTTGAGCATGTGTGGCTTGAGTTGCCTATTAAACAGCTAAGGGAATTGTATGGGTTGTGAATGTATGACTCTGGATTTGAGAGAGACATTATGGATGGATATATAAATTTGGAAGTCATCAGCTAATAGATTATATTTAAAGCTATGTGATTGAATGAGTTTACATAAGGAATTTTTTTTAAAGATTTTATTTATTTATTTGACAGAGAGAAAGAGATTACAAGTAGGCAGAGAGGCAGGCAGAGGGGGAAGCGGGCTCCCTGCTGAGCAGAGAGCCCAATGCAGGGCTGGATTCCAGGACCCTGAGATCATGACTTGAGCCGAAGGCAGAGGCTTAACCCACTGAGCTACCCAGGCACCCCTACATAAGGAATTATTTTTTTTAAAGGAATTCTTATACAAAGAAAAAAGAGCACATCTGATGACGTGAGAGAACAGGTTACAAAATATTATGCATAAAATATTCTCTTTTCTTGGGAAAGTAAGTGTTTATAGAAAGAAGAATGGAAAGGTACCCAAAGTCGTCTTTGGATACTAGGGATATTGGTGATTCTCATTTTATGTTTTTTTCTATTTCCCATATTTTCTTTAATGAAAAGGGATGACTTTTATAACTAGAAAGCAGAACAGAAAAATATATACTATTAAGACTTTTATCCAGAGTTGTTCTCCAATGCCGAAAGTAAAATACTTCACTTGTTATAAGTGCCCTCACATACTCACATATACATATACCCACAGAGAAAATATGCTGAAAAAAAAGGTTATTTGAATCAAACTATATATGACATGATTGGGGCTTGCCATCAAATGCTCTTGTCCTTATACAGAGTTCAATTAATACAACTGATAAAAATGTTCCTGGACAGTAGAGAATATGAAGACCTGGGGATAGCTAAACCCAAGAGGACTACATCCAACCAGAATAGATTGGGACCCTTGGGGCTGAGTCAAAATCACATCCTTTGGGAAAAGAGAATTAATTGAACCCTTGTTCCACTCTCTTGTGACATTCTTTTCCCTGAAGGCCTTTTGCCTTCTTCCTCTAGCAGTTCCCATTCAGGGAACAGGGTATCTGCTAGTTCAGCAAGCTACTCTTAAATGGTAATAACTTATTCACGGCCAATTTTTCACACATAGGAAAGTATATCATCTTATCATCTTGAGTTTTAAAGTTCAGATGCTCCCTATTTTTTTTTTCTTTTGGGCACAGACATTCTTAACAATTCTCTTTCTCATTCTCTTCCTCTCCCTATTTGATTATGATAAGAATTCTTCTCCGTACCTTTCCTGGTAGTGACTCAGACAGCTTAAAGGGGCTTTTCTCACACTTCTTTTGGAAATGGAAAAAAAAAAGCCTGTGTTTGGCCTGAGGTCAAACAGAGAATATTTTAGCTAAAATACAGGATGGTTGATGCAGTTATGAGTGACTAAAAAAGGGATTGTAATGGAAAATACATTTGCATTTTGAGTTGTAGCTTTTGTTACTGTGAGTGGTAGCTCTTTATTAAAAATGTGTACATGCATGGTAAGATTTTTTAAGTAGAAAGTTGGAAAATTAGTACAGAAATTTATTTTTTCATATGCCTAACTTTTCATTAAGTATTAAGTATAATCCTCTCCCTGATGATCTGGTGATCTACTTTACTTCTTCCTCTTCCTGAAAGTGTCATGACCAGCCCTAAAAGTTTCATTAAATCAATGAGACATGTTACTCTGTTTTCTAGATTCCAAAAATCAAATAAGCTCCCTCCAATATTCAATTAATTTTGGAAATTTTCATCAAACTTAGGATAACAGAGAATGTATTTACATTCATCCCCAGTCTCCTCCTCTGACATACATATCTCCCTACACACATATTTCTACCTTTACTTTCTATTATTAATTATAGAGATTGAGTCTCTGGAGGACCCACACATTGAATTTAGATCAACAGTGTAATCAAAGGCATCAGGTTATAAACTTTTTGCCTAATAGCAGACTTGGGATCTTATAGAATGAATACAGATCTTGAGGTTTTAGGACCTTAGTGTAAATCCTACATCTGCCACATATTAGCTGAGCAAACCACTTAAACATTTATTTAACTCTAAAGCAGTATAATACTTGTTTTGCTAGTAACCAGTATGATGGGCACTGAAGTCTGATAGACCTGGATTCAAATCTACTACTTGGACAACTTAAGTCACTTATTTACACTTTGTTTCTGTGCTTATGGTATTAGAATAATATCTGCTTTTTCAGGGATTTTGTGAAGATTAAATAAGAAAATATTTATAATGTGTCTAGATCAGTGTTTGGGACATATATTTAAAATTTTTATCTATTATTGTTGTTGCTGTTGCCCTATTTCTTTATAGTAAAAGCATTCTCTTACCTGTGACAATCAGGAGGCTTGCACTAAATCAAGGCAAGCCTATATGAGGGGGGAAAAGATTGGATTTTTAAGTCAAGCCACAAGTTAAATGACAGTTGTTACTTAAATTGCCATAAACCGGAAGAAAAATTTGAGAGGGAGCTAGAAGAATTGCTATCATTTGTAGAGCAATTAAAAAATCTTTGGAAGCTTGTGTCAGAAGTAAGGGACAAAAGATTATCTTTTGCCACTGAGAGAATGGGAGTGAAAACACAGCTAAAATTTGTCTTGAGGCAAAAGGCCACACATTGTTCATCACAAAAATAATAGTAAATTGGTTCTATTTCTACAAAGGGCCTGAATATCCCACACTCATTTACTCATTTTGTCTTCATTTTATGTACTATGACCAGGATGGATAGCTTAATGATTAATAGCCTGCACTTTGGATCCAGATTGCCTGGCTTCAGTCTAACTCTGCTACCTACTAGCTACATGACCTTAAGAAAGCCACTTAATTTCTTTTCATTTGTAAAGTGGGGATGATAATAATACTGCCTGCTACATAGAGTTGAGATGATTACGTGACCTAACTATGGTAAAGTGCTTTGAACACTTTCTATCACACAGTAAGTCCTATGTCAACATTGATCAAATAGAATTAGTGAAAGGTATTTTTAAAAGAGTTGATTTGTAGGCTCTACCTAATGTCAAAGGATATAGGATTCTATTCCTCATGCCCCCCCCACTAGCTTAGAAAATATCTCACCTTTAAAGCCAATTACCAATTTGTAGAGAGCTTATATATTTAGTGGATAGCCATTTGGGTATGTGTGTTTGTATGTGTGTGTATGCGTGTGCGTGTGTGTGCATGTGTGCACATGAGTGAAACTAGAGTCCCCTTCCCTTTTCTTATAAATATTCATAGAAGAACAGAAAAGGTCTTTGGGCACACTGGGAAAAATGAAACATCATCGAAAGACCTTTGAGTCTTCTGAATTTGTCTGAATTTTAAAAGAAAAATCATGTTGAGCTTTTGCTTGAGTAACAATATAGTAATATTTCTAAAATGTTCTACTTTGTTCTTTTCCTGGTATAGATTCAAGTTTATAGTGATAAACACATGTAAATAAAGGCCTCCTACTTCCCCTGATAGGGGCACTGTGAACACATAAGAAATACATGCATTGGGGCGCCTGGGTGGCTCAGCGGGTTGAAGCCTCTGCCTTCTGCTCAGGTCATGATCTCAGGGTCCTGGGATCGAGCCCCACATCGGGCTCTCTGCTCAGCAGGGAGCCTGCTTCCCCCACTCTCTCAGCCTGCCTCTCTGCCTACTTGTGACCTCTCTCTCTCTCTGTCAAAATAAATAAAAAAAAATCTTAAAAAAAAAAAAAGAAAGAAACACATGCATTGACCCTGCATATATTTTTATGACTTGTATTTCAGATTTTCTCTGGTCTAAATGGGATAACCACATGACTCTCCCATGAAAATTATTTTGAGAATGTCTGCTTACTTGCAATAATGAGAACAAGACACTACTTTGTTTTGTGGATTTTTGCAGTTGCAGTCAAAGTACAGTATCTGCCAAGTCTTGAATAAAACTGAAAATGGACAGTATTTGCATCATTTTTATTGATATTGGAGACCTCTATTCCCTGTCCCTGAAAATATTTGTCCTCTGTTTCTGAATGGCAGGCGGGATTATACCCTGAAGAGTGCTGCCCATTCATGGCATATCATCTTGATAAATTATTTCAAAGCTCTATCAAAGTCTTTTTCAAGTATGTAGTGACCTACTGGGTCATCCAAGTCCTGATATTTTCGGCTAGGTCTTGTTTTCTTGATATTAGTTGGGGAAGGTATGCAGTGAGAACTGACACTATGCATTCGTATGGTCAGAGGGATCTTAGTTCAGCACTTATTAATCAGTTAACTGAAAATCAAAACAAGCACTTTATGAAGTACATGTACCAGGCCCTGCGAGTAAGTCAACATTTCATTAAAGAGGGAAGGGGTTAAGGAAAAGCAATTGTCTACTGAGATGGGGTAAGCCTGTCACAGAGGACCTCTTCCTAGATATCAAGGATTCTAAACCCTCATATAAAAGCTTAAAGAATTTAAGGAGAAGGGTAGAAATCCTATTATGTCCCCTTGGAATAATTCGTATTCCCCCTTCCTTTTTCCCTTCCTGCTAATTCATATCAGACATAAAACTTAACCTTCTAGATTCTCATTGATTTTTAGATACCTTTCCCATAGTATGACATCATCATCATCTTCATGATAAACATTATGGATACTTATTATGTATGAGGTACTGTTCTAAGTGCTTTGCATGTATTGGATAATTCTTACAACACTATGAGGTAGGTATTATTATTTTCCTCATTGAGAAACAGAGCTACAACATGCCCAAGGCATCCCAGCTAGTAAATGGTGTAGCTGAGATTCTAATATAGCAACTCTTTCTCCAGAGTCCATCATGTTAACCACTATAATATCAACCTCCAGAGATACATATAGAAAGATGACACAAATTAACCATTTCTGTCAGGTCAAGGTCCACTTTTATATTTATTTTGTTTTTTGTAGTAGGGTTGATTTTGCACTAAACAATCAACAATCCCTCAGATGGCATTTTGTTGACCCAGTTTACACATTTGTAAAAACAACTAACCAGTGCTTGCAGTGTGGTCTGCTGCCTTGGAACTTATGTGGCTGGATATGAAATCAGTGACCTTGGCAGGTGATAGTTGGATGGAGAATATTTGCTTGCTAGACGTACCCTGTTTTTTCCTTCATCTAGAAGTTTCTTTATTGTGAGATACATTTTCCATTTGTTCTGAAAACAAGTACATTTTAGAAAATTAGAACCAGTGAGTTTCTGGGGGTCATCCATCAGGTGCAACATTAAATGCTGATTTGTCACTAACTGGCAGGCTCTTTGCTTTGTCATTTCAAAGCATGAGAGGACTCCAAAACTTTTTTGTGGCTGAAGTGTCCCTGAAAAGTAATTTATGTTCTCATTGTGATTTCTTTTACATGACATCTTGGTATAATACCTTTGACTAAAAGGGGTATTTTTCTAATGCCTCTGCTTTAATTTAGAAACAACTGATCTGATGTTTTCCAACTTATCTCCAAATCTGAAAATACATGTGCCTAGGAAAATAGTGTTTCTAATGAAAAGGCTAACACAATTATATTAACTCTAGGGTTTTGAACAGCCTGCCATCCAGTGTAGTAGTATTTTTGTGTCTTGTAAAATACCAAACATCTGCTTGCAATGAATCTACTTAACACCTTTGGGGTTTTCTTTTCAGTTCAGCTGAATGTACCTTGGAACAAGTGAGACATAACACAGGCAAAAAGTTTGAAACAAGGTGTTTGTATTTAAAAACCATTTTGTAAGCATATTGAAACCAGAACTCAATTACAAACACCGTTCAGAACAACATGGTAGTAAGATACCTTTAAGTGGTACAGAACCTGCCTTCAGTTTTAAGAACCAGCAATGGGGCTTTGAACTAAGGATGGCTAATAACAATAAAGTAAGTGGCAAAGAACTATACTATGATTAAATCTAAAGAGGCCAAATTTATATTCCAAGGTTCAAAGAGAGGCCAGGAGTCAGAATCTAAAGTAGATATCGAAGTCCAGGTAGATATAGTGGTTAAGAGTGGAAAAAAAAAAAAAAGGCAAAGCATGCATTATCATTAGAACCATCTAACTAGTCTCTCTGCCTTCATTTTTTACCCAGCTTAATTATTTTCTACATTGCCATCATAATTCTTCCTGAAGAATATATCAAGTGATATCTTTCCCTGACTACATTCATTGTTTCCCCATAGTCTTTTGAAAAAGGTTTGAACTTCCTTACGTTGTTTCACTATCTGCAGCCAACCTATTTTCAACCTTCTCAAATACTACTCCTATCCTTAGACACCTCATATCTATGCTCAGTGGCTCCAAACTCGACTGGTGGCATTTGGAAATCTGTTGGGGTGTTTTGAATTGTCACAATGAGTGAGGATGATATGGATATTTAGTGATCTAGAGCAAGGGATACCAGGTATGTTGTATTGAGTGAAATAGATCCTCACCATTTTAGAATTGCCCCACCAAAAATGCCAATAGCATCCTTGGCAAGAAACTGCAAGTTTCTAACTAAACTGCGCTATTTTCAGGTCTCTAGAAATGACTCATGATTTATTAGTAATGTACCCTTCCTTCTGTTCTTCCTTTTCCTTTCTGTGTTTGCCTCTTTACTTTGTTTTGCCTGTCATATTCTGAATAATCTTCATAGGATCGCTTTTCCATTGCAGTCTTTCCAGATCTCCACTGAGAAGTAAGCTCTACCTCTTTTCTAGAGTTGCTGAGCATACTGTGATGTAGTAGAAAAATATTAATATGAGAGTCAAGAGACCCCAATTTTTGTCCTGGTACTGCCATTAGCTAAGTATATGACATGAGGAAATGATTTATGTTATATGGGCTGTAGTTTATTCATCCATAAAATTAGGAAGGTGAAAAAAATGAGGGGATTGAATTAGACATTACCTAAGATTTCTTCCACTGCTAACTTTCTATGGGCCCCTTATCACATATCTCATTTTAATGACAGTCTGTGACATCTTTAGATCCCTCAACATAGCACCCACATATCACGTGCCTCAAATAGCGCTTGACCTGGCCGTTCCAGAGGACTTTATTTTCCTCATCTTTTGTTGAAGATGGCACTGGCCATTGGCTGTGTAACTGTGTTGTACTTAATCCAGGAAATATGTATGTATGGACTAAGAAAAGAGCAAGGATCAGTTTTCTGAAGTCTCTTAAGACAGGGAAGAACCATGACCAGTAATCATTTTGTTGGGTAATTATTACCATTGCTAAACCTATATATAAAAGATCACACACATTTAATGAATGCAAGAGAATGTGGTAGATTTTGTTTTTGCAATATGTGTAAAAGTCTTCTCTGACAAAGTAGCAATAATTATAAAAGATATATCACATAGGTTTATAATCCTGTGGTCTGAAACAAGCTGTTTGTCTTAAAATTAGAAGTTTTGTAGGCTTCAAACGTGTTCAATTGGCACTTGCCTTGATATAAAAGTTCCCTTAGAGACCGGCTGGAATCACATCCATGCTATCTAGATGTACTTTCACAGCTGTGAGTCTGCATTTTGATGTATGGGCATAATGCAAAGTACCTAGTTTGCATTATCTTTCCCAGATGCAGGGTTTTTCTTAAGCCTTTCTAAAGGATGTCACTAAACCTGAGCATCATGGCTTAGCTTCTGTTTGAATCTGAGAACTGTCTCAGCTGTTAACTTGATGAAGCCAATCACGGCATTTCTCTAGTGTTGCCATTTTCATTAAAAGATTTGGATGCGTACTGAATCACTGCTGCCTGACACTTTTCTTTTATTTTTCTTTTAATAAGTCATATAAATGTATTACCTAATTGTCATGACATCCAGGAATATTTTTTTTGCCCAAGGCCAATCTACCTTGAGGCTAAAGAGTGACTTAGGCTTTGAGTACCCCTTCTTCTATCCTGGGTTTAATTGTGACCTTTTGAATTTCTGGGGCTCCTGTTTTCTCCATGTCTATCTGCTCCCAGAACACTCAACGCTTTCTTCACACTTTGGCCCATGTTTTAGAAATGAAATACTGTAGTACTATAAGTTGACTAATTGAATTTAAATTTAAAAAAAGAAAAAAAAGAAGTGAAATACTAAGTCAGGATTCAAATCTAGGCAGTCTGTCTTCAGAGTCTGTGCTCCTGACTATCAACCTACACTGGAGTAACTGAGATTAGGAGGTAGGGGTTATACAACAGTTGTCCAAGAAGGCAAAACTCTGGCCCTCTCAATCTATTTCAACCACGGCACTTCCACTTTTATCTCTTTTACATGTTGGATTTTAGTTTGAGTTGTTGGTTGAAGAAAAAATTCCTTTGCTAAAAGTGTGAAAAACTATTAACAGGTATATAGACTTTAATGAGGCCTTAAACCTAGGCCTGCTGTGACGGTAGTGTTTGTGTAAATCTGATTCTTGGAAATAGGTCTTTTATTTATTCATCTTTGTAGGAAAGATGTAGGAAACATGCAAGTATGTACTGAATTGCTTTCAGTTATTTGCAACCTTATGGATGAGAAAGCGGATAAGTAGCTTGAGTCTCTAGAATGGTTAGGAAGGGCCAATATAGTATTAAAAATGGCAAAGGATGCCTTGCATAAAGGACTAAATGAGTTTTTCACTTTGATCAATTGGTATCATTGACAGTAGGGTACTTTCAGGGAACTTGAAGACCCTGCCAACTGGGAATAGTGCTGAGTCTTGCTCTATGTAACTGCCATCTGTGTGTAGTAAATTGTGTTGTTGCCTACATTGTGGGAACTCATATCCTTTCCCTATTTGTGTTGGGCATCTTTCTGCTAACCCTGTTACCATCCCATTTCAAGATGACAGGTGCATCCCATTTCAAGATAAGAGGTGCAAAGTTGAGAATCCATATGATGAGAAGATACCTGAAATTCAAGATGTCTCCAATGTCAAGGCCAAGAAGCATAGAAGGCTTTTGATAGAGCCAAACATTTTATTTATTTTATTTTTTCAAAGATTTTATTTGTTTATTTGTCAGAGAGAGAGAACAGCAGGCAGAGGGAGAAGCAGGCTCCCCACTGAGCATGGAGCCTGATGTGGGACTCAATCCCAGGACCCTGCGATCATGACCTGAGCCAAAGGCAGATGCTTAACCGACTGACCCACCCAGGTGCCCTGAGTGAAACATTTTAGGAGGCTCCACTGTATCTGGAACTCTGTTTTAACCAGAGAAGTTTTCATGATATTCCTGGTGGTTGGACTCAACAAAGTTACCATATATTATCCCGTAGAACACAGTCCTCACCAATTCTGTAGACATCAGTGGTAAATTGGGAGTTAGGAAAGATTGCCTTACTTGTTTTGGACGGTAAATTGTGCCACATATCATCAACTATTTCAAGTTTGGTCGGTACTATGGAAGATATGAAGTGAGAGCGCTGCATTTCACTATCATGGGTGTCCAATAAGAAGCCTAAAGATAGTCATTTCTTTGAAGGCAGGAATCTAGTTTAACATGATTCCTGCATGTTAACAGGTCCCTGCATGTTATACTCAGTGAATAATAAGGAAATGATAAATGAAAATAAACCAAATGATGGACCTTGTTCATCCTATATTTTAGATAGCAACTTAAATCCTCAGGAAACCTGATGTAACACTCATCATCTCCAACCACCACCACCATCACCATCACCATAGCTACCAATATTTATTAAGCACTAACTCTTTATCAGGTACCATTCATAATATCAGTTATTACAGCAACCCTACAGTTAGGTTCTGTTATGATCTCTATTTTGTGGAGGTTTAAATTGAGATTCAGAAAGTTTAATTAACTTGCCTATGGTCATACAACTATTAAGTGTCAGAACCATGATTCATGGCCAAAGAATCTGAGTCTAGAACCTATGCCTTAAGTATTATTCCATGCTGCATTGTTATAGAGAGGAGTGAACTGAAGAGACTCACCTATTTTGATCACCATATAAAGGAATGTAGACTTCTGAAATGCCCAAATAACACATTCAAATATTGTTCTGAACTGTAAATTCCAAGGAAAGTGCCATATAGAGGCTCATGTATTTCTGAGATTCTTTTAAAACCTAGGGAGAAAATATAATATCCCCCATGATTCCTTCTTTCTACCATAATCTTGAGGGGTTTTTTAAAATTGAAAATGCTACATTCTCAAGGAACTCTAAGCTGTGAGATCTTTACTCCCACACACCTTTGATTTTACCAACCATATCTCCCCTCCAGCAGAATGTCGGTGCCAGGGATGTTGGGTAGAAGCCCAGTAGGGGTTAGCCCCCATGTTATTTGTCAGTGTATAGGCTTCAGAATAAAGTATATGTGATAATTGATTCACCCTTCATCAGACTTTGAGGACTGGTAACTCAATTAGCATGTCAGATACTGACTATATGTCTCTTTCAAAAAATCCTCAAAGGTGATTTTGTATTTCATATTAGATAAGGTGTGAGAGGTGCTTTTTGTTGTTGTTTATATTTTAGTGAAAGTTCTTATTTCCTTTGACTATTCTCAGCAGAAGAAGCAGTGTTGCCTTGATAGTTGGGTTTCTTTCTTCTTTTTAATCTGCATGTTTCAAGAAAGAATGATGATATTTTGAAGTAGGCAGATAAGGAAATAAGAATTTTAAAATTCTGGCTGAAATAATTTTGATTTTCAGTCTCCAGCTGAGAGTGTGTGTTCAGCTGGTTGGCAGAGCAGCCTTGCGCAGTAGCACATATGGCTGGATTGGAAGAGCAATCAGAGGGGTGATAAGGGAAAGCCTGCTCCAGGACTGGGCTACAGTTTTAAGGCAGTGGTATACAAATGATTTTGACTAAACGTAATGGTCAGAAAAAAAATTTTAAGTGTACATGCCTCTGCAAATATATATACATAATAAAACACAATATCAGAGACATTTAATATTTTCTTCCTTTACCCTGTGGATCTCTTTAGAATGGCAAAATTCATACACCCTACATTAAAAACCACTGATTTAGGAGTTATACTGTTTGCGACCTAGGCAAGTCTCTTACATGTTCTGGACCTCAGTTCTCCATTTGTAATATGAGAGCTGTACTAACTAAAGTACAGTTTCAAGTTTTATTTCATGCTTATTTGAATATTTTTTTCCTAAAGTATTCTCATAGGCTTTAGTCATTTTTTCAGGATGAGGTTTAAGTTGCTGCTTTGGTGACATTTTGAGTCAAATTATTACTGAAGAATGAGAACCACATTGTTCCAATTAGAAGTCCTCCAATAACATTTGCACATTCATGTTTATTTACCTGATTATTTTAATATGACCAAAATACAATTACTAAGTCAAGGTAGTATCACAATGTCCCCCTATGTGTTTTCTTTATTTTCACTCAATCTCTTCCCTCTGTTCTTTGTTAAGTCACTTAGAAATACTCACAATGGGTATGTATGTATGTATCTACGTATGTATTTATTTCAGCCCTTATATGAAAGACAGTACCAAAATTAAAAAAATACAGCTATTAACTATTTGTTTAAGTGGTTATTGGATAAAAATAGAATACTGCCCTGTTAAAAGTAATCTGGGCTTTTTTAGACCTGTTTGTAAGATCCATGTTTGCTATAATTTCCACATGTTTAAAGTACAGAGAAATATGTTTTATTTTGTCTATGAAATATGAAATCTTACATGTATATTAAATTTTTTCTAAAGACTTTTTTCCTAAAGACTTAATGAAAACCATACCCTTTTGAGTGTAGAGAAATGAATAATCTTGTACATGTTTCATATTTGAACCAAGTTTATTCCATTTATGTTATTGAGTAAATTAATGTTATTTTTTACTAATCTTTTAAGTTGGTGAGCTCAATCTCTGCCTTTCACATGTCTGTTATGAAGGTATTGTAAAAACAGTGTACCATAAGAAGTATAATTTTCTAGTCTTTGAAGAGTGAAATATATATGGATTTATGGGATCAAGAAAATGACTTAATGTGGGGTTCCTATATGGCTCAGTCACCTGAGCATCTGACTCTTGATTTAGGCTCACGTCATGATCTCAGGGTCATGAGATTGAGCCCTGTATCCATCTGGCTCTGCACTCAGCGTGGAGTCTACTTGTCCCTCTCCTTCCCCCATTTGCATTCTCTCTCTCTCTCTCTCAAATAAATGAATACAATCTTAAAAAAAAAGAAAATAACTTAATATCTGTGTCTTCTATCATATTCATGTAATAATGTGGTTATAGTATATTTCCATTCAGCTATGTTAATTTGCAATTGCATTTTTTCTTGATTGAATTCTTAGGTAATTTTCATTTGTGTAATTTAATGAAAAATTAAAAATTAAATTAATTGGGCACTGATTATTTTGTCCCCCAGAATTCATTCACCTTTCTTTTTGAAACCCTACCTTTGTAGACCATACCTTTTTATTCTTTGTAGATCATCTCTTCCCATTCTCTGCCCTGTGCTTATGGTAGGCATGTGATTTAGACCTAAGTTAATTAGAGCCTTAGGTTCCCCTAAACATTAATTATTCGTTCAATGATGGGTGTATGAGCCACCTAGAACAAAGGAAATGCAGTGACAGTTTCACAAAAACTTCTGTGAAAGAGGTTCATGCTCTTTTTAGTGGACTTAGAGTTGTGTGACTTAAGTTTTGGAGTTGCTACAGCAATATTATGACGTGCCAAGCAAATCTGAGATGAATAAGAAATAGAGGTGAAAGTCAAGGAATGAAGCATGGGATCTTGGATACTTACATGAGCCATTAGTACAGACCTGTTTACCTGGAACTTTTCATTATATAATTTAATTTGAAATATATATTTAAAATAGCAAAAAAAATAAATTCTCTTTTTATTTAAGCCACTCAAGAGCTGTACTTTCTGTCACTTGCAGCTAAAAGAATCTAGTTGACCATCCCTGCCTAATCCCAGGGCAAGACCTAGGCTTTATATAGCCACCCACAGTTCCATGTCTTTCAACATGAACAGAAAGGGGAAAGGAAAAAGAAAGAGCGTGAGATAGTGTGGGGGAGGGAACATGAAAATGAATATATTGAAGCACTTTGGCCTGGATTAGCAGAATAGGTTAAAACGAGGCATGTTTTTTTCCTCTTTACATGGTGATTTGTTTATTTATTTGGTGATGCACTATGCAAAGCACTGTGCTAGGAACCGGACATTCAGAGTTGAAAGGTAACTCTGGAGTTTACAACATAGTCAGATGGGTATGTAAGCCCATGATGATTCCAACACAAGGAATACTTGCCACGATAATAGGATGTTCAAAGTACATGTAACTAAAATAAGAAACTTGAACTCTACTCTGTAGTGTGAATATTAGGCAGCCAAGTGGAGAAGGCCATTGCAAACAAAGGAAGTAACATGAGGCATATTCTTTAGGAGTTCTTGAGTTTTGAATGCCTTATGTAGCTGCTAGCAATGGTGGTACAGATTTATATTGGAAGAACATTTTGTGCATGACTAACTAGTGGTTCTTGGGTCCCTGAGATGGTAACTAAAGAGCTGATACTCCTATTTAGAAATGATGCCAGTGCACAGATCTGGGTCAGAATGATAGAGGAGGAATTTAGCTTCCCCCTAGAATCCAAACCACTTTATCTGAATGTGTATGCATGCCTCCAGCAGGGTTCCAGTGCAGCACAAAGAATATGCCATAGATGTGATCTCTGTCCCAAAGGAGGGTGAAATTTGAAATAGCCACTTGGGTAAGAGGTGAAAGAATGGAATTGAGGCAGCAAAATTTACAAATTTCATAGAGCAAATTTTACTTATTTCATTGATATGTGTCTAGATATTTACCTCATTTGCAAGCCACAGGTAATTACATTGTAAAGAATGGAAACCAGATAAAAGATATAACCTGAACAGTGAATGGGAAAGTATCTGTAAATTTTTCAGTGTGTGATATAGTAGTCAGCTTTCCCTTCTGATAAAAGTTGATGCCTCAAATCTCTCCCTTATCATGATCTATATATTCTTAAGAAACTAAAGAATGCCATGTTTCTTCCTCATAGAAGAATATCAGGTTTTTGGTTTTGGTTTTTTACCAGCCATGCTAGAAATCTCACACACTCCCTACCCTTAACTGTCAGTCTTCCTATCCCGTCACTGTATTGCTAGTTAAATGGCTTTTAGTGTGCACTGAGTGTCAGCAGTCTTCTAGGTACACTGGAAGAAAAAGAGCTCTGCCTGAGCGTTCATTCTAAATTAAGAATAAAGATTAGTGCTCAATTGTAAAGATTTGCAAATTATATTTTCAAGATACCATCTTAAATCTACTTTCCAAAAGCTGAATATTAATATTACTCGGATTCTCATTTCCTTTGGTACAAACTGCCTACAATCAGGGTCGATTGTGCTTTAGAATAGAAAAACAGCTTATAGCTGTAGATGATCAAATGATATGTGGCAGTTAAAACACACAGGGGAGCTGTGATTTGGAATTTAAAAATGTTTAAGTCAAAGGGAACATAAAAATAGTACTAGGGAAATATAGCTTGTTATAGCTCACAGACTATAGGTGCCTATGTTTTGGAAAATGTTCCAGTTTAAAAAATACAAATTTTCTAAAACAAATGGGGTGATTAGATGTATTACAGGAGGATTTATTTAAAGAATATTTATTAAAATACATAAATGCATCTGTTAGTTTTGATAGATTATGAACTCTGGTGGGATGGATAGCAAGGAAGCAAAGGTCCACTATTTAAAGCCAATGTCAATTGAAAAATGAAGATGGGCCATCCTTACAGTTATAATGTATAAATGGGGAAAAAGATTCAACTTACAATTAGAAAAGTATCTGCATATGAGGGAGCACTAGTGTTTTAATGGCCATACAAAGGGATCCTGGTATGTGTAATAGCAAAAGACATATGTGATAGCATAATCACCCTACACAATTAGTTCAAAACATGGCATAGGTAAAAGTTTGTGAATAAAGGGGAGGAAATAAGGAAGGAGAGGTTGGGAGGGGGAAAGAGGGAGACAGAAGGAAGGAAGGAAGATGGTAGGAAAGGAGAAAGAGATACATCTTTTTTTTTTTTTTTGCATTTTTATTTGGAGAATGTTTATTTTTTTTCCATTACTTTTAATTTTATTTTATTTTTTCAGTGTTCTGAGATTCACTGTTTATGCACCACATCTTAAAAAATAATTTGGTATTGCATGGAGCACTGGGTGTGGTGCATAAACAATGAATCTTGGAACACTGAAAAAAATAAAATAAAATTAAGATGTTAAAAAAAAGCAAACACCTTGCTCAGAAGGAAAAAATAATAATTTGGTTTATTAAATTAAAGAGTATGTGGGGAGGGTTGAGATGTTGGGAGGGAAGATGTGGCACTATTTGGCTACCATGCAGACTTGGAATTATTCTCACTAGAGTCCAGGGAAGTCTCTTGCCCTTGGCAACTCATTTATTAATTCTTACACATATTCCTTTATTCATTTAGTGGCCATGTATTTGCTGAACAATTATGATGTGGAGACATATAATAATTGGTAAAAGAAAGGAGAATATTGAGGGGAAATGAAACATCAGATTGCAAAGTTGGAGAAATCCTTGCATTAGTGAATCAGGAATGAGTAAATCTGGGCTGTGTAGAGAGAGGGAAAGCTAAGCTTTGACCATATTCTTGAAGTCTTCCAATCGTACTTGTGCATCCTGAAAGACTCATTAGGGAACAGTGCCTCTGAATGCTAAACTGGGAAATGGGGACAATAGGGTTATTCTTTTGGCTTTGACATCAAGTTAGTTGAGTGACCTTGGGCCAACCCTTAAGCTTTCTGTGCCTCAATCTCCTTGTCTAAAAAAGAAGATCATTCTGTAATGCTGCTTGCCCTAGCCTCAAATGGATGAATTTGGGATTAATTAGATTAAAGAAATGATCAGTGAAGTACATTAAATCTCCTCAGAGGTGGATACTAAGTGAGCAGGATGAATAACAATTCAAATGTCAGCTATAGAGCTGTAATTGGGGTTCATTTTAAATGGGTCACTTTATGAAAACCAGGGCAAATGGAATTTTTAAAACAATAAACTGCATATTTTACAACGGTTTTAGATTTTCAGAACAATTAAGATAGTATAGAGAGGTCACATGTATCTCACACCCAATTTCCATTATTGTTAACATCTTACATTAGTATAGTATATTTATAAGGTATATTGATGAATCAATGCATTATTATTAAGTAAATTCTTTATGTTATCAGATTTCCTTAGATTTTACCTAATGCCCTTTTTCGGTTCCAAGATATTATATCCAGGATATCGTATTATTTGTATTTCTACTTAGGCCCCTCTTATATTGTCTTCTGAAACCTTCCTTATTTTTGACGACCTTGACATTTTTTAAATTGTGGTAAAATATGCATAACGTAAAACTTACCATCTTAACCATTTTTAAGTGTAACCATCACTACTACCCATCTCCAGAACTCATCTTGCAAAACCAAAACTCCGTATTCATTGAACACTAACACTGCCTTCTCACCTCTTTCAGTCCCAGTAACTACCGTTCTACTTTCTGTCTCTATGAATTTGACTACTCTAGATATCTCGTATAAGTGGAATCATACAGTATTTATCCTTTTGTGACTGGCTATTTCATTTAACATAATGTCTTCAATGTTTATCCCTGTTGTAGAATGTGTCAGAATTTCTTCCCCTCTTAAAGTGGAATAATATCCATATATATATATGGATGAACAAGCAAAATGTGATATATATATACATATATATGAGTATATGTATATATATCACATATATCACAAAAAATATATATATATATTTTTTGCTTGTTCATTCATCTGTCAATAGACACTTGAGTTGCGTTTACCCTTAGCTGTTGTAAATAATGCTTGTGAGAACATAGGTATACAAATATCTCTTTGAGCCCCTGCTTTGAATTCTTTTGGGTATATACCGAGAAATGGAATTGCTGGGTCATATGATAATTCTATTTTTAATTTCTTGAGGTATCTCCATACTGTTTACCATAGTGGCTGCATTATTTTGTATTCCCTGCACAAGGGTTCCCTTTTCTCCACATCCTTGCCAACAATTATTATTTTCTGGGATATGCCTTCCTAATGGGTATGAGGTAATATGTGATTTGTATTTTTCTAATTATTAGTGATGTTGTGTATTTTCATGCGCTTGTTGGCCATTTGTACATCTTTAGAGAAATGTCTATTCAAATCCTTTGCCATTTTATAATCAGGTTGCTTATTTGTTGTTATTGTTGACTTGTAGGAGTTCCTTATTTAATCAGATACTAACCTCTTATTAACAATATTATTTGTAAATATTTTCTCCCATTACATGGGGTGTTGAGAATGCAAATTTTTTTTGTGAGCTTTATTTTTTTTCCTAGAACATTGTTTTTCTTTTTTTCCCCAATTACTTTTATTTTATTTTTTCAGTGTTCCAAGATTCATTGTTCATGTACCACATCCGGTGCTCCATGCAATATGTGCCCTCCTCAATACCCACCACCAGGCTCGCCCAACCACCTCCCCTCCTCCCCTCCAAAACCTTCAGTTTGTTGCTCAGAGTCCACAGTTTCTCATGGTTCACCTCCCCCTCCAATTTCCCCCCATTCACCCTTCCTTTCCTTCTCACAATGTCCTCCATGTTTTTCCTTATGCTCCACACATAAGTGAAACCATATGATAATTGACTCTCTCTACTTGACTTATTTTACTCAGCATAATCTCTTCCAGTCCAGTCCATGTTGAAACAAAAGTTGGATATTCATCCTTTCTGATGGAGGCATAATATTCCATTGTATATATGTGTCAGGTTTCAGTGGCGGGGAAAGGGATAAAGGAGAGACTCAGAGGTGGCAAGTGGTTCGAGTAGGCTTTAATGGAGGTGCTCTTGGGCAAGGTTCCCCGGTCCACCAGCAAATGGAGGGCCGAGGAGTCGCACGCAGGGATAGGGAAGTGGGGTTTTTATTTGGGACGGGGTGGGTAGGACAGGGTTATTTCCTTATATGGCAGGGTTTCAGCACAGCTTTAGGATTCCAGGGTCATTTCCTTATATGGCAGGGTTTCAGCGCAGCTCAAGTGGAGAGTCCTGAGGCGCCATGTTGTCTAGCGTAGCAGACAGTTTGTGGAGTCTCCAGCAGTCCTGGGTCCGCCAACCCAACATTCCGACCTTTTTTTGATGTTATAGGGTGACGACTCAGATCTGGCTACTTCCTGCTGAGTAAGGGGCGTCGTTGGGGTATTGCAGGGGGGATCGGTTGTGGGCAGGCGGGTGTAGGGGTGAAGGAGGAGTTGACTGACGGAAACCCAGGTTAGTTCCTGGAGTCTGCCCTTGGAGGTGACGATACCAGACTGATTGACATAGTAACAACATTCCTCGCTGAGAAAGAGACATGTCCCTCCTTTTTCCGCGGTGAGGAGATCGAAGGCTCGTCTGTTCTGAAAGGCCACTGCTGCCAGGCTGGAGAGTTGTGTCTAGAGGGCCATGAGGGAGTCTGCTATACGCTCCATGTCATTGTTGAATTCCTGTGAGAGCTTATAGTAAAAGTTTACAGAGGCTACAAGACCACCCGCTCCTGTGGCCACCCCAGTTAGCACCCCCGCTCCAGAAGGATTGGAAAGAAGATAGCTCTTCGCCTTCGGTGGGAAGGGAGTAATGCAGACTCGAAGTCGGAGTCCTAATACAAGGTAGCTGAGGGGGAGAGGAAAACAAGGATATACCCAACAGTAGAGGAATTGTTACTGTCCTAGCACCTGTAAAGTAACCTTCCTTCGCATGAAAGAAAAACTCTTTTCTTTACAAATATGGTACAATATGGGAGGGGAGCTGTCAGGTTGGTACAGCAGGGGTCAGGTGGGGGTGTGCTATTAGTGGGCAAGAAGCAAGTGAGGTTAGAGGAGTTGGTGAGGGGAATGGGCCCCCCTACTGGCCCAATGTGTACAGTAAGATTGGTGAGATTAGTAACTGTAGGTATCGGTCAGGAGGGTGGAATAGGTATGATGAGAAATAGCGGGATCTCCCGGACCCACGCATACAACCCTCATCACATGAGCCAGCCTTAGCTGTCTGAGGGAGCATCAGAAATAGGATGATCCCGCACCAACCGTACCCTTGCAGGCCCCCGAGCTTGAGCAGTCCACTCATCTTGGGTGGGGGCCTGCTTCAATCTAGATAAGTGTAACCACGGGTGATGGCCGAGAAGTTTGGCAGCTGTTGGGGTAGTGAGAATAACCGTGTGGGGGCCAGACCACCTGGGCTGGAGTGTTTTGGGGTGGAGTTCTTTTAGGAGAACGCTGTCACCCGGGGCTAGGTTCTGGGAGCCATCCTCGGAGAGTTTCTGAGGAGTAGGGATGACGGAGTCAGTGTGTGCCCGTAGGAGGGCTCTGAGTAAGGTGAGATAAGGCAAGTAGGATAGAAGAGGGGGAGGAGAGGAAGGAAAGTTGTCGTCGAGTAGAAATGGCTGTCTGTAAAGGAGTTCAAAGGGGCTGAGCCCCGATGGACCCCTGGGGGTGGCCTGTAATCTGGTGAGTGCCAGTGGGAAGATAGTCGGCCACGAGAGGCGAGTCTTGAGGGTTAATTTTGTGAGATTCTCTTTGAGAAGACCATTGGCCTGCTCGACCTTACCAGAAGACTGGGGATGGTAGGGGATATGGAGTTTCCAGGTGATGTTGAGGCTCTCGGATACCTGTTGAGAAATTCCGGAGATGAACGCCGGACCGTTGTCAGATTGGAGCATCTGAGGCAATCCGAAGCGAGGAATGGTGTGTTCAATAAGGATAGTGGCTACGACATCCACTGTCTCCTGGGCAGTGGGGAAGGCCTCGATCCATCCTGCAAAGGTATCTACTAAAGTTGCTGAGAAGGTCTCCCAAGCGGTGGGGTGAGAAAATGGTGAGGGGGCTGCCCAGGGTGAGTTTTAAGGCCTCCTTTGTTAAGGAGGCTGCTGCCGCTAGGGCTCTGAGGCATGGTTGCCACCCTTGGACAGTAGGGTCCAGTTGTTTGGAGATGTATGCTACAACTCCATGGGTAAGTCTGGCCGGTTGTGCGAGCAGACCCGTGGCGGTGCCCGACTGCTCATCGGTGAACAGGTGAAAGGCTTTTGAGGGGTCGGGGTGAGCCAAGACGGGCCCTGAGGTGAGGCTATCCCTCAGTTTAGTAAAGAGGTGTTTAACAGTGGTGGGCTCCGTTAGTGGCCCTTGGGGCATGTCCTTGGCCGCCTTATAGAGCGGGCGTGCCAGGAGGGCAAAGTTGGGAATCCAATGCCGGAAAAAACCTGCATGCCCCAAGAAGGAGAGTATGTCATCAGCATTCTGAGGGGGTTGGAGGTTTTGGAGGAGATGGATATGGTCCCCAGTAAGGATTTTGGAGGTAGGGGTTAGGGTAATGTCTAGGTAGGTGACAGGGGAGGTGCAGAGCTGGACCTTGGAGGGTGTGACCCGGTATCCTTTGGAGTCAAGAAAGTTAAGCAGAATAGTGGTGTCCTCCTGAGAGGAGGATAAGGAGGGGCTACAAAGGAGAAGGTCATCTACGTACTGGAGGAGGGTACTGTCTTTAAGGGTGCAGAGGTTGAGATCGCTGGCCAAGGCCTGGCTGAAAAGGTGGGGGCTGTCCCAGAACCCTTGGGACAGGACGGTCCACGTGAGCTGCCCCGAGGTGTGGGTGTCCGGGTCCTCCCAGGTGAAAGCAAACAGAAAATGAGTCTGGGTGTAGGGGGACAGTGAAGAAAGCGTCTTTAAGATCCAGGACTGAGAAATGGGTGGTAGCAGGAGGTACATGGGAAAGGAGGGTATAGGGGTTGGGAACTACCGGTTGGAGGGGAACCACGGCCTTGTTAATAAGTCTAAGATCCTGAACCAGACAATAAGCTTTTTGACAGGGAGGATAAGGGTGTTGCATGGGGAGCTGATGGGGATGAGGAGTCCCTGATGGCGAAGGTGATCAATTATGGGTTTAAGTCCTCGTCGGTGAGTCTCAGAGATAGGGAACTGGGGGCGAGAGGGGAAGACAGTCTTGTCTTTGAGTTGAATGTTAACAGGAAGGTGGTGGGTAGCCACGACAAGTTTGGAGGTATCCTAGACTTGTGGGTCTATGGGCAGAGTAAAGTTGGGAGGCAGAGGAGAGGGTTCCAGGGAAAGGAGGGGCAGGATGAGGTGAGTGGAGATGGAAGGAGAAGGAGAGAGGCATATAGTGGCCTGTAACTTACGGAGGATCTCTCAGCTGAGAAGGGAGACCGGGCATGAGGGGATAATTAGGAAGGAGTGGGAGAAGGGGAACCCATCCAGGCTACACTGAAGGGGTGGAGTGGCTCGAAGACTGGAGGAAGTGCCGTCAATCCCCATAACCACTACTGGTGAAGGGAGACTGGTTCCCGAAAAGGAAGGGAGGACAGAGTAGGTAGCCCCCGTGTCCAACAAGAAGGAGATGGACTTACCCGCTACCTGGAGGGTGACCCTAGGCTCTGCTTGGGTGAGAGGGGAGTTCGAGTCTGGGCTCCGTCAGTCGTCATCCATCCCGAGGAGCTGGAAGGCGGGACTTACCAGCTCCGGGTTTCCCCCACATAGAGGCGCCGAGGATCCCCCGAGGCCAGGGCAGTCAGATTTCCAGTGGCCCGTCATCCGGCACAGAGGGCATGGCCTGGTTGGTTCTTTTGGGTTCAGACATTGATGAGCCCAGTGTCCCTCCAAACCGCACTTGAAACAGGCCCCCGGTGGGGTGTGGTTGGGACCCCCTTTTTCTTGGCTCCCAGAGCCAGTCGGCCATAGGGCAGCCACCAAGGCTTGGGTTTGGAGTTGTACCTTCTGTTGGAGTCTGTCCTGGCGTTTTACCTTGGCTGCCTCCTCCCGGGTATTATAAACCTTAAAGGCCATTTTCACCAGATTGGATATAGGGTTTGAGGACCCTCCTCGGCCTTTTCAAGTTTTTTACAAATATCAGGGGCAGATTGGGAAATGAAATGGGTGGCCAGGACAGTAGCCTCCACTGGGGAGGTTGGGTCGAGGCGCGTATATTGAGTTAAGGTCTCAGTGAGTTTATTGAGGAACATGGCCAGGTTTTCATCTGGGCCCTGAATAACCTCCCTGAGTCTATCATAGTTAACCGCCTTGTTTGAAGCCACACCCATGCCAGCGATAAGGCATCAGACCATGTGGTCGCGGCGCCGGCGGCCATCTTGGCCATTCTGATAATCCCATCTGGGACCGACTGCCTGGACAGCCTGAGTGCCAACCGGCATAGTGGCATCGGTCAGATGGACTTGGTCAGCGTGTTTTTGGGCATCTCCCATAGGGGGCAAGCGAGTTCTGGAGAAGGGGTGGCCAATTTGGACCGTGACCTGGTCAATATGGGAGGGGAGTAGGCCTGGGTTGAGGAGGAGCGGGAGGTGTAGAGGGGGTAGTTGGAACAGAGGGGTTGACAGCAGTGGAAGCGGGGTAGGGAGGAGGGGCGGCCTGAGCAGGCCTGGTAGGGGGTAGGAAAGAGACTCGGGAGGATCAGAGAGAGGGGAAGGAGAAGGAGGTTTTAAGGTTTTTTGGAGAGGCCAGGGGAGGTCCAGGAGATGTTCTAGTCAGGAGGACCTTGGATGTAGAACATGGGGAGCAGAGGGAGGGGCGAGAGTGTAGGCTCCAGAAAGCCTAAATAAGGCACTCTGGACCACTTGTCCTCGCGTCGGCAGAGATTGTCCAGATCAGTTAGAATTTGGAAGTCGAAAGTACCCTCAGGAGGCCATTGAGACTGGTTGTCCAATCAGTATTGAGGCCAGGCCACGATGCAATAATGAATAAGGCGTGGCCTCCGTAAATTTTGGGAGAGACCCAAGGTCTCTAGATTGGCAAGTAGACAGGCTACAGGGGTTTTGGGGCCAAATTTGGATTGGGAAGTCCCCATGATTCCCAGCCGGGTGAGTTGGAGAGTGGAAGCAGGCGTCCCCGCTTTCAACTTCCGACCACGGAAGGCAGGAGAGGCTGCCCTGGGAAAAGGGACGTCTCCCAGTCTCCAGGCGCTGGATCAGAATGGTAGAGTCGCCCTGACATGGCCACGACTAGGCAGGGCTCCCCGGATTGGAGGCAAGGGAATGAGGGGAACTTACCCAATTGAATTAGTGTGGAGGCCCGAAGTAGGTCCCGGTCGAGGGAGAGGAGAGATGCCTCACCTGGTTGGGGCCTCCATCTCCTCCCGGGTTTCAGCACCAAATGTCAGGTTTCAGTGGCGGGGAAAAGGATAAAGGAGAGACTCAGAGGCGGCAAGTGTTTCGAGTAGGCTTTAATGGAGGTGCTCTCGGGCGAGGTTCCCCGGTCCACCAGCAAATGGAGGGCTGAGGAAGTCGCACGCTGGGATAGTGAAGTCGGGTTTTTATTTGGGACAGGGTGGGTAGGACAGGATTATTTCCTTATATGGCAGGGTTTCAGCGCAGCTTTAGGATTCCAGGGTCATTTCCTTATATAGCAGGGTTTCAGCGCAGCTCAAGTGGAGAGTCCTGAGGTGCCATGTTGTCTAGCGTGGCAGACAGTTTGTGGAGTCTCCAGCAGTCCTGGGTCCACCAACCCAACAATATAGACCATATCTTCTTGATTCATTCATCTGTTGAAGGGCATCTTGGCTCTTTCCACAGTTTGGCGATTGTGGCCATTGCTGCTATGAACATTGGAGTACATGTGGCCTTTCTTTGTACTGCATCTGCATCTTTGGGGTAAATACCCAGTAGTGCAATTGCAGGGTCATAGGGTAGCTGTATTTTTAATTTCTTGAGGAATCTCCACACTGTTTTCCAAAGTGGCTGCACCAATTTGCATTCCCACCAAGAGTGTAAGAGGGTTCCCCTTTCTCCACATCCTCTCCAACATTTGTTGCTTACTGTCTTGTTGATTTTGGCCAAAGAATGCAAATTTTAAAGAGATTTGCAAACTGTTTTGATATAAGTACGCAACTAATCTGACATTTTAGTTTTTTAAACGGATTTTTAAGCTTATCAACTTATTCTCAATACCGCCTACCCCCATACTTAACTTAAGATTACTCAGAGATGTGTGATTCAGAAAAGAATCACTATGTAATGGAAAGAGAGAAAAATAAAGAATAAGTGAGTCAATGTAGTCATAGTAGCTTCTATCCAACATACTTCTGTTCCATAAAAAGTATCTCCAAGATATTTCTTGGATTTTTAATTTTGTCCTTTGTAAAACATTATGCTTATACTAACAAATTAAAATTAATTTTGTTTACTGAACAGGTAGCCTTTTGCTACCTTTCCTAAAATATTTCCCTCTCCATAAACAGGAAGGATCAGATCCTCTCAGACCAAGTTTCAAATTGCCCAAATTTCTTCTTAGGAAAGAAAGAGGAATTTGTCCCTGTGAAGCAGGGGCAGGTAGCCCAGGGAACAGATGGATGTCAGTGACTGTTTCTAGAGATGATCATTATAACGTTTCACCATTCCGTCCCACCTTACCTCCATTTTTATTCTATACCTTTTCTCAAACCGCTTACTCTTCTAGTTTCTATTGATTATTATCTTCCCTTTTTAAAGAATGTAACCACCCAACTGACCTATCTAAAGTATTAGTTGGCAGAACTGGGCTTGGACCTATAGCTTGTAATTTCAACTTGTTATTAGGCCTCCTTCCAAAGTAGTAGATAGAAATGTGTTTTCGACAGAATTTGAAGATCAAGAAGAGAATTATTGAAGAGTTTTCAGCTTTTCTCCTAGGAACCATTTGTTGGTCTGAGCACATGTGTTTAGGTATACTGAGAGAAATATCTCCCCACTGAACAGGCTGATATTTACATCATCTTCAGGGCACTATCAGATATAATTGAGACTAGCAGGGCTAAGATACAGGAAGGAAAGGAAAGAATGGTTAAAACAGAAGTACATAAGATGAAAGTGGTAGAGTTATACCAATGGTGAGATTGGGGATTCGCATAGTGTCCAGAGCACCCTGCTTGCTCAGTATGCTTAGGAAGAGCAGAATGTCTATAATAACGAAACCCAACACAGTACTTGGTACTGTACATGTGATATCTCATTTAATTCTCAATGACCCAATAACATATGTACTATTATTATCCCCCTCATTTTATAAAGGAAGGAATGAGGCATAGGGAGGTTAAGTGAATTACTCAAGATTATACAGGAAAACTTAAGGATCAGACCAGGTTTGTCTGACTCCATAACTCTTGCTACTAACCCAACTTTGGTGTTTTTCTTTCTTTTTTTTTTTTTTGCTTATTAGTTGGTGGAGGGTAAAAAAAATATATAGGTCATAATGTGAAGGCAAAAAAAAAAAAAACGTGTTTTCCAACATGGGAGAGAAAAGGTGTTGACAGGAGTATGGTACCAGAAAGAAAACTAGAGTTGGTAAAGAGGGCGAAGAGTTAGATGACAATTAAAGGGACACATAGAAGAAAATATTTGGTACCTGATGTCTTAGTCTTCTTATATATCAACAAAAACTAAATGAAAATGACAAAATATGATTTTAATTTCAGAATAGTAGTAAAAGTGTTCTCTCTTTAACGAGTATAGGTTAAATATATGTAAAGAGCAGTCCATAGGCCAGGAGACAAGGTCAGGTAGGGTCTTATAGATGGATATCAAAAAAATATGAACATAAAACAAATCCCAAGGAAAACAATATTTGCTCATGCTTTTCTAGAGCATTTTAGGATTGCTTACCTTAGGTACCTAAATCATTTTCTGTTTATCCAGCTGTTTGGGCAATTGCCAGTGATAGCCTCTATAATTCTGACAAGTCATTGCCACATTGACAAATCCAGGGATAATGCTGGTGCCTATGTAATCACAGGGGACAGATCAAGTTAGAGTTTGTCATTGATACCGTTCTGTGACAAAAACAAGGTTCCATATCCAGAGACTGAGTAAACCACTTGCTAGAATAACTGGGAAGAGGATGCCATTTTTAGGTATGCTGTTGGTGTAATATGTTTAGGTTTTGTGGGCTGCTATGTTTCAGCAAGTCTCACTGGACAGTGGTTTTATATCTTGGTTACAGTGTTTCTCTTAATACCGTTTAATTTCTAAGACTTGATCTTGATGGGCTTTCCTCCTTTCTGTTCTTCCAGAGTACCCTCAAGGACTGGAAATTGGCAAAAAGGAAAAAAAAAAATAATGCAACTATTCCAGTTCTAGCTGAACAAAGTGTTCCTATTTTTTCGTATGTGCCATGAATTTTGCATTCTGACAGAGACTTGACCTTTGGAGAAACAGAATTCTCTTAGGTTGCTCCCGTGATACATTTTTTTTAAATCTCCTAGGTGTTTTAGAAACTATCTGTGTTAATGATTTGCCATCTAAACAGGTCAGTTCTTCACTGATTTATTCTCATCTGCATATGCTATGGAATCCTCTTTGGTAGGAACAGAATTACCCATGCATTTGGAGATTCTTTTCCTAGCAGATTTCTGTAGACCAGGACTTCCACGTAATTTACAATGTGCCACAATGAAATGTAATCCCTTGAGATTACCCAATAAGAGCATACAAATGGTAAATATTAAAGCAAAGCTTCCTCTACTTTACTCAAAGATTTTTTTAACCATAGAGAGTCCCATTTGTTAATTTAATTGACAGAATTTATTTTATTTTTCCATCTCATCGAGCCACTCTTTATACAGCCATAAGTGACACTTATTAAGCAATTATAGTGTGATAGGCATAGTGTTACGTGTTTTGCATACATTATCTTTACAAAACCCCCAGTACATTATTAGTTCCATTTTACAGATGAGAGAATTGAGGCTCATAGTGTTTAAGAGACTCCTAAAGCCGGCACCTAGTAATATTAAAACTGAGATTCAAAATCTGACTTTAGGGCAGGTATTTTTAAACAATTTAGTCATATTACTTAGAATATAGGCTAAAGAGACCCCAAAATATGGTGCTTTAAAAATGTAGAAGTTTCTTTCTCTTTCAGTTCTCTCTGGATGGAGCAGTTCTTGATATTGTAGGTATAAAGATTCAGAGATGGGGAGTTTTACATAGAAACTTTTATATAGCAACTGACTTACATATTCATGCTAATATTCACTGATTTTTATAGCCCTTCTTGAAAAGTTTGGTTTGGGAGACATTGATTATTTTGGCATTTATGTAGTAGTCAAACTTTTGCTCTGTCTTTAGTCATTTTTCAGTTGTTTCTCTATTATAATATTGACAACCTGAACCATCACGTTAATCTCTTTCTTTAGACTTTTATTTTTGTAAATATGCATTAGCTTTACATTTTTTTTTCTGAGCATCGTACTCAATTGGAAAGAACATGGCCCCTAGAATATTGATAATGCTTTTGATATGATCATTCTTGGATTTACTCATTTCTATGTCTCAGTGTGTGTAAATGTACAGACTGGCAGTTGCTAAGGTAAAGACTCAGGAATAGGTTCCATGGTTTATAGCAGACCTATTTGAGTCCTAAGTATGACTGGCATGTAAAGATGCTCCTTCAAAGCAGCCACTGAGGCTATGGTTTCACAGATGACAATTCTTCACCTCACAGAAGAGTATGTGATAATGAGGTTTCTTGGAGTAGTAGTAGCTCTTCTGGGCTTCCTTCAGGAAAACTTCATTCTAAGATCTGGGAAGGAAATACTTTGTATGCATGCAAATACTTCTTCAAGAGAATTTTGTAAAGCCATCCAAGAAACTGGATTTTTTAAGAAAACTGGCAAAATTAGCATTGAAGTAGTAGAAAATGTTTCTTTGTGTGAGCTCTCATTTGAGTGTTAATGTGAGTGGGTGGGCAGGTAGATGAATTATATAATCTGATATGAGGAGAAATGTAGAGTTGGTAGGCTTGATGGGTATCCCTCCCATTTTCCAGAACTTTCCAGAACTTTCTATACCTTCTTCAAAGTCCATGAGAAATGTTTTCTCTGGAAACAGATTGCTGAAAATGATTGTCATTAGATGGAAAAACCAATCCAGTTTATCTCTATAAACCAAAGTTGGACGATTCTTTTCTAAGACCAATGGGACCAGAAGGTATTCTGCTTACATACTTCCCCATCACAAGACCAATATCAAGATTCATTGTTATTTATCACAATACAGTTTAAATGTTAAGGCTACCTGTTTAATTGGCAATGATCCTTATTGAATTTTTAACTTATGCTGAAAAGGTGGGTGCTGGTGGCTGTTTTTATGAGGTATTTGGTGTTTTATTTTGGTTTAAATCTGTTTTTATTGTCAGAAGATGCATTATATCTACTGGAATTTCTACTGCTCAATGTACAGGTTATCTTCACTATGACAGCTCTGTAACTTCAATGTCAGATACACTGCTCCCAAGTCATACTAGATTTACACATTCTATTATACTTCTATTGAACAGTTCTTAATCCGCTCAGAAGAAAACATGCTACAACCAGCAAATTTTATCCCCTTTCATTTAATAAGAACATTTCTTGGCAAGAGTGGACAATTGCATTGAGAAACATTCCAACTAGATCTGGCCAATTTTGAAAAGATTTTGAAAGGTTAACCCTATAAAAACCAAACACTGGTTGATACTTTAATATTACCATAATATCCAAGTTCTAACCCTATTCTATTTACTGATTTGTCCCCTCCCCCAAATGCCAATAATTCCTAGGAATCTTACCTAATATAGTCTCCATTTTAGTTACTAGAAGGTGGATTTTGTTTACAATAGAATTCCATGCTGAAAGAGATACAAATGTACTTCCTAGGATAACTTTACTGCATAATCTTATATTGGTTATATTTCAAAGAGTAAGTTTTCAGTTGTGGTACTCTTGGATTCATACAGCAGTGGGCTTTATTCATACAGCAGTTCAGAATTTATTGAATGATTTTATCTGTAGAGAGACATATTTGAAATTAAGAGGAAAGAGGGCAGTGTTTTCTTCTATAGCTTGCATTTTAAGTTATGTAATGTCTGATATTAAAGCCAGTTCATTGTTCTCATTGCTTTTCTCTCCTAAGGCAGTATTAATGTAAAATAACAAGATATGGGGACAGAGACTATTGCTACTCTCCACATTTGTACAAAGGAGATAATAATAATGCTTGACTTGCAAAGCTGTGGTAATGATGAAGTGAATATAAATATTGTTAAACATGTTAAATATATGGACAATGATAGCAAAAGCCTCTGAAGAGAAAGTAGACTCTAGCTAGCTTTGGATTATCCACAAATCTATTTTCTGATTTTTTCTCCTCTCTCTCTCTCGTTCCTGTTCTTGATCTCCTTCTCTCTCTCTTTCTTTGTCTCTCTCCTCTGTCCTCTGAATACTGTCCTTTCCCTTTTAGTACATGTACTAGGGCATTAAGTTTTCTCATATTGATGCTGGAGTTATCTAGTACTTCTTTTTATGTCTTCTTTGACATCTTTATCTAGTGGACATCTCTAAAAAATTAGAATTGTACTCAGAAATCTCTTATCCCTGAAGACCCCCAGAAGGCCTAAGCAGTACTCAGAACAGAGGTAGAGGAAAAATGTTTGAGAAAGAGGAAAAGGATCAAAAGTCGAAAATCAACATTAATGTTGACAACATGAACTGTTTCTTGAACATCTCTTTTATGTCTAGCACCATAAGTGGAGAGGTACTGGGAACTTCAAGGATTGTCTCATTTTCTTGAAGTGGTAAATATCTTAGACTTGAAAAAAATTAGATAATAGCTGCTGGGTAATATAAAAACAAATCCCAAGACAGACAAGTTATATTATAATTGTAACTGCCAGGTATGATATTGCTGCACTAATTAACCCATTTGGTGTTTTTCCTGGGGTGGAAAGTTGGCTGTGTTATTTCAATTACTGTAAAATAGTTGGCTTTGAACGTGAGTGCTTTCTCCCTTCTTAGGGAGAAGCAGATTCTTTTTCCTTCTTCCCTCAAGGTCTGACCTTGTATCTGCCTTTAGTTTCATAGTCCTTACTCCTTTTTCTTCCCGGAGCCAACCCCCACTGTTAGCATTTTGAATGCCATTGACTTTTTAAGATACTCATTCCTATAGCTCAGCAGTTCTACCTTGTTGCAGCTACTGTAGCACTTACCTCTTATCTCTTTCAAAAGGAAAGATGAACCTAAGCAGCAACCCTGGCAAAGCAAACTACTCAGAAGCTGGCTTGATGTTATCTCTGAGAGAGATTTGCTTAGTTGGCAGAAGTAAATGTCATGCATGCCTCCATGTTGCTTAGTATGATTTGTCACTTGGGATTCTCAGGCATTTTATATGAGGCCCTGACTGGCTCAGGTCCTCATCAGAATGCACTACAATTTGTCCACTTCAAACCCACCAAGAGTAGAGGGCATTTACTTTGACATCTGCTCTTTGGAAGCAGCCCATTAATACGGCACTTGATGTGTCAGGGTCTCAATGAAATACTTTTCTCTTAGTTCTTTTATCCACAATAAGATGGCCTGGTTCAAGGTCAGTGCCAACCCTAAGCTGTTTTTCTTTTTTCTTTTCCCTTTTGACAGTCACTATATGTCCTTTCCTATTTATAATCCACAGAGCTTCTCTGCTCAAGTACCAGTAACTGTGGTGCAAAGTTTGGGGTGGGACCAAACCTATTGGTCTCCCAGGACTTTGTCCACTCATAGAGGTGCCTCACTAAACTCCGCAGTGCTCTCATGTACTTTGCTACTTCTCTTATCAATATGTTTTCCAAAACATATTAATGAAAATAGCTCCTAATATAGATGTTATTGTGTAGCTCAAACCTATCATATGCCAGATGCTTAACTAGATATTGTGCAAACATTATATTATCTCACCTAATCCCTGTAGAACCACTTTAGGGAAGGTGCAAACTTAGGTTCTGAGAAATTAAGCAGCTTGCCCAGGGTCACATGGGTAGGCAATGTGGAATCTAGGGCTAATAATAGCTTAAAGTTTTAACCCTTCCTGAGCTACCACTATTTTTAAAATATACAATTATCTGTTCATTATTTTCAGCAACACACATTTATTAAACATTATTTTGAAACTGCCGCTATGCTAGGCACTTGGGATATAGATAAAAACATAGTGCCTACTTTGTACATATCAAATATGCTAGGGGAGAGAGACAAACAGATAAATTAAATGTCATAAAAATAAGTGTTAGAGGCATACAGATGGTGCTATGGAAACCCAGAGGTGGGGTACCTAACCCAGTGTAGGGAAGGTTATTTAACCTGTGTTGTCTCACAGAGTAAGAATATTCTCTCTCTCTCTCTCTCTCTCTCTCTCACACACACACACACACACCCTGCATCCCTAGATTAGATAGGTCTTCTTTTCCCCTTTGTATTTCCTTTGCATATCTCTGTCATAGCGCTTATTCATTTTATCCATTCACTTAACAACAGTTTATTAATTACCCTCTTTGTGTGCCAGGCACTATTTTAGGTACTGGGAACCAAGCAATTAACAAAACAAAGTCTTGCCTGCTTGGATTTTACTTTATAGTGTGTAGACAAACAAGAAACCAATATATAATGGATACAGAATAAAATGGCAGGTGGTGAAAGTGATATAAAGGAAAATAAAACAGAATGAGGAGGTAGAGAATGATAGAAAATGTTATTTTATAGGGAAGACTTCTGTGGCAGGGTGACACTTCTCATGCAGTACTGCGATTATTTGTTTATAATCCTGGCTCCTCCTCGATACTCTGCACTTCTGGAGGTAATGGCCCATGTCTTACTTTTCTTTGTATCCCCAGACAAGAAAACCCAGAAGGTTGGGGGTTATTGGCTAAAGCACGGTTGAAGTAATGAATCAGTGAAACTGAAGATATCAAGAATGAAGGTCAGGTGATGGGTAGGTTAAACGAGTGAGAGAGCTTGAGTGCTGGAAGATTCTGGTCTGAGAATAGGAGATTTTCATTTAAGATTTAAGAGAATAGGAGATTTTCATTTAAGATTTAAGAGCTTGGACAATTTCAAATGATTTCATGGAGGCTTTTTGGCTAGTAGTGACTAGGTGGAGTAGAGGGGAAGGCCACTGAGTTGAATAGCTCATACTGTGAGGCTAGGGCAGTTCTCAAACTTGGTTGCATATTCTAATCACTTAAAGATCTTTTAAAAATGAGTCATAGGGACTTGCTATGGAAAATTTTGACGCAGAAGATCTGAGTAGGCTTCAGGAAAGTTGTGTTTTTTTAATACGCTCCACAGGAAATTCAGATGCAAAAAGCCACTAGACTAGAAAGTAAGAAATTTGATCCATGTGAGTTTTGAAGTCATACAAGATTATGCTAGGACTGAGTTGAGAGGAGGCCCATGAACCAGGTATAATGTTTTTTAATAAATCTTTTTTAATTAACATATAATGTATTATTTTGTCAGAGGTACAGGTCTGTGATTTATCAGTCTTACACAATACATAGCACTCACCATAGCACATACTCTCCCCAAGGTCAATCATCCAGCCTCCCATCCCTCCCACCCCACTTCCCTCCAGCAACCCTCAGTTTGTTTCCTGAGATTAAGAGTCTCTTATGGTTTGTCTCCTTCTCTGGTTTTGTCTTGTTTCATTTTTCCCTCCCTTCCCCTATGATCCTCTGTCTTGTTTCTCAAATTGCTCATATCAGTGAGATCATATGATAATTGTCTTTCTCTAATTGACTTATTTCACTTAGCATAATACCCTCTAGTTCCATCCAAGTTGTTGCAAATGGCAAGATTGCTTTTTGATGGCTGCATAGTATTCCATTGTGTGTGTGTGTGTGTGTGTGTGTGTGTGTGTGTGTGTGTGAGTGTGTGTACATTTTTATGTGTGTGTGTGTATATATATATATATATATACACACACACACACATACCACTTCTTCTTTATCAATTCGTCTGTCGATTGACATCTAGGCTGTTTCCATAGTTCCATAGTTTGGCTATTGTGGACATTGCTGCTATAAACATTGGGGTGCATGTGCCCCTTTGGATCACTGTATTTGTATCTTTAGGGTAAATACCCAGTAGTGTAATTTCTGGGTCGTAAGGTAGCTCTGTTTTTAACTTTTTGAGGAACCTCCATACTGTTTTCCAGAGTGGCTGCACAGCTTGCATTCCCAACAGTGTAGGAGGGTTCCCCTTTCCCTGCATCCTTGCCAACACCTGTTGTTTCCTGACTTGTTAATTTTAGCCATTCTGACTGGTGTGAGGTGCTATCTCATTGTGGTTTTGATTTGTATTTCCCTGATGCTGAGTGATGTTGAGCACTTTTTCATGTGTCTGTTGGCCATTCAGATATCTCCTTTGCAGAAATGTCTATTCATGTCTTCTGCCCATTTCTTGATTGGATTATTTGTTCTTTGGGTGCTGAGTTTGATAAGTTCTTTCTAGATTTTGGATACTAGCCCTTTATCTGATATGTCATTTGCAAATATCTTCTCCCATTTTGTCAGTTGTCTTTTGGTTTTGTTAACTGTTTCCTTTGTTGTGCAAAAGCTTTTTATCTTGATGAAGTCCCATCATGACTTCATGAACAATGAAATAGTTCATTTTTGCCCTTGCTTCCCTTGCCTTTGGTGATGTTTCTAGGAAGAAGTTGCTGTGGCTGAGGTCGAAGAGGTTGCTGCCTGTGTTCTCTTCAAGGATTTTGATGGATTCCTGTTTCACATTTAGGTCTTTCATCCATTTTTGAGTCTATTTTTGTGTGTGGTGTAAGGAAATGGTCCAGTTTCATTCTCCTGCATGGGGCTGCCCAATTTTCCCAACACCATTTGTTGAAAAGTCTGTTTTTTTTTCTATTGAACATTCTTTCCTGCTTTGTCGAAGATTAGTTGACCATAAAGTTGGGGGTCCATTTCTGGGCTCTCTATTCTGTTCCATTGATCAATGTGTCTATTTTTGTATTAGTACCATACTGTCTTGATGATTACAACTTTGTAATAGAGTTTGAAGTCCGAAATTGTGATGCCACCAGTTTTGGCTTTCTTTTTCAACATACCTCTGGCTATTTGGGGTTTTTTCTGGTTCCATATAAATTTTAGGATTATTTGTTCCATTTCTTTGAAAAAAATTGATGGTATTTTGATAGGGATTGCATTAAATGTGTAGATTGCTTTAGGTAGCATAGACATTTTCACAATATTTGTTCTTCCAATCCATGAGCATGGAACGTTTTTCCATTTCTTTGTGTCTTCTTCAATTCCCTTCATGAGTATTCTATAGTTTTCTGAGTACAGATTCTTTGCCTCTTTGGTTAGATTTATTCCTAGATATCTTATGGTTTTGGGTGCAATTGTAAATGGGATCGACTCCTTAATTTCTCTTTCTTCTGTCTTGTTGTTGGTATATAGAAATGCAACTGGTTTCTGTGCACTGATTTTATATCCTGACACTTTACTGAATTCCTGTATGACTTCTAGCAGTTTTGGGGTAGAGTCTTTTGGATTTTCCATATAAAGTATCCTATCATCTGCAAAGAGTGAGAGTTTGACTTCTTTTCTGATTCTGATGCCTTTTATTTCTTTTTGTTGTCTGATTCCTGAGGCTGGGATTTCTAATACTATGTTGAATAGCAGTGGTGATTGCGGACATCCCTGCTGTGTTCCTGACCTTAGGAAAAACTGAGAGTTTTTCCCCATTGAGAATGATATTCACTGTGGGTCTTTCATAGATGGCTTTTATGATATTGAGGTATGTACCCTCTATACCTACGCTGTGAAGAGTTTTGATCAAGAAAAGATGCTGTACTTTGTCAAATGCTTTTTCTGCATCTATTGAGAGTATCATATGATTTTTGTTCTTTCTTTTATTAATGTATTGTATCACATTTAATGATTTGTGGATGTTGAACCAACCTTGCAGCCCAGGAATAAATTCCACTTGGTCATGGTGAATTATCCTTTTAATGTATTGTTGGATCCTATTGGCTAGTATTTTGATGAGAATTTTTGCATCCATGCTCATCAGGGTTATTGGTCTGTAATTCTCCTTTTTGATGGGGTCTTTGTCTGGTTTTGGGATCAAGGTAATGCTGGCCTCATAAAATGAGTTTGGAAGTTTTCCTTCCACTTCTATTTTTTGGAACATTTTCAGGAGAGTAGGTACTAATTCTTCTTAAATGTTTGGTAGAATTCCCCTGGGAAGCCATCAGGCCCTGGGCTCTTCTTTGTTGGGAAATTTTTGATTACTGCTTCAGTTTCCTTACTGGTTATGAGTCTGTTCAGGTTTTCTATTTCTTCTGGTTCAGTTTTGGTAGTTTATACGTCTCTAGGAATGCATCCATTTCTTCCAGATTGTCTAATTTGCTGGCATATAGTTGCTCATAATATGTTCTTATAATTGTTCGTATTTCTTTGGTTTTTAATAAATCTTAAAAGTGACCAGAAATCAATAGATGGTTGTGACAAGAAGCAGGCGAGTGTGGTGGGATCAGATTGGATGAGCTTGGAAAAGAAGGGGTTTTACACAGGGATGAGACATGTATCAAAGTCTTCTACCAATTTTAGTCTATGTAGAATTTTAGACATCAGTGTGCAGTTGGGTGTGCTTTTGCATGAAAGGAAAGCCTGGGTATCATAGCTTGCTTAATAGATTTGAAATCATGGAAGTTAGGAATAGTCTGTTTCACTTAGATGTACAATCAGCCTTGTGCTTAGAAGACAAAGACTCTAGGTCCATTTCTGCATTTCAGAGAGAACTTGTCCAGTTACTTGGACAAACCTCTGTAATATGGGCCTACCTTTGGGGAAAAAGTAGTGGATAAAGCCTAGAGCATTTCTGAGAGTTTTTAGGCCTAATAGTATATATAGCTACAAGAGCAATTCATTAGGTATCAGTTACATGCAAAGTGTTTCTATCCTACCTGCTGAGAAAGAAAAGTTACTTTTTCCTAAAAGCACATAGTGGGGGAGAATAGCAGTTATTTGACAATGCTTTCTGAATATTTGAGGTTTTGTGGTGTATTGACTCATTATGGTTTTGAGGTAAAAATTACTAGGAACTTTCACGAAGTCTGGGATTTTTCCCTAGGCAGGTGAGATCCCCTCCAAAAACAAAATAAAAACAAAAACAAACAACAACAACAAACCCTTATAGGTTCTACTTAAATAATGGAAGAGAAATGTATATGGGTCAGTGATTATTATTAATATCATCATCATCACCATCACTATCATCATCATCATTATTTACAGTCTTAGAAAGGCCCTAGTGTTTTAAAGTTAGACAGGCCTGCATTTGATTTCTGGCCCTTGATAATTAGTGTTGTGGCCAAGGTCGGTTACTCATTTGGATTTCAATCCCTTTCTCTGTAAAAGAAGGATAATAGTAGTTTCTTTACTGTGGGGGTTAAATGAGACAATGTATGCAAATGCATGTGGCACATAGTAGGTGGATCAATAAAGGTTGACTCCCTACCCAGCTTTTCTTAGATGCTTTCCTAATTTTATTGTAGCCAGAGAAAATTCATTTTTTATTGAGTATGACTCTAATTAGTTTGTTAATTGTTATTCCCTGCCAATGGAACAATTTTAGTCTGTAGATTATATATGCATTTGTTATGCAGCAGAAAGTATTTGAAAGGGGGAACACCAGTTGATAGCTAGACTGTTGATTTCTGGAATAAAATGTAAGGAAAATAAAACATTCAAGCTGCATTTTTCTTTCATGTGCTAAATACCTAAACGGGAATATAAAGGAGAAATATGCTTGTGATTTACAATATGACTTTTGCATATGACCCTGGTAATATAATTTTCAAGACCTGCATGTAAATTTCAAGTCAGAAAGGTACCTTTTCTACTTGCAGTGAAAAACAAACAAGTAAACATAGCTAAAATCTCTAAAATGCTTTGGCTATAAGTTTATCTTTAACAGTCACTAATTTATATGGCCAAAGGGGCTTCTGTTTACAAAGCCATCCCCTTAAGAGCCGAGGTTAAACAAGTGAGTGGCATGAGTTATAAATGAATTGAAAATTGCCTTCTGTTTGAGCTCAATGCAATGGTCCGTGTTTTGTAATGAGCCCTAGTTGGCGAGGTAACTCATGTCATCAGGAGGAGCTCACTACAGACTGCTCCATTTGTCACTGCTGTCTGAAGGACACACAGGCTGGAGAAGGTGGCACTCTGCAGAATTTTTATGGCACTGCATGCATGTGGTTGTCTGTCTTATCAGACTGTAATTCAGTAATAAATACAAAAACCCCATGTTTAAGTAATTCTAGGGTTATGACACAAGCTGACCAAAGCTAGGGTAGTTACTACTGGCACTGGGATATTAACTTACCCACGGAGGTGGTTGAGTGAGGGAGAAAAAGAATGGATGCTAGGAGACAGTCTCTATTCATGATGGAGTGTTTATACGCATGAGTATTTGTTTACAATGCTTTGGTCATTTGGCCATGTGGCTTAATGCAGTAATTTTTCAATATGGTGTTTCTTTATACTTTATGCCTTTGCCCTTCTTTTAAGGGAGAGACCAAAATGTGTAAAGGGTAACTAGAATCATTACATGAACTTTGTTGTAATAAACAAGAGCCGGCCTTATGGAAGGGATTCTGCCATTTGCTCCCAGAATGGTGAATGGTTAAAAAGCAATCACTAGAACAGAGATCAGTTAGGGAATGGAAAAATTCTTTGAGCGTTTTTTCACATGGAAAACTGCTTTATTGTTTTCTGTTATAAAAGTAACATGTAGCCAATTTATACTATAAATTCAATTTAAATTGAATTTAAATAAAATATAAAAGTAACATGTACTCATTCTAGAAACTTTAAGCAGTACAGAAAGGTATAAAGAAGACTAAAACTGTAAAAATTACCTATTACAATCTCTTCCTCCACACATCAGAGATAATATCTGTTAACATTTTGATATATCTCCGTCTGTCTCTAACTATAATCTTTAAGCAGTGGTTTGTTTATTTTCATCACAATAAATTTCTAAAAATTTAATTCGCATTTTAGGAATTTGTGATTCTTATATAAATATGGCCCTTCACGACATACAAATGGCTAACAGACACATGAAAAAATATTCATCATCATTAGCCATCAGAGAGATTCAAATGAAAACCACACTGAGATACCACCTCACACCAGTTAGAATGGCCAAAATCAACAAGACAGTAAACAACAAATGGTGGAGAG
>CM052901.1:37174138-37224895 GCA_028534135.1 Potos flavus | reverse complement strand
ATTATGCTTCCATCAGAAAGGATGAATACCCAACTTTTGTATCAACATGGACGGGACTGGAAGAGATTATGCTGAGTGAAATAAGTCAAGCAGAGAGAGTCAATTATCATATGGTCTCACTTACATGTGGAGCATAAGGAAAAACATGGAGGACACTGTGAGAAGGAAAGGAAGGGTGTATTGGGGGAAATCGGAGGGGGAGACGAAACATGAGAGACTGTGGACTCTGAGAAACAAACTGAGGGTTTTGGAGGGGAGGGGATGGTGGGATGGGTGAGCCTGGTGGTGGGTATTGAGGAGGGCATGTATTGCATGGAGCACTGGGTGTGGTGCATGAACAATGAATCTTGGAACACTGAAAAAATAAAATAAAATAAAATTTTAAAAAAATCGCTATGTTTGTATCTTTGGGTAAATACCTAGTAGTGCAATTGCTGGGTTATAGGGTAGTTCTGTTTTTAATTTTTTGAGGAAACTCCATACTGTTTTCCAGAGTGGCCACACCAGTTTGCATTCCCACCATATGCACAAGGGTAGACTGGGAGTGATTCTTAAAAGTTTCCCATTACTGCTGCTAATAATAATGATGATCATAATAGTAGCTAATGTTTACTGCAAACCTGCTATGTGCTAAGCATAGAACATAAATTATCTTTTTCAACCCTTAAAATTATATGATAAATGCTAGTATTACGTTCATTTTCCAGATGAAGAAACCACGAATCCAAGAGGCTGGATAATTTGCTCAAAGTCACACAGCTAGGAAATGTTGAAATGAGGACTCTAGTTCAAATCTCTTAATAACCATGTTAGTTTTTCTCAATCCTGAGTACACATTATAGTCACTAAGTGTCTTTTTTTTTTTTTTTAATGTAATGGCCAGGCCCAACTCTTCTGGGATTCTTGTTCAATTGGTTTGGGGAGGGAACTGAACATTGACAGTTTTTATAAAGCTCCCCCATGTGACTTTATTGTACCAACAGGTTTGAGAACCACTGCATTTATTATTCTATTATCCAGCCTTTGAGATGGCAGCTGGCTCTTGTGAAATGGTAGGGTTTACATGGGCAAAGAAAGGAGGTATTCTGGATGAGAACTTTTGCAAGGATTAATGTGATACACAAATATCTGAGTGTGTCTTATTTTTCTGAAGCAAGGGTCCTTTGTTAAATCAAAGCTACTTAGATCTGGGTACATAGATCAAACTATATCCCTGCTGTAAGTGCATTTGGAAGCAGTTTCAACACGTTTCCTAGTTTCAGGAAGAGAAGACATCTGCACTGGCTTGTACTCAGTCTCTTGCCATCACTCTTCTGCCAAAGGTCAATGGGACAAACTATTTCCTTGTATAGAGACAGTAGGTTCTCTTTGATCCATACACTGGACTAAGCGACAGTTTTAATTTGGAATTTGTGAATCAGATTATCTGGTTGAGAAAGCTAGAATGAAAGAATTTTGAAAAAGGACATAGAATGGCCTTCCCTTACTTTGTGGTACAACACTTGTCATGGGACTGGCTTTACAGCACTCTTGAAACATTCCTCTCCGGCCAGTGCACTAAAACAAGCAGCTTATTTGGGGTTTTGGCAGCTGCTGTTGCTGATGGGGGTGGCCTCCTAAGGACAGGATCCCTAAGGGGATAGAGAATTGGAAAGAAATTGGTAGTAAACCAGCTGCTGAATAACTCCTGAGTGTTCTGAAAGACTCATTGCAGAAGAATTGTAAGGAAAGGGGCACCTTGATTAGGAACATTTCAGAGTGTTCAAATTGTTTGCCTTTTATAAGCAAACCATTTAGACTCTGCTAGCAATACACTTCCTGCAGACGACTTAATCTTTTGGCTAGATTAACTACTACTTAAAAATACAATTATTCAGCTGGGAAGGGTAATTTAGGGACTTTCTGAAAATGGGCTCCAGAGGAAAACTATGGGTTGCAGTAGGTTGGTGAGCAGCATCTTAGGGAGATTGCCTCTAAATGTCTTAGTTGCAGAGGTTTATGGTGTTAAAAAGCTAAAAATGGAAGATCACTTCCGGTCAAACCCAAACTCATAGAACCCAATTTATTCCATTTCAGTTTTGACTGCTTGTTCTCATCAAAATAGACTATGGCCAATGAAGTTTAGATTTGGTAACTTTTTGCATCTTGCTAGAATCTACTCGGAAAAAGTTCCCCCTGATTTCTCTGTACCCATAGCATTAACAACTAGGTACTTGGCTAGGAAAGAGGGCAGGCTCTGAGAAAATGGTCTGATTCTGAGAAGCAGATCATTTATACTCTTATCATAAAACATATCCTGTGCAATGAAAGATGAGACACTCTGAATGGTGCAAGGATACTAGATATTAAGTGGTCATGGTAATTATGAGAGACAAAGAGATTATCCACAGAGATTAGGGTTTCTGGAATCAAACATACTTAAGAGTTTGAATCCTATCTCTACCAGTTGCTAACTTGGATAATTCACATTAACTTTCTGAGCTATTTCCTTACCTGACTATACAGGGAAAATTTAATAAGATGATGCACATGATGTGTTTAGTAAGCAGCAAACAATAAATATTGGCTGCTATTATTAGACTATGATTTCTTATCAGTTCAATCACTACCACATTTTTGCTACCTTCATCCCAGATACTCAGTGTTACTTCAGACTCTTTGGCTGTGCATCCTCTCCCCAGTGTGGTATCCTACCTCTCCTGGAGAATGAGTACCATGATCCAGGCCTTCTTTCTGCCCTAATACCTTACCTATTTTTGATTCAATCCCTTTGTATGATGTTCCCTATTACATGTCTATTTACTCCATTATTTACCACTGAAGTAACCTCTGTGAGGCTTATTTCTTCAACTGTAAAATAAAAATATTACCTCCTCCATATGGTTGTCAAGAGGATTAACTGAGATAATCCACATAAAGGGCTTAGCACAGTGCCTGGTCTGTGGTCTCTGTAAATGTTGGCTGCTCTTATTTCTGTGTATTTGTCAGAACAGGATAGTGATGAGATTGGCAGAAAGATGCTAAGTAAGGGTTGTGCTATGCTCTAAAAGATCCTTTTTCCATTCTTTGGTTTTTTGTTTCTTTGTTTTCTTTTAATCTTCTCTCTCTTGGTCCCATCCAACTGTTCTACAGACTCTGGCTACAAATCTACCTACCCACCCACCAAAGTTGAATAAATGATCACAACTTCTTCACATTCCTAAGTATTTAGGGGAAAATTAGGTGAAAAGGCCGCTTTCCTGGAGACATCAGCAAGCAGGACAGTGCTCAGGCCTACTTGAAGTTTAGTCCTTCAGGGCTATGGTGATGCTTTGGAACAGAGTTCATCTTTATTCTGAAGTAGTAAGACCTTGTTTTTTTAAAGATTTTATTCATTTATTTTGCTAGAGAGAGCAAGAGAGAGCACTAGCAGGGGGAGTGGCAGGTGGAGGGAGAAGCAGGCTCCCCACCTAGCAAGGAGCCCAATTCGAGACTCAGGACCCTGGGATGACCTCAGCCAAAGGCAGACACTTACCTGACTGAGCCACCCAGGCTTACCAACCTTGGTTTTAAATTAGAACAAAAGATCTCTAAATGGGACAGTTTTTTCCTTGAACAATGCTCAATACAAAATAATGCAAACTTGTAAAAAATTCAATGAATTTGGCAATGTCAAAGTAGAAAAGTGAAAAATACATATTTATTCATCCACATGTCTACTTTGCCAATCCCAACCCCACAGATAACCACTGTAAACTCTTTGTTCTGCACCCTTCTCAATTTCCCCCATCATATATAAATAAACATGTATGTCCAAAAATAGGATCCTACTATAAGTATTGATCAGCTTCCCTTCTCACATAACAGCATATCTTAGAGTTCTTTCTATGTCAACACATTAAACTTCTTATCCTTCTTTAGCAACTGCATAATATAGACTTTTGGGTTTCTTCCATTTTTTCTTCTTATGAAAAAAATTTTAGATGAAAATAGCAATTAAGTTCTCTAGGTTCACAGAGTTATTAAGTGGGAGAGTAAAGATTTGGACCTATGTTGACTGACTCCAGAACCCATGGTTAACTACTAGGCATTGCTTTTATTTCTATAACCTAATTACTTTTACTCTAGTCTTCTAATGTAGGCAGTAGTTACGGGTTACCAATAAAATCTCAGAGTTGAAAGGGACATTTGAGATAGGTTATTTATTCCAACCCCTGACTTTATAAATAAACCATTAGATGGTTCCTCTTTACGAAGAATCACTCTTGAAACTTACTTTTGATGATATAAAACTCCATTAATTTGTTTACATATGTAGTGGTAGAAGTTCTGGGTTGCTTAAACAATAGTTTATCTTGCATCCTTTATATTTTGTATCACCATTTTTTCATATGATGCTCACAACCCTCTGAAGTAGGTAAGGTAAGCTATAATTATGCCCATTTCATAAATGGAGACTCTTAGTCCCAGGGAAATTAAAAAGCTTAGATTTATACAGTCAGTCACCAAAGGCAACCTGAATGGCAGGTGAAGGAGTTTAAACTTTCCTTTAAAGGCAGTGGAGTATTAAAGTCTTTGAGTAGGGGAGAGGTCATGGGAGTTAAATGAATGGGAATAAGTAGATGGTGACACAATTAACTGTAAAGCTTCAAGAACAGGAGTGGCAAGAGTCAAGATAGTAAGCCGTGTTAGCCATTCAGGTATGAATAGATAAAGATCATGAATAATCTTGATAGCCATCAGACTTGAAAGAAGGAGATGAAGGAAAAAAAAAAAACATCAGGAGGACATTATTGCTAGGGATTAGTACTGGCTGGAGATGGAGGACTGGAGAAAGAAAAGAACTAAGGATGATTCCAAACGTATTGGCCAGATTGTTTTGTAGTTTACAAATAAGAAAATCAATGGGGCACCTGTGGGGCTCAGTCACTTACATATCCACACTTGATTTCAGCTCAGGTCTCGATCTCAGGGTCATGAGTTCAAGCCCTGCATTGGGTGTGGCGCCTACTTGAAAAAAAAAAAAAAAGAAAATCAATGTTGGAGTGAAGAACAGTTTGGATTAGGACTTGTTTAGTGATACTGGTTAGGTTTCTAGAAATGTGCAGCAAATTTTGGAAAATGTAGGACTGGGACTTGGTTGAGAGCAGTTCTAGAGGTTCAATGTTAATAGTCTTCTATCTTCACAGAACTGTTCACATATTCAATATAAAATTTGAGTTGTAAGTATAGTAGATCTGTAAAGAGACCTTAAGAATCGTCCACTCCAATGGAACTAGAGGGTGTTAACACTAAATGAAGTAAATCAGACAGAGATAGACAAATACCATATGATTTCACTCATATGTGGAATTTAAGAAACAAAACAGATGAACATAGTGGAAGGGAAGGAAAAATAAAATAAGAGGAAAACAGAGGGAGGCATATCATAAGAGAATCTTAACTATAGGGAACAAACTGAGGGTTGATGGAGGGAAGGTGGGTGGGTGGGATGGGGTAACTGGGTGATGGACATTAAGGAGGGCACTTGAAGGAATGAACACTGGGTATTGTATGGAACTGATGAATCACTGAATTCTACCTCTGAAACTAATAATACAGTATATGTTAATCAAACTGAATTTAAATAAATAATTTAAAATAAAAGAATCACTCCAAGTCCCTCATTTTACAAAAGAGTCCATTTGGTGAAGTAACTTGCCCAAGGCCCCATAGTTCCTGAGTGGTGATAACAAATCAGATTTCCCAAGTCTCAGTTCACTGCTCTTTCTTGAACAATAGAGGTTACTAACTGGAAATGGACCACTGATAGTTGTGTTTGACCAATATAGCAGATATTGTTCACAAACACTTGTTGCCTCTCTCTAGGAGAGGATTATATTTCCCCTTCCCACTGAAGTCAGTCTGGGCCACCTGACTTGCTTTGGCCAATGAAATGTGAGCAGAGGTGATGCGTAAAATTTCTGAGAGGAACTTTAAGACATGGTTTAAGTGCATGATTCAACAGTTTTTCTTTTTCTTTTGCCATGAAGTCATCAGTGTTCTAGACAGAAGTAGCTTTGTCAGCCTGAGTACTAGACTGAACATGACATGGAGCAGAGACACAGCTGACCTATGATGCAACTATAATGTGGGTAAGGAACAAACTTTTGTTGTATGCTAAGATTCTGAGGTCACATGTAAATGCAGAATAACCTAGTCTATCCTAACCAATACAACCTACATAATTTAAGAAAGTTGAATCATTGGCTAACATTTAAATATTTGGAAAATTAACAGAAAAATCCAGACTTTAGTTTTCTGATGAAAAGTTGGTACAGCTGGTACATTCGGTGTACTTATATACACAACATGCATTGGCTGGAGCCGAATAGCAGTATCCCCTTAGAAATATAAGCTGACTCTATAGTTTACCCCAGCATCCAATACTCTATAGGCATATCTTACACCCACCTATCTTCTTCTTCACTTATTTACATTACCTACCAGGCCCCTGTAAACATTTGTCACTTTGGCTGTAAAACAAATTTTCTCCTTTATCAGGGAAAAAAAGCTAGAGGCAAAAAAGAACAGAGGACTGAAGACAGAACTTTAGGTAATACCCATCTGCAAGGATGAGACAAAGAATCAGTGGGGTCAGATAATAACTGATTAGAAAAGTAAGAAGAAAATCAGAATTGGATAGTTACCAAAACAAACAAAAACCAAGGATGAGAAGAGTCAAGGAAGAGGGATAATCAACTTCAGGAAAAACTATGGAATTTAAGAATAAAGACTATGAAAAAAGCAGGTCATATGTAACCTGGAAGAAAATAATTATAGTGTTTTGGTGATCACGGAAGCCAGAAGATAAGAGATTAATAAGAGATTAAGAAGCAAAGGGATGCTAAGAAAATGGAGGTATTGAGATAAACTTTTTCACAGGTTTGGCATTGAATGGAAGTAGAAAAATAATTGGTCTCTAAAATGGCAGCAGAATCAAGCAAAAGAGTTATTTTCCTTCTCTTTTCTTTGGGGGGGGGGAAGGAGAGAGAGGCAAGGGGCAACACATGTTTGCAAAGCATTGGCAAAATAGCAAGAGGAACCAGATGACCGAGGAGCAAAGTCTAGAATGTGACTGGGAAGCATGGATGGAGAACACAGGTGAAGTAGTTAATTTTGGCAATAAGGGATAATAGACTTTCATTTAAGTCTACTAACATGGAATATGGCATCTGACTGAATTGTCAGTAGTGACTCAGAAGATAGCAGTGCCTGGGTCACATAGTGGAAGTGGGGTAAGGGAAGAATGATGACCTTGTGTAGGAGTTCATAGAAGGTCTGCTATCTCTGGTTATAGTCTTGAATGAGAAGGTGGGCAGGGAAGAATCTGATAACTGAGAGGCTAAATGTCATTTGTGGCAGGAACCTGAGCCATGTGCCCAGATACAATCTTGGTGTCTTTCTGGTCCCCCTTTTCTGTCAGTTCTGCAATTGTTCTAATAAGAAATGTCTCTTATTTCACCTAGGTTAATGAGTTTAGGAAGGAAAAATGCAGTTTACTATGATGGCAGGAAGCACAGTGCAAATAGCCACTAAGACATTGGCAATGCACCTTAAGGCTTTGAATTTCATTTTAAGGGGCAAATATACTGTTTATCAAACAGCACCCGCTGAAGAAGGAATCCAGAATGACAAAATATGCTAAATTTAGTAGCAATTTAAATTTAGTAGTAAATTTAAATCTACTAAATACTAAATCTAGTAGTTTTCAGCCCATGATCCTAGACCCCCTGTTAGTGCTCTGCATACTGAGCCCTTACACCATTAGACTTTACAATATGACAGTATTGAAATTTCTGTCAATGACATAAAATAGAGATTTACTTGTACTATATTAGCATCTTATTATCATGCTTTGGTTTGGACAAAAAATAGCAATTGACCTATAGAACTTCCCTGTCACACAGCAACAGGGAGAACCACTGAGCATCATGATGTTCATGGAGACCATGCTCTCATTCCCACTATGATCACAATGAGAGTATTGTGAAGGAATCTCTAATAGGGTTTTAGTGGCCAATGAAGCAAATAAGATGGTACTGTTTTTCTTTTAAACTGCCTTAACAAAAGTAGCAGAATTTATGCCACTATAGCTGGTAAACTCTGTTTTGTGAAGGCATTCAGGTAGGGAGGGTTATTGGGATGGAATTGGTTAGTAGATGGCCCATAGAATCATTTGCCTTTGGGAGAGATTGGAGGATAGAAACAAAATTATAATCATTGCTCAAGTCTTATGGGGTCCTAGTTATTTTTCTATTCCTTCAGCACATTCATTTTGCTGAGTGTTGAGTCAGGCCAGGATATAGAGAGGAGGTGGCAGTGGAAAATGTTCTGCCTCAGGAGAGAATGTACAGGGAGGGAAGAGACTGATTCTTGGACTGTAGAGTAAAAAACAAAGAAAAAAACTACTAGTCTCAACTCTATTTAACTTAACTTTATTGTTTCTTCTTTTGTCACTAGACATACTAGGCATAAAAGTTAAGAATTAGTGCAGTGGGCAAGACTCATATCTGTTCAGCTTATTCTTCCAACTATGACAGTGACACCTAAGGACATGCAACTATAGTACTAGGTTACCTCTCCTGACATCAACTGTTTCTCTTAATTATATACTTTTAAACACACATAATTTCATGCTTTTACAGCTGGCCTCAGATAAGAGATTGGAAAATCCTTTCTGAGGAAGTGATATTTATACAATGCCTTAAGAATGAGTAGGAGCTAATCAGTGGTGATGGGGGGAAAAGAAATTGTATTCTAGACAGAGGAAGTAGCATGTGCAACTGCCCTGAAATGGGAAGAAGCAGGGAATGCTTGAGGAGTTAAAGGGTTCAGTGGAGCATGGTGAGCAAGTGGGAGACTGATATCAGATGAGACTGAAGAGGTAGGCAAGGACCAGAGCATAAGACTATCCTTTGTGGGACACAGTGTCCTGTTGAATGTTTACTGAAAACGGGTTCGTGGTATTGTTGAATATCTTATACTAAAAAGTCTTCGTATTCTAAGGCTTATATTGTGTTCCAGAGTTACTCATTTGTGCATTCAATTCAACAAGCATATATTGAATGTCTACTATGTGCTATGTGCTTTAGGCCACTGAGTTGTATACCTCCGAGATATTTGTAAATTACAGGCTGGCCCCCATAATGTGGTCATCTCAAAAGTTCTGTCATTGTGATAGACTCAGATTCAGTTTCTTTTTCATTATTACTATTTTTTTTTGAAAGGAGCTGATCTAATTAACTTTATTTATTTTTTAAATTGTATTTTATTTTTTCATCGTTCCAAGATTCATTGTTTATGCACCACACCTAGTGCTCCATTATTACTATTTTAGGTATAACATCACTGGTTTGGCAAACAGGGCCCAATGTCAGTGACTTCTGCTGCTAGCTATCTGGAAAAGATCTTCCAAGGTTGTCCTTAAGCTCTTGGTGGACAAGAGCAAGAGAGGGAAAGGAAACTACATCTGTGTCTTCATGCCAATATAGCAATATTTGGGGGATGTTAGGTGTAGTTCTCACAGCTGTCTTCTCTTCAGCTCTATGAGCTTTGACGAGGAGCCTGTAATTGGCGATTTGAGGATTAGTGGATGCCATTTCCTTCTCTCTCTCTCTTTTTTTATAGCCTTGCTTTATTTAGACTCTGTTTTTACCCCTACTGCATCTTTCCATTTATCCCCCATATTTTTTATTCAATTATTCTAGTTGTCTCTCTGGGTATGCGTACCAGTGGTAAGGACTCTATCCTCAATAGTAGGGGAAAAAAAGCTAGCACTAGGCTAGCTCTGACCCAGAAATAGATCTTTGTAGGTATCTTCATTTTCATCCCCATTCACAAATAGTATATATGTTGAAGGAATTAAGTCAATGGGAAAAAGTGGCTTTCTCATCTAGATACCTATTTAAGAAGCTTTCTCTATCTACTCTGGCCTTCATTGATCTCACCTTTCTCTGAACTGTATAGTACATAGAATAAGAACCCAGGATTTAGCTTTTGATCTTATATTGTATTGGATTGTCTTATAATTCTGGCGTATATGTTGATTTTGTTTTTCTAACAGAATTTAAAACTCCCTCAGAGAAGGGACTATGAGCCTACTTTATTTTCTATCACACTTAGAGTTGAGCAAAATGGTAGGCATATGGTTTAGTTAATCAATGGATACTTGATTGAATTAACAAGACCTGCTACCTTGTTGTACAGAAAGACTTACCATAAAGGAAGACTTTTGGATTCCTTTCTTTGGAAAGAAAATACTTTCTTTGGATTCCTGCCTTTCTTTGATTATTAGAGGGTAATAGAATATTTTATAATAATTCTTCCATTATCACCTTCCTTCAGTTGTCTATTTGTAAACCTGTACAGAGACATGGATTTAGATGAAGCGTCTGATTCTTCATGTCAAATCCTGCCCCTTTGTGTGGCAATCTCCATTATCCAAGGATGCCTTTGCCTTGTTTCTATGTCAGGGAAAGTGAGAGCCAAGTAATGTTCTTAATGAGTGGCTGTATCCCTTTTTTGTTCTTATATCCTCTGAAGCAGCTCAGGAGGAAAGGAGGATAGTAATATGGGAGGAAAATAATGTGAGATATTTTGAATATGGGATAAATGAAGGGGACAGATGTCATTTGAGGTTTCAGGTTAATTCCATCAGATCTTTGGATTGTTGAGACTACATGGCAATAGATGGAGAAGTGGTATGTGAAGACGAAGACATCCCCTGGTCTTGGCAGCCTTTGCGTGGGAAATTAAGATGAGAGATTAAGTTGCTGATGTTCTTAGTCAAAAATTGCATTAGGTCAGTAGTGGAGAAATAGCTTAGAAACCAAAAAAACGAGAAAGATGGTATTTTAGTTTTCTATTGATGTTGTAACAAATTGCAACAAACTTGGTGGCTTAAAACAGCACACTTTTATTATCTCACAGTTCTGGAAGCTAGAATGAGTCTTACTGGAATAAAATAAGGTGTGGACAGGGCTGTGTTCTTTTCTGGAGACATTAGAGAAGAATCCATTTCTTTGCCTTTTCTAGCTTCTAGAAGCTGTTTGCATTTCTTGTCTTGTGGGCCCTTTTCATATTTGAAGAACCAAATAACCATATATGGACAAACTTGGCTGGAGAGTATATAGATGACATAGAAGACATGGGCCAAAAAACAGTGGATGAGAGCCAATGCCTTTCTAAAGATATAAAAAATATTATGTAAATTTTATCAGAGACAGATAGCTTAATAGCTTAGTCACACTATTTAAAAATAGTTTTCTTATGATTTCTAATGTATATTAATACATTTGGTTTTGTACATATGTTTGTTTTAAGATAATAGTTAGTGGTGCTGAGTTTTGTGACTTAAGGTGTAGTACAAGATAAAGTCCATGAAATCAATTTCATAACTATTCTTACATTTAGCCCTCTAATCCCAAAGTTAACTGTTTAATCATTTCCTTCATGCTCAGCTTCATATTCTTCTGCTTTGTCCTGGACCACTTTCCTCCCTCTTCCCTTTCCCATTCTCCCCCATTGTTTTTGGTTCCTAGCATTTTCCCTTTGTCCCCCTACTGACATTGTACAGTTTTTTGATTGAGCAATTAATAAAATAGAGTCAATTCCAACATATATACATTTTGGGGGCAGAAATTTTGTTTTGGGAAGCTCTTTAAATATTTAGTCCCATGCTAATTAGATCTCATGTTTAAGGATAATATTTTAATGGTTTCCTGTAGCCAATCCCCTAGAGCCTCTCTATTTTTTTAATGCCTCAGTGCCTGCCTTAAAAAAATAGCCATTTTTGAGGATACTAGGTAACTTGTCTGACTTTTCTCTAACTTACTTTGACCAGAGGCATGGATTTGATTTTCATGTGGACTACAGTGTCATTCTAGTTCATGACTACAGTCTGTTTTTTTTCCTGGAGTTTCTTTGTTTATTTGTTTGTTTGTTTCCAGAGGTAGTTCAGATGAACAAAGAAAATGTGACTAGATGTATACCAGATTTACATTTCTGTTTTTGGAGAAAATTCCTGAGTTTCTGACCTACTGATAGTGTGTCAATACTTTACTCTTTGTACATTAAGGAAGGCACATAGCCAGCCCTGCAGACAAAGAATGCTTTCATTATTCATCTTGGTCCTCAATTAGTCTTCCTTTCTCAGAATGGTTTCATCTCTCCCAGAATGTCTTACCAAGAAACATGGCTTTAAAACTGAGAGTAACTGCTAATGACCTTAGGATCTTAAGGCAAAGCCATCTTTGCACAGTAAAAGCTTGGTTGTGATTTGATCACCTGATGATGGGGAATATCTGATGGGCAGTTTGAATCTGTCATTGTAGCAAACTCAACAAAGTGGCACTATAACATGGTGGTTAAATGTTTGGTCTCTGGAATCATGAAGAGTTGGGTTGGGTTCTAACTCTAACTAACACTCACTGCTTTATGATCTTAAACAAGTTACTTAACCTCTCTGAGCTTAACTTTTAACATATTTAGCACTGTATATCTTGGAGGATTTACTGAATCATGGGGAAATATTCATTGAATGCTATTTTTCCTAAAAAGTCAGGTAGCTTCCCATCCAAAAAAATCTAAGTATAGGGACACACTATAAATTAAACTAAAATAAGGGAATGGTTGCCAAAGGGGACAGGTTCTGGAGACTGATGCCTTGGATTCATACCTAAGTGTTACCATTTAACATACGTTTTGCTTCGGGCAAGTTATTTCACGTTCCTGCTTCAGTTTTTTTTTTTTTTTCATTTATAAAATGGGAATGATAATAGTACCTACTGAAAGGCTTGGTATGAGTATTAAATGAACTAATATACCTAAAGCACTCAGCACTGTGCCTGGCACATACTAGGAGTTCAAGAAGTGCTATCTCCTCTAATTATTGACACAAATGTTGTTAATACTACTACTAATAAATAAATAAACAAGATAGATGTAGAGATTGAGATAAGAGAAGAGATCAGGGATGATTCCTGGGTTTCTAGCTTAAGCAACTGGTTTTGTGGTGGTACCATTTATTGGGATGCAGAAAACTGGGGGAGGAATAGATTTGGGCATAAGTGAAGGGAATGGCAAAGTTTGGTTTTTGATGTGTTAAGTGTGAGATGCTTGTAGAATATCAGTATAAAAGCTTTGAGTTGGCAGTTTTTCTATGAGCCTGGGGTTCACAAAATTATAAACCAGGGATATACATTTGGTAGTAGTCAATATACTGACTTTTAAGATTACGATGCTGGATGAGGAACCCAACAGAGAGAATTTAGAAAGAGAAAGAAAGAGCGTTCTGTATCAATCTCCAGGGTATAGGCGATGAGGAACTTGCAAAGGAGACTAAGACGTGCGGCAAAAAGAAAGGAAGGAAACCTACCTTTCACGGTAGTTGAGACAGAAGAGCGTTTCAAGAAAGAGGGAGTGGTTAACTACATAAAATGAAGATGAGAAATATCCATTGAGTTTGACCCTTTTGAGAAGTTTGGTTATGAAGCAGCATAGATAAATGGGATGGTAGCTGGATGTGTCATCAAGGAAAGATCTCTTTTTAAAAATATGAGAAACTCTAATGTATGTCTGTATGCTAATAGAGATGATTCATTGGAAAAGGAGAAATCAGGGAAGAGAAAACAAGAGAGTATAGAATTCAGATTACACATGGAGAGGTTGGCCCTTGACAGGAGCAAGAACACTGCCTTTATTTCTATGAGATAAAGTGTGTAGCACAATGACTGACATATAGTAAGTACTCAATAAGAAGTAGCTGTTATAATTGTTGTTGTTGTTATTAACTTAAGAGCCATGCTGACTTGCACATGGAAAAGACAGTCTGAACATGCTCAGAGCCCAAGGCCTTCGTTCCACGAAGGCCTTGTCAAGGAATTGACATTTAGAAGGTTCTAAGGAAAGACAAAATGTGTTTCCAAGGTATAAAAGTTATTTGGTTAGGTTGGCCCACCTAACCTAGCCAAATTTTTTATTTCAGGGGAGGTTGGGAGGCATCTTTGATTAGGACATGAACAAAAAGACAAGATACTTTTACCTTATCAAGTATATTTCAAAGAAGTGGCTCTGAGAAATGGAGAGTTAGCACCCTTGAGATTCATTGATCAGCACATCCAGAGACAGGTAGCCAACACTCTACTGGTGCATGTTGTCTCTATAGCATATGTACTTAAGGAGACAACGACGTGTGCCTGTTCATTATATTTACCTCAGCAAAATGTGCTTTCATATGATGACATTAAGCAGTAAGCACTTTGTGATTTACACTGCTTATATGATGTCATTGTCTGTGCTCTAAATACAATGTGCTGAAGACCTTTAGCTATTATTCCTTTAGAAGCAAGTCCCTTTTGTTGAGGGCTGATTTTTTCTCAGCATCCTGAAATGCTTATCGCCCATATCTGCTCTTCACATATTAATCTCTGAGTACAAATGAGAGCTTTGTGATTTTTCAAAAATGCTTTAAAATTTCCTATGGACATGTGTTTTTAATTCTGCCCCCAAGTAGTCATTATGTAACCAATAGAAGTCTAAATATTTGATCAGTTTTTCACCCTATGTTTTTTAGATAAAGAAGACTTCAGTTAGTATTATATATGAAAGATGGAATGTGCTTTAAAACTTTCAATTTGAGGGGCATCTGGGTGGCTCAGTGGGTTAAAGCCTCTGCCTTCGGCTCAGGTCATGATCTCAGGGTCCTGGGATCGAGCCCCGCATCGGGCTCTCTGCGCAGCAGGGAGCCTACTTCCCTCTCTCCCTCTCTCCCTCTGCCTGCCTCTCTGCCCACTTGTGATCTCTCTCCTCTCTGTCAAATAAATAAAATAATAAATAAATAAATAAATAAATAAATAAATAAATAAATAAATCTTTAAAAAAAAACTTTCAATTTGAGATCAGTATTAGAGAGCAAGATACTCAATAGGCTTTTCCCACAACTGTGACTTGTCCTGATTAAAGTTTGTGAGAGGCTACCTGCCCAGGAAATGGACTGAATTGGTTTTGAATATGCCTTGTTATTGGTACCATATGTCTTTTCTCCTGACCACTGAGGCTGGCCCTTTGGTTTCCGTGGATGTCCAGATTCCTGACTATTTGCTGTAGTCTCTAGGATTTAAGCCTATTTTTGTTTGTTCTGTCCTGTCATGCTTTGGCCTGTCATGCTATGTGTTTTCAAACTCGTGTGTGCTTGCCTGATTTAATTCACTAACTCATCTCAAATGCTGAATCAGATATGCATTCTGATTCTAGAGTGCTGGACTGATCCTTGTCCTAGAGCACCAGCTTTTTACTCTTGCCTCCACATTGTACTATGACTTCCAGCACCAGCACTGAGAGCTAGATAAATCATAAGTCTGACCTAGGACAACATTTTTTATTTTCATACCAGTTGTGGTAGAACAGGAAGGATATTATGCTTGATATTCAAATCTCTGGGTTTAAATTCTGGCACTACCAGAAACTGACTAAATATTTCTGAGCAAATATGTTAGTTTCTCTGAATTTCACTTTCCTACTTTGTAAAATAGAAATAACTTATGCCTCAGTCATTTTTGTGAAAATTAAGCAAGATATTATATGTAAAAGCATCTAACATGGTAATTGGTATGTGTTTGTTAAATCTGAAAATTCTCATAGACATTTTTGTTTCATTAAATAGTTTGTTCCTTTTTACAGGCAAGTATTTTATTTTCAGAGCAAACAATAGCCCATAAGTAAGAAGAATCAGTGACAAAAGTTTCCTGGTCAAAAAAGTCAGAAAGAAATCACCGCACAAACTCATTTTAACAAGGTCCCAAGTTTCCCAATTAATTTGTCTTCAATTTTTATGTATTCTGATCACCGATTACATTATGTCTCTTCTGAAAACAATTAATATGACAACTTGTAAATTTATTGCAGAGAAATTGAATATCTAAACTGAGCAAAAATATGACAGTGATTATAAGAATGAATATTTGTTGTGTGTTTGGTAGTGAAGCTTTTCGTTATATAGGAAATAATTTGATTTGACCTTTTGTCCATTTATAAGGTGTGATTTCCTTCTTCTGTTCAATGTATCATTTATTAGAACAGCATCATAATGGCATTTTAATGTATAGATTTTTGGATAAAATGTGGGTGAAGTCATACTCTTAAAATACAACTCCATATAAAAAACACAAACAAAAACAAAAACAAAAATACAACTCCATATAATTAAACTTACCTGCCATCAAACACATGGTCTAACCATAAAGATGAGAAAGTGAATCAGCTCTTTTAGAGTACTTAGTACATGGACAGATATTTTATATACAGCGTTCAGTTAAATGCTCAGGAAAACCCTGTAAGGCAAATATCATTCATTATTTCTGATTTATAGATGTGAAAACTGAAGCTTTGAAGGTCAGAGAAGTTAAATAACCTGTCTGTGGTCGTGCAGCTGTTTGAGAGTGATGCTGGGATTCAAACTCAGGTCTTCCTTATTCCAGTTCCCTGGGTTCTTTTCACTACCTGCGGTAAACTAGTCCTGTCTCTTGATACAAGAATGATAGAGGAAACTCTATATTTAGAAACTGTTCATCAGTTAATATAACTCCTGGCAATAAACAGATACTACTAAGTGTGAAAGGACAGGGTAATGAGGGGACACAGAATGGGCAAAAGATGAGTAGATCATATTCAGAGGTACATTGCTTTCAGCTAATTTATGAACACCACACATTAGACCTGCAGGTAAGTAGAACTCAACCATTACCACATGCCATATTCAAAAAAAAGGAAAGAAAAAGGGAAAGGGGAAGGTCATTGTTGAGGATATATATCACTATTGTATGTGGAATGGTATCTCTTAATCATTTTAGTGTCATGTCATCCCTGTCATTATCTTATCAGGGGATAACAGCAGTGTTTTTACTCAAGGTGTATGTGTGTGCTATGGTTTGCACTGGGAAATAAATCAGCAATGCTATAGTATTATTCTCCTAAGAGAATTGTATAGGTTTTTAAGTATATTAATCATGCATTCCATAAATAAATTCCTTAGGAAAATTCAGTCATCAGTTTCATCCCTGTTAACATATACATCCATATTGCTAGAGTATAGAGTCGAAGAGTTCATATTTCAGTTCTTCCATTTATTAGTTAGGTGCCCATGGTCAATTTACTTAATCTTCCTGAACCTCAATCCCTCCTATCATATAGGTGTAAGACTACTTTAAGAATGTATAATAAAAAGGAAATGAGGAAAAATATATGTACACATTGTCTTATATCCTGTTAAAACATCACATGGCAATGAATGGAAACTATTTCCATTGCTGATAATGACAACACTCTTGTAGTAACTTAAATCCCATTAGCTCTGCACTGCTCATGGGAGCTATGATTGTGTGTGTATGGATGTGTTTTGACTCCATAGCTACACTACTTTTCTCTTGACAGGGAGAGCATCTAGTAACTTTTTTTTATATCTCTAGGGAGTTTTACAGGTGTTTAATACATGATGGTTACTCATAATGAGTTTTGCCTACAATATTCAGATCATCTTGCCTTTGTCCCACATTCCAGTCCATAAACTACCAAAGCTGATGCAGAGAGGGAGCAGTAGTTCGACTTCTTTTGGCCTTATCATTTCTTTATTTATTTGCAGTTATTTGCAATGACTATCCTAGGAAAGTTATATAGTACTTTGAACTGACTTTGAAGGTAATCATTAAAAATTTTTTTTAACTATGTATCTTAGGTATTCTGTCTCCAATTAATGAAAGTTATAGGTGGGAGTCTCTCTTTCATTATGCCATGTGACTTGACTAATAGCCTTTTTCTGCAAGAGAAGTTTATTGAAGATTTTTTTCAAAGATGGAAATTTCTATTTAAATACCTAAATTTAAAGATTCGTAATAAATACTATTTTAAAACTAGCTAGCTAACAATTATTGAATGCTAACTATGTGTCAGGTTCTATTCCATGTCCTTTGTGCATATTCAGTTATTTAATCCTCATAGTAACTCCATGAGGTAGAACACCATTATGAACCCCATTTTATAGATTAAGAAACTAAAGCACAGAGAAGGTAAATAACTTCCCCAAGGTCACACAGCTAACATGTAGTTAGGCAGGGATTCACACATGTGTAAACTGACTCTAAAACCTTCCCTTAGTTTCAAAATTATACTGCCGCTTACTGTATCTTGGTGCTAGGTTTTTTTTTAAATTTAATTTTATTTTTTCAGTGTTCCAAGATTCATTGTTCATGCACCACACCCAGTGCTCCATGCAATACGTGTGCTCCTCAATACCCACCACCAGGCTCACTCAACCCCCCCAAAAACCCTCAGTTTGTTTCTCAGAGTCCACAGTCTCTCGTTTCGTCTCCCCCTCCACTAGCTTTTTAAATGAAATGAATTCTAGCTATCATTATCACTGATTCTTAAATATTATGTGTTTATTCTGGTCCTTGATCTCATTCACAGACCTTGATTAGGATTTTTCCTTTGTAGTTCACTCTGTTTCTCTTAGCTGGGAATCCAACTTTTTTAAAGCAACTTTGCATCAAAATCCATTGCAGGTAACTTTCATCATGTGCCATCTAATTACAATATCCCCTTCTGTTCCATATTTTAAAAAAAGGCTTTACTTTATCTATCTACATTTTCTGATCTCTTCTTACTGTGATGCCTATGTGTAATTGAAGCCCACATAGGTCTATTAATTTCATGCAAACATGATGTTACCATGCAGTTAGATATGCAGTCAGAAGATAAAATTTTCGTTTTGTCTTCAAGAGTATTTCTCTTCTCCTTTCTGTCTATGTAGGAATCTATCTGCTATGTTCAGTGTTATATAAAATTTCTGTATAACAAGTGGACCTCATCTTTTATAGCTTTGGATGTATACTGCTTTAGAAATATACTTGTCATTACCAATTTAAAAACCAACATATATGTATTCCTCTAAGACAAAAGTGGTTTTGAGGATAAAAGTATTTTCACCATAGCCTTTGGTTAGTAGAAACTAAAATATTAAACATGCCTATCCAACTTCATTTGCCTCACAGTAATGATTGTGATATTTAAAAAAAATTATTTAAAGATAACTAGTATCTGAAATTTCAAACCCTAATTGTTCATTGTGGAATATTTCACTTTGTCTACTTTCACATTTGTTTCTTAAATTTGAGTCTCTGTTCTTCTTGATATGTCTTTCTGAACAGGAAAATTGAAAAAAGAAATGGAAGCATTTCCCAAGGAGGTAACACCGTTTCTTTTGAGAATTTGATGTACAGGATGGACAATTTTCTTTTTTCCACTTTGTGGAGGTTTTCATGAAGCAAATTGCTTCTATCATAAAAATAGGTTAGAACTCCTTTCCCTTAGGTGTTATGACTACAGTGGAACTTCAAAGTGGAACATTTGGATATGAAATGAATTATTATGGAAGACTTTCTTCTTAAGGTTCACTTAAAGTACTGTTTGCCCCTTTTGTTTAAACATGTAGAAGTAATTTGTCTTCACTGCAGTCTGATTTTGGTTTTGCTAATTTGGTTTTGCTTTGGATTCCATTGCTTTAAAAGTGCAACTTTTTTGTATGCTTGGGCTCAACATCACTTGAAAAAGTTGATTTTGGCTCCCTAGACAATTTCATCTTGCTATACACGTATTCTTCAGAATTTTACATTTAGGGGCTTTAAATATATTAAATGAGATTTATAAGAATGGTACTTTGTACAGAAAGTATATATCATATTTTTTATGAGTACAAGATTATTCTTGCATATTTTTCTATCATTTCAGCAATAGTTTATTGTCATCTAACTTCCTCCACTTGCATTTTTTGCTTGCATTTTAATATACAACATAAGTGCTATTCATTTTTGAATGGTGAAAGTAATTTTGGGGGGAATCACAAAAAATCCTTTCATGTTCAAATTATAATTTTAATAAATTGCTTAAGTTTATTAAATCTGAATTTGTCTGCTGTAAAATCATTTAGTTCTTAAAACAAAAGTCAGCCTTCTGAGTCATCCACTCAGAGCCAGACTGGCTGGGTTAATTAGAAACAGCTGGGATGCATATGGTGCTACCAGAAGCCTCTATTATAGAAGAAAAAGGCCCATAAAGGAGATTTGCCCTAGAAGAGATTTAAGCAGAGGCTAGTTGTGCCAAGAGTATAACAAGAATTAGTTGAGGACAATTCAGGGAAGTTAGCTGGAACATAGAAACTTCTTTTGGTAAAAGTTATTTTAAGTTGGGGGTTGGCTTAGCTAGTTAGGATAAACTAATATCAGGAGGGTCAAATCAATGTAAAAGTGAGAAGAAATCTCTGAGGCTAATAATCAACACTTCCTGCTTCTTTTAAAAATATTTTTTCCTCTTTGTTTTTTGCTTTCTTTAATATTACGTAAGTATATTTTTTGTTTTTGGTGGTGGTGATTGTTTCATTGGTTTTAGTGATATATTTGGCTTTCTTCATTCATAATGTGCATTTTTTTATTGGAACTTCTTTTTTTTTAAGATTTTATTTATTTATTTGACAGAGAGAGAGATCACAAGTAGGCAGAGAGAGAGGGGGAAGCAGGCTCCCTGCTGAGCAGAGGCGCTCGATCCCAGGACCCTGAGATCATGACCTGAGCCAAAGGCAGAGGCTTTAACCCACTGAACCACCCAGGCGCCCCTTTATTGGAACTTCTGAGCCTGTTTTGCTGCCCCAAACAAAGGAACCCCTAATCTTTTGGCAACAGCCACCAAAGTAAAGGCATTATTTCTGGAATTAAATAGTTCATTTAGGATGCATCCTAAAGGCTCCCTAATGTCAAGCCCAATTCTTAAGTAGTTACAGACATGTTCACTTAGAAGTGTTCTGATCAATCTTGGTGCAAAAATTTTTTCATCTATTTTTTTCTGCTTATTTGTCATGCCACCCTTCTTTGTCATTTAATATGTTGCTGAAAACCTCTTCTATAAAATCTTGCTAATTTGAATGAATGAGAGATAGAATTCCCATGGTCACTCAGTCCCTTCCCTATTCTATTCAGAATCCTTGCTTCTGCTGGTCATTTATCTCTGGGATGGTTTTAATATTTTATTATCTAGCTTGTCCTCTGGCTTTTTGGTTACATTGTTCCTGGCTTTCTAGAGTATTTAGATGTTAGTAGGGCCTGTGATTTTGTTTGGTTATCTCTTAACTATAGTGATAAATCATCTATAATAACAAATAATTAAAAAATAGCTACTGTTTGGCTTTGGAGGATGTATTATAATGCATAATAATATTAAAGTCAGTTTGCATTCCCTGAACACCACCACTGAACATCAGAGAAAGAGGGCCCCAACGCTGTGTGGGGGAGATAAGAGGGAATCGGATATAAATATTTTACACACAAATGATTCACTTGTAGTCACTGAGAGTTGTTACTCTCATTCATGGCCTCTGATATAAAAAAACACTTTACAGAGACTTGTCGATTAATAGAAATATAAAGAATGCAAAGATTTGGAAGAATTTCATGTTGATTAGTAACAATTTTGAGCTTGGATTTACAACGTACATGGAAATGCAACCTGGATTCTTCTTGCTCGTCATGACTATATTCATAGGCTTAGTCTGGCTTGAAATCAAGCTAGAAGTGGTTAAATGTAGTTTTTATAACAATCCTCCATCTCCCCAACCAAGCCTCTTCTTTTGGTGTTTTCCCTTCCCTCCTTTTGAAACATCTATCCTCTGGTTCTTTTGTTATCCTTTTATAACATGAAAGATGAGACTGTCTTCAGTCTCCTTTTGATAGGGCCCTAGTATTTGTTACTGAAAATGAAAAAATAGGTAGAAAATTGATCCCTATCGGTGTTTATAAGTTCTTTAAAAATAAAAACCATATCATTAGATTGATCAGAGATCATAGTAGCCTAATCTAACTCCCTCATTCTATGTATGTACTTTTCTAAAAGCCTAAAAGTCACCATTTAATAAATCTCTTGTTTTCATTATTGAGACATGAAGTTATAGTATGGCTCAGGGTTTTGATTGAATACTGACCTGTTTAATAACCACTGAATCTGAGATTAAGAGTGAGTAAGTGATGTTCTTAAAGCCATTTAGGTGCTTAATGAAAAAAGTATGTTTGAGGATTATGATTCTCCTTGTAAAAATATTTCCAGGTTAGACAAAAGAGTCTACAAACTGATCTTATAGGGAAAAGAGGAAGTTTAACCTTGGTATTTAAGTCTCTACAGTTTGGTTCCACCCTATACGACCAAATTTATCTCTTCAGTGTATGTCCCATATAGTCATATTAGTTACTTTCTAGTTGTTTGATGTGTTTTGAAATGTCATTTCATTTAGATTTTAAATTTTTAAATTATGTCTTCTACTTTTTAAGTACGCCTAGTTCCTCAGCACTTTGTATGGGGCTAGGCATGCTATATGCTAAATAATTAATTTTAAAAAATCCATTATCTTCCGCTTATGTATTGTAGAAATTTATACCATTAATACTGGCACTACAGATACAAAGGCATTATTATAACTGATGCTTTTCTTCTCTCCCTCACCTATCCCAGTTGAAGCCTTACCTGATACGTTAGCAGTTCATTAGAAAAAGTACTTCTGTGGATGAAACCCTTAGCCACAGTTTCAAAGCAAATGAACTTGCCTTAAGTTCCACTGATTTCAATCTCATTTCCCACAGCCAGAAATAACATTGTAGTAGCAGTCATGCCTGGCCTTCTTGTGGTAGTGATTAAATCAAATATTTGCTCCTATTTTTCAAGCATTGACATTAAGGGGTCAGCTTAAAGAAGCTAATGGGCTGATCCATTTTGTTTGATGTTTGGTGTTTATTATACACATCAAGAAACAATCACAGTGGCCTGTGGGCTATGTTTAAACATGAATAATGCATCTTACTTATGTACTGGTTAGTAATTTATCATTATTATTTATATACAGGTGAAAGAAAAGAACATATGAGTTGTAGCTATTTCTAATTTTGGTCTTTCTGAGGAATGTATGGGATATAATAACTCCATGTAAAATTTAATATGGCCACTTTCTTAGCTTTGTTTGTTCAAGCTCTAATCTGGCATTGACCATGTAGGCTTAAGCAACATTTCCATATACATTTTATTCCTTCCATAAGTGTTCTTGAAACTTATAATTTGTGATAACCTGGTATTTAGGAGATTTCTATAGGTGCTCAAGTATTGATGTGTTTTATAAAGATAATATCAAGTGGTTGGTAGCGTTCCATGAGCCTTCTAATTTCTTCTTCATTCCCTTCTTTTCTGGGAATTAAAATGAAGGTGCTAACTTTTTCTTGATCCTCCTTTAAACATTAAAAATGGAATAATCTTTACTGAGTGGCCCAGATAAATATTCATAGTACCTAGCAAATTCCCAGGATAAATAGTCACATCAGCTTGTTCCAAAGTGAGTACCATGGATCGCTGGTTCTGAGGGATATTGGTTAATAGTTGCTATATGAAAAATGAGGAAGTTACTTGTGATTTAAATAAGTTTGGAGAAAACTCCTATTTTAGTTTATGATTTTTCAGAGCCTTTAATATGCTAATGTTTTTGTGACTTTTAGTTTATGATTTTTCAGAGCCTTTAATATGCTAATGTTTTTGTGACTTTCCAAGAAAGGGATATATTAGGCAGTATTTGGAACTTTTTTCATATGGAACGGCTCATAGAATTAGTGACTAGTGTTCCACAAAACACATTTTGGGAAATGCTACATTATATCAAATCCTGTACTAGGTATGTGGAGATACGAGTTCCAGTTCCTCCTTTGCCATAGAATAGTTGTGTAACCTTGGGGAAGTTGCCTTTATGTCTTTTGCATTTCCTGATTTTTTAAAAAGTATGAAGTTGAACTAGATCTGGAGTGGGTATCATTTATCAGAATCAGTTCTGAGCTTTCCCTATCTCCTAACCAAGATTTAACATACTCCGCTGACCTCTTTGAAGTTCAAAACTACCATTACCTTAGGAGCGTAGAGTGTTCCTTATCTGTGATGAAATGTAGAGCAAAGGCTTAGAACCACAGGACTGAATCCTCTTTGTGCTCACTTCCATTTCTCACATACCATGTATATTACTGACAGTGAGTCACCCTAAGTTTTATATGGCTATCTGAAAGGATGATAATGTTTTCTGGTGATGTTATATTCCCTGAGAGCAGAGTTTGTCAAAGATGTTCTGCTACTTAAAAGCAGCTGTAAACATCTACACTTTATTTATTTTAGAAATACTTGTGTCTTGGGTAGTGTTTCCTAGAAGCTAAGCCTAGGATTAGGATTCTTTTTTTTTCCCAAATACTTTTATTTTGTCGGTGTTACAAGATTCATTGTTCATGTACCACACCCAGTGCTCCATGCAATACGTGCCCTCCTCAATACCCATCACCAGGCTCACCCAACTCCCCACCCCCACCCCTCCAAAACTCTCAGTTTGTTGCTCAGAGTTCACAGTCTCTTCTTGTGCAAATGGTTTATTAGGGGAGTGAACTCAAGAAAAAGTTGTAAGGGAGTAAGGAGAGCAGAATAATGCAGGAGAAGCAGTTAAGTAAGTCTGTGGCTTCAGGAGAAATATAGGTTGACTCCACTGGGGCTTTTGGAACATGAATTACATCACAGAGTTTGTCCTGCCCAGAGGCAAGGAGAATGGACTTTTGCACCCTGCATCTGTCAGTCATTGGCTATACATTGCTTCTGGGATGAGGTATAACCTCTTTAGCATATGCAGGTGAGGTGGCTTCTATCAGCTCCTGAGAAGGGTGCAGCTGTAAATCATTAGCAGCCAACCTTCAGGGAAACTGGATGGTGGGTGTACCACCCTAATAAAAGGGATCTGGCCACGACACTAATAGCATCTGCTACAGCTTACTTGTGGGTAATTAAAATTCCCTTTGGTTTCACATCCACATGTAGGCAATTAACAGATACATTCCAAAGAAAAGGTAGTTTTTAAATGCAATTCAAGTCAGGTATTTATTGAGTGTCTACTATTAGTCTAGCTGTACAAGCTAGGTAATGTGGAGAATATTAAGAAGAATTGATCATTATTCTTGCTCTTGAAAAGATTACGGTTTTGTCGGCATGATGAATGCTATGTACAAAACATTATAAAATATCAAAAATAAGGATATGATCATGTGTTACATGAATGGTACCAGCTGGTATCAGAGGCAGTATCCTTATGAAATCATAGTAGAGTGACTTTGACTAAAGATTCAAAGTGCTAGGGCACTGTTTAGTATTTAGTAGGCAAAATGGATCATTATAGAGGGCAGATGTAAGGAAAAGCATCATAGAGGAATGTAGGACTTGAGCTGAGTCCACAAGGACTGGTGAAAAAGGATGTGGCAGTCATATGGTGGAGGAGGGCTTTACAAGGTGAAAAAACTGAGTAAACTCTCTGGAGTGTACTATATGTGTTGTGAGGGAGCATTGAAGAACATAACTTGGCAGGACAAGAGGATTTGTGTTGCAAGGTAGTGGAAAGAGCATAGTGAGATAGGTGACACGGGACTGTGAAAGAAGTAGAGAACAAGCAGAGGAATCTGAATTCATTTCTTAGGCAATGGTGAGCTACTGAAAGTCCTTGAGCATGAGAATGATCTAATTAAATGGTATTTTAAGAAAGGTCATCTGCACAACATGAAGAAGTTATTGGAGCTGTATTTAATCTATGCACATTTTTTAAATGGACAAATACACTTTGATATATCAGGAATCAGTTTATTTAAATCTTTCGTGTTAGTGACTTGTATTTGGAATGCAGTTACCTAACTCGGATCTAATTGATTACATTCAGGTTTTCAGAAACAGCTGTGTAGGTCATCGGGCAGCCCTGATTTTCTTTTAAAAGGTGTCATTAAGTGATGAGAAAAAAAGACTCATTTAGAACTTTCATTTTGACTTTCAAACCAAAACCCAGGGATAATTATTCATAATCATTCCTAAGTGTGAAATGTGACATTGTTTCATGAGTCACCATATAGGTTTTAACTACACATGCATAAAAAAGCATGACGTAATTCCACACAGGCTATTTGGGAAAGCATTCAGAGAAATTGTTTGCCTTTTCCTGTTGAATTCCTGTCTATAAGTATGGAATCCTAATGGCCCAAAGACACTCTCCAGTAGGAAAACATTCAGTAAACAGCGTGTGTAGAGCACCCACTGTATGCAGAAAAACTGAAGTGGGAGATGGTTACGAAAGAAAATGTTTTTGCCTTTGGGGATGCTGTGGTGTAAAGCAGGCAATAGAATGTTTGAAAAATGTATGAGAACATTTGTAAAGCAATATCTAAAAGGGATGAATAAGATATAAACTGAGAGTCAATGCCAAAGAGCTAGAAGTCACAAAATAGGGCTGAGGCATGAGGGAGTCACGAGACTAATTTTCTGGCCTGGGCCATTTTCCCCTCACATCAGTATGGATTAATAAGAGAAAGGTAAATAAATAAAATCTTAAAAAAAAAAAAAAAAAGAAAAATAAGAGAAAGGGACACTGTTTTCCTTCCTGGCTGGCACTTTGATTTGCTGATGTATATATATCAAATTTGAAAGTATCCATTCTATTAGTGTGGTTCCTTAATGGTAAGTTGTCACATCTTTCTAGAAGAGCCAAAATCTTTTGTGAATGAAGTATGTTATACAGAAGAGTTTTATAAATGATTCTAAAGTCACAGTGTGAGCCTCTGTTCCTCATGTCAGCATGTCTATTTGTTTTGGGCTAACTAAAGGACTGACCTCTGCCGTGGACTGCAAACAAATCCCCATCTTCTTTTTTTTTTTTAAGATTTTATTGATTTATTTGTCAGAGAGAGAGAGAGAGTGTGTGCACAAGCAGGAGGAGCAGCAGGCAGAAGAAGGAGCAGGCTCTCCGCACAGCAAGGAGCTCGATGCAGGATTCCATCCCAGGACCCTGGGATTATGACCTGAGCTGAAGGCAGACACTTAACTGACTGAGCCACCCAGGCATTCCACAGATTCCCATCTTCTTAACTCACAAACGAAGGTTCTTAAACTGATGTTCAGACATAGGTCCAGAAAACAAAACAAGAACTGGGATTCCGATTCCAGGGTGATGGATGGGGTAGCACACTTGGTGTTACCAAGTCAGCCTAATCTTAGCTGGACTTGACATCTACTTACTCAAATGGTTCAGTGAGCAGGAATATGGAATCCAAGGGAAAGGGATGAAGAGAGAGAACGGCAATCTGGACCAGAGTGTGCTAGAAAACAAGGCTGATATGAGATGAGAAAATTGTGATTCAAAATGGGGGAAACTAGGAAATCAGTATAAGCAGAGATTAAGCCAAAACTATGGACAACAGCCCTGATTTCTATTATGAGTATCATACAGATTTAAAGAGCCTACAGCACACATTCTAGAATCAGATAACCTGAGTTCTCAAAAGTGCCAACTATGAGCTGTGGTACCCTGGGTTAGTTCCTTAACTGTGTTAAGCTTGGTTGTTGAAAATGAGGACAACTATAGCATTTTGCCACATAGATTCGTGGTATGAGTTAAATGGGATAACATATGTTAAATATCTGACCCAGTGCCTGGCATATAGTGAGCACTCAATGTAAGGTAGTTGGAATTACTGTAATCATTGCTGCTGCATTCCCTCTTCCACCACAGCGTCATTAATGCAGTTTGGAACAACAAAACAACAGTACTGTATATGGTATCCCAAGAAGATTGAACCAGATTATTTGGGAAGTCTTTTCCTATGGGAATGTTCTCTATACTAAAGATCATAAAATATATGAGACATAGAAAATTTTAGTTACCTGCTATTCAAATATTGATTATCTCAAAGCCTAAAGCCTTTTAAGTGGTAAAACTCAGCTGTGTATTCGAAAAGTCAACAAAACAACGTTCACATTCACAACAGGGAAATAAATCAAGACAAACCCCGCAGAAGCTCACATGAAAAATGGATGACAGAAATTAGTCTCTAACCAAAAGGGAATGGCTTGATAAGGACTTATTTTCCACATGACCTTGAAAGGTCATGAATGATTAAAATGCCTTTAAATGTCTACATTCTTTGTTGTGAATTCTTGCATGTTTATAGGGAATGCACACACTCTTGGAATAATTTCTTATATTTCTTTAACTACCCCCACTTCTGCCATGCTTACTACTAGTGTCTTATACATAATGGTAGTGGCGCTCATACACTGATTCAGATCATAGAAATTGGTAGCTTTTCCTGGCATTTGTAAAACTTATCTTCAAAAGCTAAATTAATATATGAATTTTGTAGTTTATTGAGAATAAAAGATTTTAATAGCTTCGATTCACAAATAGATAAAATTTATAGAGGAAAGTATTTTTGCAATACTATATAAAGATTTATAGTCTATGGTTTAATTTATTCTAATCAGAATGTGAGATTTCAGAATAAATCTGCTTTTAACTATTTCAGTGGTTCAAAACAATTCTGTCAGTTTTTCAACTTTGCTCTCAAACTTTGTTTTCTCTATGTAAGTGAAGTTGGCTGTCTTGTACTGTTTATAAGATAGGGTGAGAAAATTCCCATAATGCCATATTACTTTTTAAAACTTTTATGTGTGACAAGCCACTATTCATTTTGGCACTTCTCAAAACTTAAAAAATATACTGGTTATCTTCATGCAACTGAGCAAACATGTATTTGGCCTCTGGAAATGAGAACTCCCACCTCCATCCTGACTCTTAAGTATTTGACAAGTCAGTTCTTTATAGAGTGGTTGAAAATGTCATGGGTCTCTCTAGCAGTAAGAGAAAGTCAAACAGGTTGGGGCATATAGGTTTACGATTTAAGAGATTAGACTTGCAGATAGCAAGTTGTTGAGAAATGACATTATCCATTCTCTGTATAAATTTCTTTGTCCTTTCTTGATGCTCCAAGGGCTAGAAGGTGAACCATTATAAAAATATACCAGATCACAGCAGGTTAGTAATTCTCAAACATTTTTCAGTTCACAGATGTAGCAAATCATACTTACCTCAAATCTGGCCCTCCACAAAGAAAATTCCCACCCCAGAATTAATGGATCTTTTTATAAGATTCCAATCTTATAAGATCTGCTTCTTTATTAAATGTTGCTATCGCATTTTCTTGCTGAAAACTAGTATTGTGTGGGCCTAAGAATTAAAATTAGAAGCCAGCATGGATTGTCTCTGGAGGACTCTCATAGTCTACCAACAGTCTTCAGGCCACAATTTGAGAATCGAGAACACATGGAAATTTGATGACTCATAGAACACTACTGCCTGGATAGTAGCTTTAAGCCCTCTTATGATTCAGATTAATCAGGATCACTATATGGAATGTCATTGCTTTCTTCTCCTAAATCCATGTTTTTGTCCCTATAGTACCTGCTTCCAGTAGCAATCGTATAGTCATACATATCCAACAAATCTTCATTTTTAAGCTAATTTTTAGAAAATGAAGGGAAAATTAAGGTCACTGTATTTAGAATACCCTCACCTTTATAATTCAGGAGGCAAGAGTCTTGCAGATTTTCAGTCAGCCAGTACCCATAGTTTTCCCTCGTTCAGGTCCTAAGTCTGAAGGAAAAATCTCAACTTTAATACAGATATGAATAATGATAATGAAGGCATGCTTTGTACCATGATGATGATATAAATCAAAAGGCTCCTTGGTGGGCCACCTGGGTGGTTTGGTTGGTTGAGCAGCTGACTCTTGATATCAGCTCAGGTCATGATTTCTGGGTTGTGAGATGGAGCCCTGAAGCAGGCTCCGTGCTTGCTTGGCAGGGAGTCTGATTCTCTCTCTCCCTCCCTTCCTAAACTAACTAAATAAATCTTTTTTTTTTTTAAACACTCTTTGGCAATGGTAACAAAGGCTAAAATAAACAAATGGGATTATATCAAGCTAAAAAGCTTCTGCAAAGCAAAGGAAACCATCGACAAAATGAAAAGGCAACATACTGAAGAAACGATATTTGCAAATCATACATCTGATAAGGAGTTAATACCCCAAATATATAAAGAACTTAAACAACTTAACAACAAAAAAAGCAACCTTTTTTACAAAGTGGACAAGGACCTGAATAGACATTTTTCAAAAAGGCATACAAATGGGGCGCCTGGGTGGGTCAGTCGTTAAGCGTCTGCCTTGGGCTCAGGTCGTGATCCCAGGGTCCTCGGATTGAGCCCCGCATCAGGCTCCCTGCTCTGCAGGAAGCCTGCTTCTCCCTCTCGCACTCCCCCTGCTGTGTTCCCCCTCTCACTGTGTCTCTCTCTGTCAAATAAATAAATAAAATTTTTAAAGAAAAAAGAAAAAAAAATAAGGCATACAAATGGCCAGCAGACACTTAAAAAGATGCCCAACATCACTAATTATCAAGGAAATGCAAATCAAAACCACAATGAGATATCACCTCACACAGATTGGTAATTATCAAAAAGATAAAAATAAGTATTGGTGGGAATGTGGAGCAAAGGGAACCTTTGTGCACTGTTAGTAGAAATATAAATTGATGCACCCACTATGCAAAACAGTATGGAGGTTCTTCAAAAAATTAAAAATAAAACTACCCTACAATCCAGCAATTGCATTTCTGGGTATTTATCTGAATAAAATTACAATAACAATTCTAAGAGCACACCCTATATTCATTGCAGCATTATTTACAATAGCCAAGATATGGAAGCAACCTAAGTGTCTATTGATGGAAGAATGGATAACAAGAAGTGGCACACACACACACGCACACACAGAGGAATATTATTCAACCATAAGGAAGAATGAAATTTTGTCATTTGTGACAACATGGATAGACCTGGAGGGTATTATGCTAAGTGGAATAATCAGAGAAAGACAAATATCTTATGACTTTACTTATATGTGGAATATAAGAAAAAAAACTGACAAACAACAAAACAGAAACAGATGCATAAATATAGGAAATACACTGTTGGTTACCAGTGGGAGAAGGGTTGGGGAGCAGGCAAAATAGGTGGAGATTAAAAGGTACAAACTTTCAGTTGTAAAATAAGTAATGGATATGTAATGTGCACCATAGGAAATATATTCAATAATATTGTAATGACTTTGGTGACAGATGATAACTAGACTTAATGCAGGGATAATTTCATAATGTATAAATATATCGAATCACTATGATATATACCTAACATTAATAGGATATTGTATATCAATTGTATTTCAATAAAAATATTCCTTGATTTAACTGCTAACTGCTATGGTGTCCAAGGTTTGGGATTCCTTTGTTTCTCGAGGGTAGAAACTATACTTACTTGGTATCTTTAAGCCTAGCAGAGAGTTTTGAACATGGTAGATGCGCAGAGAAAATTTTTAAATGATTGTAACTTACATTAATTAAGATTTTTTTGGTACCTACAGCACATACGTTACAGGATTTTCAGCAATCAGAGTGGGACTTGACCTCAACTGTAGTCCTCCTATTGGCATGAACTTCATTAATTTCTAAAATCAGACCCAATTATTAATTTTCTTAGTGAACCATAAACCAAGGCAAAGTTAAACACAAACTTGAAAACAAATTTATTTCAAAATAAAATCCAACTGTAAAAAAAAAAACCAACTTCTAAATTTCATAATAACCAGTAATTAAAAGAAAATAAAACTGAAAGGCATTCACATAAGGCTTTTAGAGGCCCTTACCTCTTCCAAAGAATTCATAGATCAACAGAAATGTAAGCTTAACAAAAATTAAACCACCATCCATGTCACCTTCACTCCTCTGCTCTTGGTTTTGTATAAAGCATGTGTGTGGTCTGAAATAAGACTTTTGCATTTCAAAAAGAACAATTTATAAGAAAATGTTCAAATCAGAATAATACGAATGAAGTAGTATTACATATAGAGACAAGAGCAAAAGCCATGCTTTTCCCCCAAAGGATCTGAAAATATCTTCGAGAGTCAATGACCTTTCATGTAGCCTTTGAAGAGGAGGAGTCATTCTTTAGCTAGACAGCTGGCTAGAAATAAATAAAAATGGGATTGCAAGGAAGACCAGAGATTAATCTCTTTCCCACATTGCTGAGACTCTGAAACCGTAATATGGTACTAAATTTATACAGATAATGGCTTGATTGACCTACCCTATTCAGCTCTTCTCCCATTGAGGTTTTGTTCAAATGGCTTTTAAATTTATTTCTAATGAGGCTACTAGGGTGTATGCTATATCGTTAATATGTTTTTTCCCTCCACCTTGAATGCTGTGTCAACCTTCAGAAGTTCATTGTTTCTGGCTGTTTTCTGAAATATCCATGGGTGTCTCGATTTGGGCATTTATTTACCCATGAATCTTCTGGGTGTCCAAAGGCCAAGAGTAAAGGGAGAGGACAAAGTAAAGGCTTTTAGTTTGCTGAAAGAGACATGAAACAACCTGAAAGTGACACAAAGATAGCCTTAATCAAGTATCAAATCATGTGCTAAAGCAAGATAAGCCTGGAGCAGCAAGGTATAGTGGAGAGAGCAAGGTATAGTGGAGAGAGCTTAGGCTTTGGAATTACACGGACGTGGATTCAAACTCCAGCCCTACCATATATCTTGGAGCCTCAGTCTCCTCAGCTGCAAAAAGTAGCATATATAATGAGACTTTTCTGACAGAATTGGTGTATAGATCAAATGAGAAACCTGTTAAAGTGCCGAGTGTAGTCCCTGGATCCCAATTAATGGTAGATGCTGTGATTATTACAGACTGAAATTAGGGAGTTGGCCACAGCGCTATAATTTGAGGGAAAACAAGTTATTGGATCTGGACAGAAAGTGAATTTCTTCTAATTGGTATAAAGGTAGCTACCTTCTCTATAATGAATATAATGGATCTCAGAAAATCATACCCTATCACCTTCCTGCTTGGCACAACATATGTAATATAGTTAAATGACTGTAACTTCAGGCATCAGCCTAAAACTACTTGGAGGTAATATTGCTTTGCATTGCAGTTTCAGTGAAGTAGACAGGCAGAATAGAGTTCAATTTTACAGTCTGACCTCTTGGTCATTACTTAAAGCCACAGAGCCATATTTAATCTTTGCATTTTCCTCTTTGCAAGTGGTTTCTAAGACAGACAGCATGTCATGTGCTAACTAAATTTCAGATTTTAAAAAGACATTTAGCTCTATAACTCTGGATGATAAAAAACCCATTTAATGGAGAATGTTCTTTTGCTGTCTACTTGATCAATAAATTAAATAGATTAATTAAGTCAGGCTGTCAAGACCAAGGACTGTCACTAACGATAGCCAGTGGAGCTGACCCATTTATCAAAGATGAGGCTGGAGAAAGGCAATCTTCTGTCTTGTAATTCTGTAATGAATATAAAGAAATAGCTCATGGTGAGGACTGTACCTCAAGGTAAAGTAGATATGGTAGAAAAACCCCCACCATTGTTATTTTCACTTGCTCAGTTGATTTTTTTTTTCTGTTTTCCCTCTATTTCTTTGTATCCACCTCTGTTTTTTTGCATGCCAAATGATGTTCCTTCTGAATTTCAAACATAATCAACAACTATTTCCCTTGCTTACCTGAATTGAAATTCTATGTGGCATACGACATACAAAGATGTATAAAACATCATCCTTGCTCTCCTGGCACATCTAGGAAAATGATATATGACTAGAAAACTTAAAAAAAATCTCTCTGGGGGACTGAAATGGCCAAATGGGAGGAAATTTGTTAAATTGGAATCCAGGATTGATGTGAGACTACTGCTAACTGTAGTCAAGTTAAGACCTAGGTGGTCTTGACAGATGCCATGCTCCCTGGACTCTAGCTGTCTCATTCTCCTTTTCTTTTTTCCTCAGATTTTGGCGTTGGTGCATACAATCTCAGACTGCCAAATCTGGCCTTGATTTCTGCCTACTATTTTCTACCTTTAATTCCAGGGCCTTACTCTGTATTACCTGGGTTCATAAAACACCTAGAATGATTAGGAAGAAATGCCAAAAGGGGCGCCTTGGTGGCTCAGTGGGTTAAAGCATCTGCCTTCGGCTCAGGTCATGATCTCAGGGTCCTGGGATCGAGCCCCAAGTCGGGCTCTCTGCTCAGCGGGGAGCCTGCTTCCCCCTCTCTCTCTGCCTGCCTCTCTGCCTACTTGTGATCTCTCTCTCTCGATCTCCGTGAAATAAATAAATAAAATCTTAAAAAAAAAAAAAAAGAAATGTCAAAATACCCTCCCTTGACAAAATGATAATGCAGGTCAGATCAATGGTTTGTTTTGTTCACCATTCTGACAAAGGTTCCTAAAACGCTTTATGGAAAATTATTCTGGTTGTCCTTTACAGCACTCAATTTCATAAGGCTAAGAGTAACACTAAACAAGTCTATTTTTTCTTTAATAACCCAATTATTTATGTGCTCATCAGCAAATGTTTATTGAGTACCCACTGTGTGCCAAGCATATGAGAGCACTGGGGACATAAAATAGAAATAAAATACTATCAGTGCCCCCAAAGATAACCTGTATGTATGTAGGATATACATACATACATTATATATATATATATATACATATATATATAGTATTTTCTGTCAATGCAGTAGTTTCTGTCAAACATACGTACAAGGAAAAAGGTGGTCAGTGAAGAAATGAAGCTTGAATTGGGTCTAAAGGATGAATAGGAGTTTGTTAGACAAAGGGAAAGAGGGCAACTCCAGCATAGAACAGCCCACATATATGCTATGCAGCATTAAAAAGCAAGGTGCAATTTGCAAGTAGTTTGATGAGTCTGAAACTCAGTATAAGAAGAAGTGAAAGACTTTGCTGGAATGGCTGACATAGACTTGAACATGGAGACCATTTCATATTATATGAAAGATCTGTCCTTTATCATAAGGCATATTGGTGAACTGCAATTTGTTAGGCTTCTTGCATTAAGTTGTTGGTTACTGTTATGAGCTGAATCATGTCCCCCTCTCCCAAATTCATATGTTGAAATTCTAATCCCCAACACCACAGATTGTGACTGTACTCAGGGACAAAGCCTTTAAAATAACTAAGGTACAATGAGGCCATTAGGGTGAGGCCCTATTCCAATCTGACCAATGTCCTTATAAGAAGAGAAAAAGGCACAGACAGACACAGAGCAAAGATCATGTGAAGATATAGGAAGAGAACTACCATCTCCAGTCTCATCCTCATACCATCACATCCACATACCTGATATTCTTCCGTGTCTTCACTTTTATTTAGTTTTGCCAAAACCTTGATCTCACACTTCTATCCTCCAGAACTGTGAGAAAATAAATTTCTGTTGTTCAAGCTACACAGCCTATGTGACATTGTTATGGCAGTCCTAGAAAACTAATACAATTATTCATAAGGTCCTAAATTTTATAAATAGTGAACTTTTTTAAATAAAATGAAAATACATTCAAAAAAGAAAGAAAATACATTCAACTTTATTCCCATAATAACAACATGATTCTCATTCACTTACTGTATAATATGTTTTCTTGAATATAAGATAAATCAGTGAAGCCATCTTAATATTTTGAACAAAGTAGTGACAAGCTCAGATGTGTGTTCGGAAGATTATTCGAGCAGCAGTGTAGAGGGAGGATTAGAGGACACTATGATAAGAAACAGGGAAATGAGTTAGGAAAGTGTTAGGAGTCTTTATGGTGCCTAATAAACCCTATAGCATACCTCTTCCCTGTCTGAGTTTTAAACCAATTGAGAAATAAAACAAAGTTGAGAGGTGGAGATGGAAATAGTACCTAAAATACTATAAAGGCTGTGTGGCTGGAAGATGGAGCTCATCATAAGAACCAAATCGGATTATTCATTCTCTGCACCCCAGGTTGAAACTTGGAGAAGCCCAGTCACGGGAACTTTGAATCTGTGAAATAGTACACTTGCTCACATCATTGCCACCTATTGGTTCAGGTAGAAAGGAAAGAGAAAGTGATCAATGTTCTTTCCATTTCTCCCCACCTTGAGTACGTCCAATGACCAATTATAGAGCTAAATACTAGGAATAAATTAAGAACCAGGGTAAATGCAGTGACATGTCAGACTATGGTGGCCCTGTGCTCTATAAAATTGTTTCACTGCCCCAGACATCTCAGCTATAGTCAAAAGCTCATGGAATAGTTGTTAATTCCCATAGTATCTGTCTAACATATAAAGAATAGCTTCCCTTTGCTACCTGACCCAGATAATCAGTAACTGATTTCCAGAACTAAAATGTAGCTTCTATCACCACATTTAGGATTAAAATGGTTTAAGCTTAAATACAATTTCAAGGTCATCTTTGTTCCTTTAGTAGTTTAACTCCTTGGTCAAGGAACAGTGAAATTCATATTTCAGGTTGAGTAACATTGACCAATTCTAACTCTGAAACTTAAAATTATTATTTTTTAGCCATTTTCTCACTCTGTGTGACAAGACTTGTCTTAATATGGAAGCCATCCTTCTTGAATAGTATATGTTTTTCTGTGGCTTTTGGGCCCCCAAACGCCCCCACACTTAGGAGAAGCTTGATGTAGAGCTGTCATTGAGAACTCTTGTCACAGGAATGAAAAAGAGAACTCTTGTCATAATTCAGAGGGTATGTAAACCAAGCAACCAATTACCTTTCTTGAATTCTGGGTGTTGCCCTGCTAGCTGGCATTCACTTAGCCTCTAGCCTCTACGCTGTGTTAAAAAGAACATTTAGATTCCCACATTGTGGTTTTCTTTTCCTTTCAATTTTATAGATTGATCAATTAGTTTCAGAGGCCAAGCAGAAAGAAAATCTCTCACACTAGATAGTCCTTACTCAGAAACAATTATTAGATTTCACATTCATTGCTCCTGAGCTCTGAAAACTTCAAGGGGATTCACAATGTTTCTGGAATATATCCTAAGATAACCATGCAGAAGGGAAGTGGCAAAGAAACTGCTTTAAGTTGGGAAAAAATGCAAAGCCAGAACATGCAAAGTGGCTTATTCAGAGTGCCTCTGGAATGTTCACTCAGTTGGATTCGGACCCTCTACTGGCAGGTGACCACACAATCCTTCTACAGTGACCACACAATCAGTCTATTAGTTTAAAATGGTGTTGTCCCATGTGACACACAGTGGCTGCTTAATAAATATGCATTGAATTAATTAATTAATGAAGGAATGAGTGTTTGAATGCTAGTTACACAAATGTAAAGTTACTTCTGACCTGCGATTTGGACAATGAATAAAACAGTGAAATCCGGGGCGCCTGGGTGGCTCAGTGGGTTAAAGCCTCTGCCTTCGGCTCAGGTCATGATCTCAGGGTCCTGGGATCGAGCCCTGCATCGGGCTCTCTGTTCAGCGAGGAGCCTGCTTCCCCCCTCTCTCTCTGCCTGCCTCTCTGCCTACTTGTGATCTCTCTCTCTCTCTGTCAAATAAATAAATAAATAAAATCTTTAAAAAACAAAACAAAACAGTGAAATCCACAGGAGTAGTGTTTTGCAAATTGCAGGTCACAACTCATCAGTGGGTTATATACTCAGTTTATTAAGTTACAATCAGCATTTGAAGGAAATAGAATGGAAGGAAATATAAAATGTTGAGGTACATTAGACATAATAAGGATAATTTTTTCTCTGTTTAATTTTTTAGTTATAAGTGTATGAAATTTATTTTTTACAATTCTGACAGTTGGGAAGTTCAAGATCAAAGCACTGGCAGATTTGGTGTCTGGTGAGAACCCACCTCCTGGTTCATAGATGGCTATCTTCTCACTGTCCTCACATGGTGGAAGGGGCAAAGTTGCTCCCTGGGGTCTCTTTTATAAGGGTATTAATCCCATTCATGAAGACTCCACCCTCATGACCTGATCACCTAAAGGCCCAACCTCTAAATACCAACACAATGGGGGAATCAGTTTCAACATTCAGTCTAAGGGAGCCTCTCTGTAAATGAAGTTTTATTGGAACATAATTATACTCATCCATTTACATATTACCTAGGGCTTCTTTTGCACTGCAGTGGCAGAGCTAGGTAGTTGTGACCCCCAAAACCTAAATAAAATATTTACTCTTTGGCCTTTTACAGAAAAGTTTACCAATTCCTGTATTAGAAGAAACTAGAGACATTTAGGAGACATATATGTGTGTGTGTGTGTATATATATATATATATATTTTTTTTTTTAAAGCCCGTTTTTTATCATTTAGAAAAAAACTGATGCTAATATAATCAATCTATACCTAGTTGGGAGTTTATTTTTTTTCTTTGGACTCAGAGCAGGTGTTACCAGGGTTTGAATGCCTGTAAATTTATTTAAATTGAGCTAATGGAAGATAATGTTAAAATTTGGGCCAAAATGAGTATGTATTGAACATGATCATGTCCTTGGGTAGTGGGTTGAGGCTATCTGGTAGTGAAATTTTCTTATCCTGTGTAAACTTTGCAAACCCTACTCAAGAAGATTCTAGAACCAATGATATGACCAACTTACAACCTTTGTATATGCTTTCAAAACTGTAGAGTTATGCATCCAGAAACCCAAATAAAAAATGCCATTTAGAGTTGAGAAAGTAAAAACTATACCACAGTGAGGTAGACATGAAGCTAGCTATGTGCAAGGAATAAAGCACAGTAAGTAGCATCTAACTGCCTCTTCTTTTTCCCCAAATCTTGGCTGTTTAAGTTACTCACCAGCAAGAAATATTGCTTCTTATACTCCTGAGCATTTGTGTAACCATTGTGCCATATATACAAGAGCTTGGTGGATGCTGGCAACGGTAATAAACAGCACGGCCAGAACATCAGGTACATGGATGTGATGATAAGAGGATGACACTGCCTAGGTTGATAATGCCTGTGTCTTGCATGAGAAGGGGCCCTATGAATCAAGCTAAGGAGAACTTGGCCTTTATTTTGTAGGAAATGGAGAGCCATAGGAGGCTTTTAATCAGGGGAGGCAGGTAATCATATTAGAGTGCATTTAGATGCACTCTTTGCAGTATGACCCATGGACTGGAGGTGGGAGAGACTGAAGGAAGGGAGGAGACCAGTTAGGAGGTTATTTTAGCAATCTGGTTGAGAAGTAATAAAGGCCCACAGTGAGCACAGTGAGCCTGAGAACCAAAACATGGGTATAGATTTGAAATATATTTAGGAGGCACAACCACAAACTTTGTGAAGAGGAATCTTAAGAGATTAATCTGTAAATTAACTTGGGACCTTTAATAGAGGTCTGTTTATGCCACATTAAAAAATTCAGACTTTATTCTTAAAGGTGCTAGGGAGCCACTGATGGAAAAGTACTCTGCTGCAGTATAAAAAATGGATTGAAAATAGACAAACCCAGAGGTGGGGAGACCCATTAGGATGCTATTTCCAGTAGACCTAGTTAGAAAGTATTTTTGAGTGAGACTATGAGTACATTTATTACATTAACTTCCTCCTATCTTCTCCTGAACATAAGAGAAATAATCCAGTTGTAAGAATATGGTAACTTAGTTATATTGTGAGATTGAGTAGAAGATATTTTAGACATACTCGTAGTGGGGTATTGGATAGCTTTGTTATGCAAGGCTCTGCAATTCTATATTTGAACATGTGTTTTGAGAGATACTAACCCTTCTGCAGGAGTCTCCTTTAGGGATACCTTTCCCCTTTAAGATATTAAGTTACCTGTGTCTGCTCTAAAGAGAACTGGAGAAAACAATGAAACAATTTCTTCCTTTTCATTTTGTTTGAAATCTACTACCAGAAATATTTGCAAAAACAGCAATTGACTACAGGAAAGAACTTGATGACTTGTCCCCAATAGGACATTTGACATTGTGACATCATCTTACATATATAATTGTTATTTATTTGATCCCTAAAGAAACATAAGTGCTGTTTCTGTGGCAGTAGAAATTTGCATAACCCAAGATCTCCTGTGAAGCTATACCTTTCCAATTAATCTTTGTAAGGGGAAGGAATTACAGTCATCTGTAAATTACAGTGCTAATTAATTTTTACACAAATCAATTTTTTTGGCCAAATATACAAGTCAGCCTTGCACAGCTCTGAATACTACATATATTCATTGCCTTAAAAAGTCTGCAAACAAATCATTATCTCATTCCTTCTCATGTAGGAAAGCTAACTCACTGGGTTTGGATTTACTTCTTTTCCCTTCTGCATTACTATCATGTCTGAAAGTGCCTTAAATGATCTTTTCTGTCATTTTGAATATGTGCTTAACATTAAATATTCATTTATTTCTTTTAATATCAAATATCCTGCCTTGTGTAACAATGTTGGCCTCAAGAAAAATATCAACTTTTTTTGAACCCCAATATCATTTTCTGGCCAACTATTAATGTTATTTTAATGCAAGTTGTTTATTTGTTTTTGGGGGGTTGGAAAATATTTTGTGTATATTTAGTATCATTTACCCAAGACTGAGAAACTACTATAAATACATTTTAGTAAAAACCTCTTTCTTTTAAAATAATTTTCTCCAGGGACTGAGAGTTTTGGAGGGGAGGGGGTGGGGGGATGGGCGAACCTGGTGGTGGGTATTGAGGAGGGCACGTATTGCATGGAGCACTGGGTGTGGTACATAAACAATGAATCTTGTAACACTGAAAAAATAAAATAAAAGTATCTGGGGGAAAAAAAAAGAAATTACAAAAAAAAAAAATAAAAAATAAAATAATTTTCTCCAAAATTTATATGCTACTTCATGGTTTCCTATAGAATTTTTTTTGGAGGGGGTCTTTCCTACTCTTGGGACAGTTCTAACCAAACTATATATCTATCATTGAATTAGTGACCACTTTCACCCAGAGGGAGTTAGAACCAATCTTTAGCAATGAATAGGCATGTCTGTCAAATACAGACATTCAAAGACAGTAAAGAGGAAGTAGGTTGTATTTGTGAGGTTTAGTTCCCACCCTCCCAATATCATTTCTTCTTTAAGAATTTTTTCCATCCCTACTACCCTGTGGCACATCTCTGGTAATTGTTGGAAGAAACATTTATTTCACTGAATGTAGTGTGACTACTATTTCTAAATTTATCTCTGTTTAGATGGGATTATTAAATAGAATATCTCTTATATGCATTTCTTAGAGACCTCATGGTAACACATACCCCTGAGATGTTATATCTTTTCTTTTTTTTTTAAGATTTCATTTATTTATTTGACAGAGGAGAGAGATCACAAGTAGGCAGAGAGGCAGGCAGAGAGAGAGGGGGGGAAGCAGGCTCCCTGCTGAGCAGAGAGCCCGATGTGGGGCTCGATCCCAGGATCCTGAGATCATGACCTGAGCCAAAGGCAGAGGCTTTAACCCACTGAGCCACCCAGGCACCCAATGTTATATCTTTTCTACTATCAATACTGTAAGATATTGCCCTGGCAGCCATTTTATAATTGCTTCCTTGAATAAGACTATAGGTCAATTGAACATGAAGCCATCAGTCAGTTTCTATGAATAAGAACAGTGGCTGTTGTTTATTGAGCACCTACAATGTGCCAGGTGCTATGCTAAGTAATAGTAAAGTACTCTAAGTACTTACACATTATCTCATTTTGTTTTCACAACAACTTCATAAGGAAGTACTAAGGAAGGTTATTTAAAAATATAATAAACTTTTAATTACTCATGATTATAAAGAGACATGGTGGTAGGGTCATTATATGGCTTTGGGCTGCATTCTTATGCTTAACTATGAATAGCAATAATAACCAGCATGTGTTTGATGCTTAGTATGTGTCAGGTGCTATGTTAAGCATCTTAACTGGTTTATTACAAAGGTGATACTGTAAATTTGGAGATCAGGGAACTGAGAACCAGAGAAGTTAAGCAGCTGGCTCAAAGTCATGTCATAAATCAGGCAACAGGGATTCAATCCCTGTTTTGGCTGGCTCTAAAGTCTGCTCTTAATACCTGCCTCCCTTTGCTTACTATCCTACACATCTTACTACCATATCCTGCATTCGTTGTAACTTTCTCTTATACTATTGAGGAAAATTATTAGGGTGAATTTATTTTTTTCTCTCTGTGATTTTTCTTAGGATGCCTTGTTTTATTGCCTCTACTGGAATTGTTCTATTCTCTCCCATGAGAGAAAATTGTCTTCAGGATAACTTAAGTTTTCTGTATTTTGGTTTTTGTCATTTCTAAATTGTCAGTGTGAGTATGGGAGACATCTGTTGCCTTATGGACCTCTTCTGATCTCTCTCTGTAAATGACACCATGATCCTGAATTTTTTGGGAATTTTCAGCTCCTCCAAAAATACAAGCACATGGGGAAAATAAAACTAAATAAATACTTGTATAAGTTCTTAAATGCTCAAAATGAAAACAAATATGACTTAAAAAAGTTTCAGAGTATATAAAAAAGTCCTGAAAAAGTGTGTCCCTTTTCATATAAATCTCACTGAATGAGGCTAATAAGTCAAAGAGTTAGTTTGTTTAGAAATATTTTATATTCAAGGTATCTATTAAAAACTTTTTTATAAGAAGTTGCCTTTACAGTTGTTTTAAAATGTAGAAACAAACCTACAGGTAGCCTTTTGCTTTTGTCCAAATTACATATTTTTCTACTGTCACTTGATAATACAAGTCTGGGACACAAGGTAGAAATATAGAACCAGGTACTGCCATTTAGTCTCTCTTGTCCTTAATTTCTTCATCTATGCAATAAAGGGATTGTCTTGTTGTCCTTTAAGATCTTGTCCAATTCTGACATCATTTTTTATCTTTACCATGGATGATTTGGCTCTAACATTTTCTACTATTTTAAAATTGTAAATGATTATAGTCCTCGTTTTTTTTTTTCTGAAAATTTTTATACCTTTTATTAGTGTGCTGTGCCTAATTCTAAACTCCCCTGTGTAAAAGGGACAGGAAGGCCTTGGACTAATTCCAAATAAGATACACAAAGGTGATTAGAATGCAAACTGAGACATCTTAGATGTTAACAAAATATTGCTGTGGGTAATTCCTTCACTTAGTAACTCCTCATTATATGTCCGAACTTTCTGACTTTTATGACAATTACCATCTTGAAGGAAGACTTTTATCTTTAATACGCTTTAATCAAATTATTAAATTATTTTTAACTATTTTATAGGGGTTAGACTTATATTCTCAATTACAAGTTTCTTAAGGGCAACAATCATGGTTTTGTCTTATTTTGTATTTTCCACAGTGCCTAACATCATAAAGGGCTTTCAGACCATTGTTAAGTTGTAGCTGTTGTTGAGAGACCCTGCATAATTTAGTGTTGAGTATGAATTCTGGACAAAATGGAGAACAGAGCAGAAAGGAAATACTCTATCACAAACAAATAAAATACTGGCTAAAATATACTTTTTAAACATTTAGACAGACCTGAAAACATAAAAAAGGTATGTCTAGGTTTTTTTTTTAAAGGCTTTTTTTTTTTTAAAGATTTTATTTATTTGTCAGAGACAGAGAGAGCACAAGCAGGGGGATCAGCAGGCAGAGCAGGCAGAGGGAGAAGCAGGATCCCTGCTGAGCAAGGAACCCGATACGGGATTTGATCCCAGGACCCTGGGATCATGACCTGAGCTGAAGGCAGTGGCTTAATCGACTGAGCCACCCAGGCGTCCTGTATGTCTAGGTTTTGTAAATGAGGAAACCAGAGCTAAAGTAGTGAGCAATGATTGAAGCTACACAGAATATGAAAAACCAGAATTGCACACTTTACCTTAGAGGCTGGGAATCTAATGTTTTATAAGTTGAGAGCATAAGTAATTTCAAGTTTTCTGGGACCTGAAACCTATACAATTTAGAAAGCACTCCTTAAAAATTATCTTATTTTTCAACTTCACCAAAATCCATGGGCACAAGGGCACAGTTCTAAGGTCATTCCTTGGACCATGGAAGAAGCCAACGCTAGTGAGGCCCAGAAACTAAGCTTCATTAGCTAAGTGGTAAATCTGATTCTGGCCTATTATCAAGATGATAAGTTCATTAAGGGAAAGGAGTGAGAATAAGGTTTTCTACATGTTTCCCAGAGCCAGAAAAGCAATGTGTCATTTACGAATGGCTACTGGAAAATCTCTTCTAGCTGGCCTAGGGTCTAGCAGGTAATTAATTCACTAATTACTCTAAGCTCTAGGTAACATGAGAGAGACTAGAACCCTGTCTTTTACTTGTAAAGACCTAGAGCTACTACATGGTTGTAAAAACTGGTTTGGAAATGGTGAATCTTTTTATACTCAGGCAGAAACATCTATGAAACCATAACAAAGGATGCCTTCACAACCCACAGTTTATTTGTATCTTCTGCAGAAATAAGGTTCACATCTCCATGGAGGTTGGGCTCAAAAATAAAAATTATAGAGTGACATCACTAAGGTGGTGACATAGGTTGTTTTTGACTTTGCTCCCCCTCACAAGAACAACTGTTCAAAAACAAGACACCACTGAGAGAATGCACCACAGAGACCCAGACAGAAGAGTAAGAAGTAGCATTGACCACATTGCCCCTCACCCAGGCTAGCGTAACACCACAGGGACAGGTTTTTCCTGAGCCTTTAGTTCCTCTAATAGTAAAGGACAACCTGAGGGGGGAGGGCTGGAGAACCAGCTTCCCCCAGCATTGTGAGTCACATTGTAGGAGTTCCTACTCTGATCTCATACTATGAGGATGGCAGGGCCATATGCGGTATTCAACCACTGTGAATCTGACTGTGATGGAGAAAGGGGGCGGGGCGTGCAACAACCAGTGCACAGCTCTTGAGAGACTGAGTTCACATATGCAGTGCCCAGTAGTAACCACGACCTGCAACTTTGCTCATCTGCAGACTCAGGTCAGTGGTTCACTCTGATTAGGGAGCTCAGTGAGGTGTAGATCTGCCTATTTGGATCCTTAAACAAATTTTGCCAGCTCTAAAGCTTGTTTTGCCCATGCCCAGGCAAGGAGCTGAATCACAGCCCCATCCACAGTAAAGAGTGTCTTTTGGCTTCATCTGACCAGAAGGCTGGTGACAACTCCTGGAAGCAGTGTGGCTCAGAGGAACTTGAGCCAATAAGCAGGCAGGCAGAGCTGATCATCCCCAGAGAAAAGAGAGTGCTGGGTACAGAGCATTCTTGTGCTATGCACAGGCAGGTGTATTAATTCATAGCCAAGGCTGATGTTAGTTCATAGACTCTACTTTTTAAAAGATTTTATTTATTTATTTGACAGAGAGACAGATCACAATGCAGGCGGAGAGAGAGGGGGAAGCAGGCTCCCTGCTGAGCAGAGAGCCCGATGTGGGCTCAATCCCAGGACCTGAGCCGAAGGCAGAGGCTTTAACCCACTGAGCCACCCAGGCGCCCCAGTTCATAGACTCTCCTAACTGAGGAGTCTGTGAAATTGAAAGAAACCTGCAGTGGCCTCTCCTCCTCCTGCCTAGGCAAGGGAGCAGAGATATAGGCCCACCCTCTGTGGAGACTGTTTTTCCACCCCATCTGACCAGAAGGGCTGGAGACAACTCCTGGAAGCAGTGCAGCCTGGTGACATTTGAGCCAAGAGGTGGACAGACAGAGCTGATAGTTTGCAGACAAAAGTCAATGGCCCTGTTTGGTCAGGAAACTTGAGGTGCAGTTTGGCTTGAGTTAAGATAATGAACAAAGAGTTTTACCAGCTGTGCCTGGGCAGGGAATCTAATTTGTAGATCCACTTATTGCTGAATACAGCCTTTAACCTCTCCAATCAGAGAACCTAACCAGAGCATATAGGAAGCTGCAAGCTGCAGAGTCTATTCAACAGCCCTCTATACAGTGGCACTTGAATGGAGAGCACAACCTGTGTGTTCCCCCATCTGCAAAACAAAATTGGTGGCCTCCCCTGACCAGGAAAGTCAATGCATACTCTGTCCTGATTTGGTTCCCCAAACAATGAACTGTACAGGCCCTGGGTCTCTTACTGCTGCCCTGTCAGGGCATGGAAGCTAATTCATAGTTCCATTTAATACTAAGTATAGTACCCAATGCCTACCATCGTAAGCCTGACCAGAGAATACAGGGAAATGTAGAGCCCATCCTATACCTCACTTAGTTAGGAAACTAAGCCAGCAGCCCTATCCAACTACTCTCAGCCAGGGGCACATGCCCCATTTCTGTCCTCAGAAACTAAACAGTTGTCTCACCTAAAAATAGATCATAATAGCAGACCCCACCTGCCCAAGTACATTACCACTAGACACCCAGAAACCCAAACTGAGCTGACTGGTAAAAAACTGTCTGACAAAGCAAACCTATAGAGTCTGAAGAGAGAATCTGATTGCTCAAATGCACAGAGTAAGGAATCAGGGATCACACACACACACACGCACACACACAACAGGTAAATATGATACTACCAAACAAAACTAATAAAACTCCAATAGCTGACCCTAAAGAAATAGAGATCTATGAACTGCCAGACAAGGAATTCAGAATAATCCTGTTAAGTAAGTTTAGTGAATGACAGGAAAACCTAGACAACTAAACAAAATTAGGAAAATGATGCATGAATAAATGATATAATTATATATCATGTATATATGACATGTATAAAAATTAAATTGTCAGAAGTCAAAAAAAAATTGTATGAGAAGTTCAACAGGGAAATAGCAACCATCAAAATAAGAAAGGAAGATGAAAGAAAGAAAGAAAGAAAGAAAGAAAGAAAGAAAGAAAGAAAGAAAGAAAGAAAAGAAAGAAAAGAAAGAAAGAAAGAAAGAAAGAAAGAAAGAAAGAAAGAAAGAAAGAAAGAAACAACAAACAGAAATCCTAGCATTGAAAAATGCAATAACCGAGCTGAAGAATTAAATAGAGTTTTAAAAGTAGACTTGACTAGACAAAAGAAAGAATCAGAGAGCTGAAGGATAAGACATTGGAAATTTCCCAGTCAGAAAAACAAAAAGAAAAAAAAAAACCAAAAGAGTGAAGAAAGCCTACAGGAATTATGTAACACAATGAAAGGAAGCAATATTTGCATTATGGGAATTCCAGGAGAAGAGAAAAAGAAGGGGACAGAAAGTATATTTAAGGCAATAATGGCTGATGTGTCCCAAACCTGGGGAGTGAAATGGACACCCAGATCCAGGAGGCCAAATGACCCCAAATGGGTTGAACCCGAATGGGGCTACACCAAGATACATAATAATTAAATTGTCAGAAGTCAAGGACAAAAAAAAAAAAAAAGAGAGAGAGAGAACTTTAAGAAATCAAGAGAAGAGGGAAGTTACATACAAGAAAACCCCCAGAAGACTATTGAAGGATTCCTCAAGAGAAACTTTTCAGGCCAGGAGAGAATGGGATGACATATTCAAAATATTGAAAGAGAAAAAAAAAATAAACAAAATAAACAAAATATTGAAAGAGAATAACTGTCACCCAAGAATTCAGGACCCAATAAAGCTGTCCTTCAGAAATAAAGGTGGGTTAAAGAATTTCCCAAACAAACAAAAGCTGGAAGAGTTCATAATCACTAGACCTGCCTTATAAGAAGAAATGTTAAAGGGAACTCTTTGAATGGAAATCAAAGAATGCTGATTAACATTATTAAAACATAACAAAATCATGTAAATCTCACTGGTAGTAGTAAATACGTAGTCATAGTTAGATTCTGTTGCATGGTAATAATGGTGAATAATTCACTTACAACTCTAGTTTAAAAGTTTAAAAAATGGAAAAAGTAAAAATAACCATAACTACAATAATCTGTTATTAGTTACACAATATTTTTTAAAATGTAATTTGTAACTGCAGTAACCTAAAACATGAGGGGGAGGAAAAGAAAAAGTGTTTACAACTTCTATTGAAGTTAAGTTGTTATTAGTTTATAGTGGGGTGTTATAAGTTTAACATATTTTATGTAAGCCTCATGGTAACTACAAGAGAAAATGCTGTAGTAATTATGTAAAGGAACATGATAAAGAAGTCAAAGCATACTGATACCAAAAGACATCAAAACTCAAAAAAGACAGCAGGATAAGACAACAACGGAGCTACAAAACAACCAGAAAACAAGTAACAAAATAGCAATAGTAAGTAATTGCCTATCAATAATTATTTTAGGTGTAAACAAATTAAATTCTTCAGTTAAAATACATAAAATGGCTGAGTAGATAAAGAAAACAAGCTCCAACTATACGTTGCCTACAATATATTCACTTTAGCTTTAAAGACACATAGACTGAGAGTGAAGGAATGGAAAAAGACATTCAAGCAAATGATAACCAAAAAAAAAAAAGTAGGGATAGCTATGCTTATATTAGACAAAATAGCCTTTAAACTAAAAATGGTTAAAAAAAAAAGAAAATCATTATATAATTATAATGGGGTCAATAAATCAAGAAGATATAATAATTATAAATATTTATGTGTCAATAATTATAAATATTTATGTGTCTAACATTGAGCACGTACATATATTAAGCAAAAACTAACAGAACTGAAAGGATAAATGAACAATAATACAATAATGGTTGGGGATTTTAATACCCCACCCTTAATAGATAGATCATCTAGACATAGAATCAATAAGGAAACAGTAGATTTGAACAACACTATAGATCAAATGAACCTGACATATACAGAACATTCCATCCAACATTAGCAGAATACATGTTCTTTCAAGCATACAAGGAACATTTTCTAGGGTAGACTACATGTTAAGCCACAAAACTAGTCTTAGCTAATTCAAGAAGATTGAAATCATACAAGGTATCTTCTCTGACCATGATGGCATGAAATTAGAAATAAACAACAAAAGGAAAACTATGAAACTCATGAATACATGGAAATTAAACAACACTCCCCTGAACAACCAATGGATCAAAGAGAAACTAAAGGGAAATAAAAGTTTTTTGAGCCAAACAAAAACAGAAAACACAACACACCAGAACTTTTAGCATACAGCAAAGCAGGGAAGAAGGGATTTCATAGCAATAAACATCTACATTTAGAATCAAGAAAGATCCCCAAGAAACAGCCTAACTCTATGCCTTAAAAAACTAGAAAAATAAAAATGAATGGAGCCTGAAGTTAGCAGAAGAAATGAAATAATAAAGATCAGAGCAGAAATAAATGAAATAGATAACAGAAAAACAATAGGAAAGATTAGCCATACTAAGAGTAGAGTCTTTGAGAAGATAAGATTGATAAACCCTTAGCTAGACTAAGGAAAAAAGAAAAAAGGTCCAAATCAACAAAATTATAAATGAAAGGAGACATTACAACTGATATCACAGAAATTCAAAGAATCATAAGAGCTTACTATGAAAAACTATAATATGCCAACAAAGTAGAAAACCAAGAATAAATAGAAAAATTCTTAGAGACATACGACTTACCCAGATTGAATCAGGAAGAAATAGAAAATCTGAAGGAACCAATTACTAGTAAGCAATTTGACTCAGTAATAAAAATATCCCAACAAAGAAAAGTTTAGGACCAGATAAGCTTCCCTGGTGAATTTTACCAAACTTTTAAAGAATTAACACTACTTCTTCTCAAACTCTTCCAAGAAATTGAAGAGGAGGGAATACTCCTATACACATTTTATGAAGCCAGTATTATCCCGATACCAAAACATCAATAAGATGCTACTAGAAAGCAAAACTACAGGCCAATATCCCTGATGAATATAGATGCAAAAATTCTCAGTAATTACTACCAAACCAAATTCAGCAGCACGTTAAAAGGATCATTCACCATGATCAAGTGAGATTTATTCCTAGAATGCAAGGATGGTTCAGTGTATACAAATCAATAAATATGATGCATCACATTAATACAATGAAATAAAAGAATCATATAAGCATCCAAATAGTTGCAGAAAAAATTGACAAATTTCCAGTCATCATGAAAACTCTTAACAAATTAGGTGTAGATGGAACATATCTCAATATAATAAAGGACATATATAGCGAGCCCACAGCTAACAACATATTTGATGATGAAAAATTGAAAGTTTGTCTTCTAAGATCAGGAACAAGGCAAGAGTGCCCACTCTTACCACTCCTTTTCAACAAAATACTAGAAGTCCTAGCTAGAGCAATCAGACAAGAAAAAGAAATAAAAAGTGTCAGAATTGGAAAGGAGGAAGTAAAATTGTCTCTTTGTAGATAATATGATTTTATATACAGAAAAATCCTAAAGATGCAGTAAAAAAATTGTTAATCTCCTCAATAAATTCAGTAAAGTTGCAGGATACAAAGCTAACATACAAAAATCAGTACCATTTCTATACAGTAACAATGAATTTTCTGAAAAAGAAATAAATCTATCCAATAGCATAAAAACAATAAAATGCTTAGGAATAAATTGACTAAACTCAACACTCAAATAACAGATAATCACGTCAAAAAATGGGCAGAAGACATGAACAGACACTTCTCCAAAGAAGACATACAAATGACTAACAGACACATGAAAAAATATTCATCATCATTAGCTCTCAGGGAGACTCAAATCAAAACCACACTGAGATACCACCTTACACCAGTTAGAATGGCCAAAATCAACAAGACCGTAAACAACAAATGTTGGAGAGAATGTGGAGAAAGGGGAACCCTCTTCCACTGTTGGTGGGAATGCAAGTTGGTGCAGCCACTTTGGAAAACAGTGTGGAGATTCCTCAAGAAATTAAAAGTAGAGCTACCCTATGACCCTGCAATTGCACTACTGGGTATTTACCCCAAAGATGCAGATGCAGTACAAAGAAGGGCCACATGTACCCCAATGTTCATAGCAGCAATGGCCACAATTGCCAAACTGTGGAAAGATCCAAGATGCCCTTCAACAGACGAATG
>CM052901.1:37154722-37173638 GCA_028534135.1 Potos flavus | reverse complement strand
TTTGCAACCAATTATCTCGCCGATTTGTGGTAATGTCTCTGAGGTATATGCACGCGCGACTCATAAATCTGCCTTTGTTAATCTTAGTAGTCCTTAAGAAGTGCTGCGTGTGCTATGTGACTTACGTGTGAAGCTGTTTCCTTGAACTTGTTTTTCGCACACTATATAAGCATGCGCACTCTGAAATAAAGCTGAACACAACCTGGACATCATCCGTTGTGTTCCTCCCGCCTCCATGCTTTGTCTCTCTACTTTCTTTTCCTCATTCCCTTACCCTCAGCCCTGGTTCGAGATTGTCGCGCCGGCCGCGACAACTTAGCTTCTCCAGGCCTCTGGAAAGTAGGGGGATGGAGCTCCTCCATGGGAAAAAACATTTTATTTATTTTTATATTTCCAGTCACCCAGTAAATACAGAAGAAAATTCAGGATGAAGGAAGACAGAGAGATAGGAAAGAAGAGAAATTTAGGCAGACACAGACACAAACTGGTCTGTTCTTATTTTTTCCAATTCTAGGCTGGCCTACAGCTACTGTCAGATGAGAAATCTAAAGAGAAAGAACCAGTTCAACCATTACATCTACAGTTGAATCTAATGATGGTAACTTTAAAAGACTATGCTATCTTAGAATTGTGTCTACCAATTGATTAATTTTTTTACCATTCTTCATGAATTTTTTTTTAGTCTGGTTATTAAAAAAGCAGCATTTCAGTCCAGTATACCCAGATTTCCTTATTTTCCACACAATAAAAATTTTTAAGTTTGCTTTGTTTTCGAGGAAAACAGCAATCCCCAGCATTTTACAGTGGTGACAACAATTGAGGCAGTTTGGGGGATTACCAGACACTAATAGGGTCATCTGGGAATTCTGAGTAATATTCAATGTGGCAAATAGAAGACATAACAAGCACAAATTCTGCCCTATAGAGATGCTTATGATTTACTTGAGGTATTCCTGACATGCTATTGAGTTCTCTATAAATAAATGTGTTGGGTAGATAATATTCCTTATTTTGAGTAAAGTTATGAAAATTTGAAACCATATGCAGTCATAAAATAGGAGAATATTTAATTTTATAAAGCACAAAAACTGAATCATAGTGACTTTTCAGATTGCAAGACATTATGTCTAAACATGCAATTATAACCAAGTGTTTTAGATATTTTAAAGAAAACTAAGTTTTTTAAAAAAGTGAGCCAAGTCCTAGGAGGCTAAATGTGTAGAGTCATGCAGGACAGAAAGCTAACACTTGCACATAGCCTCTATTATCTCATTTGGTTTGATTAATGAAGAGAAGTAGTAATTATTTACCCCATTTTATAGGTAAAGAAAATTTTAAGTACTGTGCTCAAGATTACAAAGCCAATGATTGGCAGAGAGAGGTCTGATCCCAGATCTGACTAGTATTATCATACTGTGCTGCAGAAGCATGACCATGAAGAAAAGCTTCCAGAGATTAACTATTGAATGTACAGAATTGTTGAATCAATATATTGTATACTTGAAATATAACTTTGTATGTCAAATATACTTCAATTAAAAAACTGTCGAAAAATGCATTACTTTATTTTAGCCCATATGCCAAACATATATGTTGTTAATAACCAAAAACGATGTTTAAATAATGATAAAAAGAGTTCTTTCAGTAAGTATAAAATACAAATTCTAGGTAATAACAAACCCTTGTGACATACTTTTATGGATAACATCTTTTCTTTCCTAGTGATAGATAAAATAGTGATGTGTCTTACATCAATGGAATCTTAGATGTGATGAAATACAGCTAAAATTTCAATCTAACAGATAAGGAAAATGAGGTTTGGTTGATTGTGTCTTTTTCACTTGAGAACTTAGAAACTAGATAATCAAGTTCACTAAGAATCGGAATTAAATTATATATTAAGCCTCTAACAAAATTTTCACCTAAAATATAGTAGCTTTGTAATCATTACTTTAGGTGGGCTTTCCCATACTTCTGACCTCTAGAGAAGCAAGGGGCCATTACATATGGTTAGACCAACATAGACACCTAGAAAATAAGTGCTAGGGGTGCCTGGGTGGCTCAGTGAGTTAAGCATCTGCCTTGGCTCAGGTTGTGATCCTGGAATCCCAGGATTGAGCCCCACGCTGGATCAGGCTCACTGCTCAGCAGGGATTCTGCTTCTCTTTTTCCTTCTGTGCCTCCCCCTGCTGATGTTCTCTCTCTCAAATAAATAAATAAATAAAATCTTTTTTTAAAAAATAAAAAGAAGTGCTAAAAGCAGGCAGATGATAAGAGATCAATTTCAGCTGGGGAGTAGTTATTTTAATATTCATAGATGCAGTATAACATAAGCTGAACCATCTTGTTGAGGGGAGATATTAGGGGATTTGGATAAGTTTTGAGGAGGAAGGACATTCTAGGCAGAGAAATTGTCTACACAAGGAATGAACATTAGTTATTCAGTGAGCGGACAGAATGCCAGTCAAACCAGAGAAAGACTGTAAAGGTAAGGAAGAAAACTACAAGAACATATAATTATGTATGGCAGAAATTGTGGGACACATCACCTACAGATTCACTCAGTATCTGAATTGGGTCAGTTTTACTCAGAGCACAGAAAGAACCAGGTGGAATCAAAGAGATACTATCTTTTGTACTTCTATTCACATACTTAATTTAAAATCCAGAGTTTAGTTTCATTTTTCTATGAATCATGCCCTAAGGGAATATAACTCTTTGAAGTTGAGAACAACAAGCAAAATAAAATTTATAATTATACTCAAAATAAAAATGTTATCGAGACTCTAGCATATATGTCACTCATTTGAAAGACATAGGAAAATATATTCAGGAGCAATAAACTTCAAGTTAAATAAATAGCATTAAAGCTTATAACAAAATTATAGATAAGTAATTGAAGCTCTCTCAAGGGCCTTACATACTTCAAGGAAAACAACTTCCAATTATCATAAAAAGCCCTCTCCAATTTTCACAGTTCATCTATAATAGGCTGATTGCAAATGTAAAATGTATGGCTCAGGTAGTGCCATATAGTCAGCCATATCTCCTGTGTAATGACAAGCAATTGGAATAGCATTACTACTACTTAAGCTATTTAATTCAGATTGCTTGGCATTTATGCTGATACTCCTGCTGGAGGGAAAAAACAAAAAAATATTTGTAACAAACAAGTATTTTCTTACTATTAATCTTTCATCACACAAAAACAATTCACCAAAAAAGAAATCAACAGCAGAAAAAGAAACAAAATGGTTCTTTGACTACAGTGGTAATAGAAAAGTATCATTTCCTTAAATGTATTTCCTACAATTATCATCAATGGGGAGCCTGCAGGGAAAAATAAAAAGAATGAAAGAAAATGTTTGGCTCAGAGATTAAAACAGAGAATCCAAGAAAAGATTTGTAGATGTCTGACCATTAAAAGCCTTCATGGGGGAAAAAAGTCTATTTTAAAATTTCATTATATAGTGTCATTATGCAAAATTGGCAGAGAATAGGAGTCCTGACTACACATCCAGTTTGCTAAGAGTTAAGCAAAGTGACAACTGCCTAGACAAGGAGGTAACAATGCAGGCTGACACTGGACAGGCCTGGCATTTTTTGGAGCAAACTTGAAATTTTACAGGGATGTCCATGTCTTCAAGGGGCCCAATGGCCTCCTTACCAACATATGATTTTGCCTTTGGGAACCTTCTTGTTTGTTCTTTCATTCATTAACACACCTGCTTATTTATTGATTGTCTACTATATGCCAGCCTCTGCTACGTCTCTTCCTTCAAGAAGCTCACTTTCTAGTGGGGTAAACAGCAATAGAAGTAAAGGAGAGATCACATCTACCTAGGAGATGGAGGTGAAGCGAACTGGAGGAAGTCAATATAGTCTTCAAAGATGAAGTGACTCTGGAGTTAAGTCTTGAAAGATGAGTAGGGGTTCTCCAGACAGACAAGAAGAAATTTCTATCAGAGGAAATGACATAAATAAAATCCCAGAAAGATGACCTGTCATGGTGTTTTGGGGGAAATGCAGTTACACCTAATTAATAGGTCTTGGGTTTACCCCCAAACCTTCATTTACCTTGAAATATTCAATATAGCCCAAACACCCTAATATCTAGTAGTTCTCGATAAACAAAGTTTAACTATATCTAAGCCATATCTATGCAACATTGCATCACAGATAATTTGATTTACTAAAGAGAACAAAAAACAGGATAAAATACCTTCAACTTCAAATACATCTTGATCCTATGAGTTGAAGATCAGTAGCCATTTATAACCTTTCAATTTAAGGTGAGGTTTCGACTTTCTTCTCTATGAGTAGCATATCAGTGGTGAGGCTAGGCAGTTTCCTCACAGGACTTCCACGGGTTTATAAGTAAGACCTTCCCATAGAGTTTGAGGAATGCCTCCAAAAATCTAATTTCAATACCTATTTCTTGTGAGCATACATTCAAAGCCTAATGGGTCATTGTTCCCTGAAGTTCCCTCTCCCTCTCTGGTTGGGGAAATGGAGCCATCAATTCCCCCTTCTCCCAATAGTTCTAGAGCCAGGGACAGGTAAATTGTGTATGGAACTTCAGAACAGTACCCTCTTAGCCAAAGCAGTTTTACAAATCACTCTGCAATTTACTGATACTCTATGAGTTTTCGTGGCCTAAAGAATATATGATTCACTCTTTAGTCAATATCATAAGACATCAGGCTAGCTAAAGATCTTTTTAAAAAATGTGTTTAAAGCAATCTCATCTTGCTAATATAGTCTTTTGAAATTAAGTTTATCATTCCTGACTCTTTTGTCTTTTTATCTCACACATTGACACACTTTGAGAAAGTCCTAAAAGGCAATTTGGAAAATGGTTGTTGATTACATCCATCACGTAGCCAATCTCAGTCCTGATTTGTAGACAGTTTCCAGTGGTACAGTGGGTGGACAAAGACAGTTTAGTGGCGATCAAACTAACTTACTCATGGGAGGCAACCCATAGTATGATATAGCAAAAAAAAAAAAAAAGGAAAGGAAGGAAAGAAAGAAAGAGAAAGAAGGAAGGAAGGAAGGAAGGAAGGAAGGAAGGAAGGAAGGAAGGAAGGAAGGAAAAAGAAAGAAAGAAAGAAAGAAAGAAAGAAAGAAAGAAAGAAAGAAAGAAAGAAAGAAAGAAAGAAAGAAAGAAAAAGAAAGAAAAGAAAGAAAGAAAGAAAAATAGCCCTTTTTAGATGGCCATTCCAGGTAAACTAATAAAAGTTTTATCATTCCTTTATGGAACTTCTACATTCTTTCAACCAGAGCTCTTCTCCTCCCAGCCTGAAAATAAATGTTTCTGCAGAGTATGACATACACATTTTGGTCTTTGAGTTACTATTTTTAATGTACTTGATCTCTTATATGTGTGTTCACAGTAATACTGTGTCTCTTAGACATAAAGTTCCTAGAGGGCAGAGGTTCCTTCTCTGCTATTTCTTAGTATAATTAATGCATCATGAACCAGCATGAACAGCTAGGTGCTTAATCAATGCCTGATGCTTTGGGATTAGTGTATAAATAGGGTGACCATGTAATTGATCATTCATATTGGGACACTTGTGAGAGTAAATGTGGACACTATTAATAATTATGCCAGGACAAGAGGCATAAACCAGGACTGTTCTGGGAAAATCATGATGTTATTTTCACCCTTTTGATCCAAAACAATGATTCCCTTCGGAGATAGCCAGATTCATTTCTTAAAATCATCAATAGGACAGCATTTAGAGTCAGACATTACTTTCAAGTGGAGAAAAAGTATATCCTTTCAAAATCACTCAAAAATAATAAAATATGGTGTTTCCACTCATATATACGGAATTCTCTTTGTAGATATTGTAGGCTAGTAGGTCATCTCCCTTACACTTAATTTTTTCTTTAAAATCAGTTTAATTAGCATATAGTGTATTATTCGTATCAGAGGTAATTTAGTGATTCATCAGTTCTATGTAACACCCAGTGCACATTCTATCATGTGTCCTCCTTAATGCCTTGCATCCAGTTAGCACCTCCTCACCCACATCCCCCCCAAGAAACCCTCAGTTTGTTCCCTATAGTTAAGATTCTCTCATGGTTTGTCTCCCTCTCTGTTTTTATCTTATTTTATTTTTCCTTTCCTTCCCCTACGTTCATCTGTTTTGTTTCTTAAATTCCACATATGACCTGACACTTACTATGATTTATTATCTGTTAGTATGACACCTCATTCCAGCTGTGATGGAAGTGGGTACATCTAGCAATGGGTAAAAGGAAAAAACAGTGGAAATATCTTGTAATGGGCATCTATTCAGTTCTTTTCTGAAAGGCTGCCATTTAGAGTCATTAGTTCATTAAGCATATTTGCATTTCCAAGAATGTAATTGTTTTTTCATAAATTAGCCATTTTAGGCCAAACAGCCAAACTTTTGTTTGCATTTATCAAAGGAGAAGTCATGAATTAGCTTTTGCAAGAGAGGGTTAACTGGTTAAAAACAACACCGACTTGCTATCTATTCTTCTCTCTTTCTAATTCCTTACCATATTTATTTTATCTGATTATCAAGTACTCTAGCAGTTATACACTTGTAACTCTCTAGGAAAATCTCTCAAATAAAACCTTTTGCTTAAAACCGAGTTATAAAAGATAGATTTATCTGACAGTAAGTTGAGAATGAACACTTGGCATAAAGATGTATCTCAGACTCTAAACTCCTTTGTTTATTTTCTGTTTGTTCCCTTCCCTGTTGTTGTCATAGTACCAAGGCAACAACAGATCATAAGACTTTAACAAAAATAATGGAAAGAAAATCTAGATTATGATTAAAATCATTTAGTTTTGGCACTGGCTCTATAGACAAAAGGTAATATCTGAGGTAATTCTATTATATTAATGCCATTTTGTTAAGGTCATTTTAGTAACTGGATATAGATACATTAAACCCTCCCCTATTCATACCCCTTCCAATCATGCAAGCATGAACATCTGGAATAATCCTTTTTCCCCCCTTTTAAAAGTTTACAAAGGGGTGAGGGAGGGATGGAGAAGCACAATATTTTAAATCAAAATTTCAAATTAATTCAGGACAAAAGCCCAAGCTTCTGCCAAAGTACATGAAAGGCAACACAGTAAAAGATCAGCTCTAGTATTTTGTTTTCCTGATTCTTACTCGAAAGAAGGATTAGGAAGATTACACATTTTAAGTCATTTTAAAATTCACTTGCAACTATGAATGCTAGCACACCTATACTTACTTGTCCTTTGTTGGGCATGCTATATGAGGTATATGTGGCTCAGTGTAGCCCTTTTAGCATAAAATCAACACCAGCTATCTTAAGGAATCCCCTTTGTTCCACAAGACCTGTACTGATCTTTCCCACTTCTATTAATCCGTCCCATTATCATTTTATTTTCTCCTAAGGATCAGTACATGAAGGTACACGAACACACACCCATAAGATACACTACCCAAACCAGTTTCCATGGAAATGAAAACATTTATTGAAAATTAGGGTCTCCTGTCTCCTGTTGGATATTTTCTTTGCCAACCTCTCCCTGTCACAATCACTTTCAGATCCTGAGACCAAGAAATGGAACTTATATCCGAGACTTATGACTAGCCCAGTTAAGTCTTAAGAGGAACTCAGTATGCCTTTAAAAAAAACACTAATGGAATAAGAGAAGGAGAAAAAAAGCAACAGTTACCATTGTACCTTCTATGTGTTCGATGTCTTTAAATTTTTCTTTATTTTAATAAAAGGTTCTTCTTAAGTAGCCAGCAGCCCCACTACGCACACATGGGATGTGACTTATAAAGGTAATTTCTAGGTACTTTTCGTGGGCAACCCAATTGTAAGGTCAAGGTCACAGGCACTATGATCCTTGGAGTTGCTTTTGAGGCACTTACAGTTCACTTTGCCTATGCAGAAGTAGATCTGCTGGCTTCTCTACAAGTTTTGATTTTTTGTCTCTGCTATTTTAACAATGGAGATGTAAGAAGCACCCTACTCACCTATCACACATAACAATGCAGCTTAATGATGGCTACAAAATTTTTGGCACTTCTTTAGTTGAAAGCTGGGGTCTACATCCTCTCTCTTTGAATTTTGGCAGACTCTGAGTATTTTGACCAATAAAATATAAGGAAATGACTGGGCCACATGGTGAGCCCAGGATTCAAAGAATGGCCATTTTCATTTCCTATCTCTTGAAACACTTGCTGTGAGGGAAACAACTATCACATGAGAAGTCCAACTACCCTGGGACCATCACTATGCTGTGATGAAGCCCAAGCTACCATGTGGCAACGCCACATAGAAAGAGAAATTCCTAGCCTGCTCTCAGCTTTCCTGCTATCCCAACCTAAGCTCCAGAGACATTTGGGAAGAATCCATCTTGACATCTAGTTTTCAGATGATTCCAGTCCCAGACATCTGATAATAACTGCATGAGATCTCAAGTAACAACTGATAATCTGAGACTAGTCAATCTATAGAACCATAAAAGATAATAAAATGTTAAAGCCATGAATTTGGGGATGCTTTGTTATTCAGCAATAAATAACCAAACAGCTTCCAACAAAAGACAACTATTTTTTTTATTGGTTATAGAAAATAGATACTTAATAAAAAAAAATCACCTCATGAATTTATTTTTCTCATACTCTTCACACCAATTTATGACCCCTCTGTTTTCCAAATTCTCTTAAAAATGGTTTAAAAATATGTATCTGATGCCAGGCCTCACCTTTTATCATTCTTCTGCATTTCTGTAGCATTTGTGTGTTATATTTGCATATTTATATAAGCATATTTACATCTTTTAAATAGTAGTATCCTATTATAAAATGAGATGTTCATTTTTTAGGAGAGCAAGTATTTCACAAAGAGAAACATATATACCTGAATATAAAATAGGAGTTCACACATGGTAGAATATTTTTCCATTAGTATTAAGCTTAGATTTTTCATAAAACTGGCATTTTTTAAACTAAACTTTTATTGTATCTCCCCCCTTTGTTAAGGCCACTTATTTCTGTTTTTCTAAGCTTAGCAGGAGGCTTAGGGAAAATCCTCAAAAAAATGTTCATGTCCTTCCCTTATTTATATTACAGACCTTTCTGAGCATACATACACCTGCCATCTACCTCCTCCTTCCAATATCCCTGCATGGGAAAATAGAGAGCAACTGATACTCCTTGGGTTATATTGTGTCTCTAGTTCTAAAACAAAATGGATACTTTAGCTACATGGGTTTAGCCTCTTAGAGTTTATATTCAGGAAAACAGCCACGTTGCAATAGATAAGCGTTTTCTACACTGTCTTTCTAGAGTCTATTTAAATCTTATAATAAATTACCAGTTTGGTACCTCCATATACCTATATTATAGAGCAGAGCATGCAAAACAGGATCAGATTGCTAAGAGGCAGAGCTTAATCTATGGAAATTATTTCTCTTTGTTCCATGTATTACAGCATTAATTCAAAACATTTCTAAAATGGAACTATGCTTATATAAGCAGATAAATAATTAGAAAGCATATAAATCATTACTTCCTACTGTGACTACAACAAGATTCAATGCAATTTACAGATAAATATGAGAAATGACTACTTCTTTTTACTGAATTAGATCCAGCAACATTTCTAAGAAGAGAAATGAAGATTCCCATATTCATTGGCAAAGAACACAATAATAAAGAAAGATAAATATCATTTTTCACCCATTTAAAATATTCTCTGAGTGAGGGGAAAATAGCTACAAAATTAACATTTTTCCTTTAATTAGTAAAACGTCATCTTAAAATGACAAGATAATGCCTTATTTCTACTACAGTCTCACTATATGTAGAATAAAGTTCAAGAGAATAGAGTGACTTTGTATAAAGTCTGAGTCTCAAACCATTTTCAAAAGGATATAGTGCTGTTAAACTACACTACACACTAATAACCATTAGGTAGAATGAGGTCATTACTGAAACATCTTTAAGGCTCAAAATCAGTCTATGTCACTGAATATTGTGAAATATAAATCATAACCTACAAAATCAATCACAGGTCCCAGAAGTTGAAGACACTTTGAAAGATTACTACTTATTTTATAGGGGTTTTGATTTGGGAAACAAAATCTAAGATTTGTGACAGAATTTTTTAATTGTTAGATAAAACACTTTTGTAGAAATGTATTATTCCTAATAGTTTACATAATAAGAATCACATAGACCTATCCAAGCTACAGCAGATTTTGATTTTTATGATGTACTAATTAATTAGTTTCTTCTTTGTAAAATGTGTCATGAAGTTCTGTCTCCTTGCTTAGGAAAGGGCTCTAAGTGGTGAACTTGGATGATAGAAATGAACAAGTAAAAATCTGGAGGAAGGGCAATCCTCCTGGAAAATGACAGATGTAGGAAACAAACTTACTTGTTCAGGGCTTCTATCAGAAAATGAATTCTAAGTTGGTATAAAAAGTGAGTGGAAAAATGGATGCTATCTGACTCCTGGAGTGTCTATAGTATGGCACAGCATTCCAGAAACTGTATGCTCAATGAGACTATGCTTTTTCTTTGAAAAAAGCCCTAACCTCTACAACAGTAACTTGGGGGATTAGGAAGGAAGCCAGTCTCTGGCAGGGCTGTCCCACAGAAGCTTCTCTTGGTAGCTTGCCAAGAAAGAATTTGACTACCCTACTGAGATAAGACCATATGTCCCCAATTTTAAGGTTTTCTTCCATAATTTGTTCCAGGCATTCTTTGAGGCAAAACCCAATCCCAATCGTCAGAGATGACAACTGGCACATTTGTGGCTGACCACAATTACTCAAAGGTGAAGTAAAGAACAGCAGAAGGAAAGAAAAGTATTGCAAGAGATTTTGTGGATGCAGCAGGGGAAAATGAAAGGTACTATAGTTTGAGCAATTAACTCATTCTATGTACTACTGTACTTTTCACATTAACCTAACTGAGAGCCAACTTCACTGTCCTTTTCTGCTATCTGGAAATCATATCTTAGGCAATTAAGTCCAGACTTAGTCTATCTTGAATAAGTTCTTTTGTAATTTTGAGTATTTCTCACTGCCTCTACTTTCCTCCGACCTCACCAAAAAGGACCCACACAAATTATGGCTGTGACACAAAAATTATAAGATGCTGTCATAAAACAACTCATGATAGCTAAACTCATATCTGCTTAGAGAATGAAGTCAAATGACTACATTTACAAAATACAACATATCATGCCAACAAGAATTAGTGCCATAATTTACACCAGATTTGGGGAGCTTGAAGTATCTGGAAGAAATTGGCTTCAGGCAAGAATTTTATGTTGTATATCCCATTGCAAAGGAAATATTCAATGTGTAATCAACAAAGGAAGCCCCAAATAATTCAATAAAGAACGAACATATTACACTTGAAATGGAAACTGCTATGTTTGATTCAACAAATTGCCAATTGACACAAATGTTATACTTGACTTTTTCGTGAATATTGCAAGAAAACACACATGAAAAAGAACCATCAATTGCATGGAACAAGGCCATATTCTGTTCATTCCTGTATTTCCCCCCCACTGGTTCTACTTGGCCTCTTTTAGTGAGACCAATTAGTGATTAATGTGCATGTTTGTTTTTCTTTTTTCAATTTTGCATTTAAAATAGATAGGACTAAGAATTTTCAATAGTTTGAAGCTATATCCCCTTAGGACAATGACCCATTCTAAATTCCAACTAGCAATGGATTGCTACACAATTATTCACATTGACTATCCACAACTTAATAAAAATAGGAAATCTAAAATTCAAAGAGAAACATGAGTAACAAAGAACTCCATTTTTCTTAGAGGGTATACTATTTTATATAGCTTTGTGACTAACTCAATATACAACACATCATTAAAAAGCATTTATTAACTATGGTGCTGGCTCAATTGGAAATCAGGATGTAGTTGATATTTTAGTGCCCTTAACACCTGCCATATATTCCTTGGTAATGTGTTTTTCTTATCAATTTCAGGTATGTAGACCCCTCACATTCTCTAAACTTACATCCATCAAAATTTGTACATTTAAAAAGAGAGCTGATAAAATACAATAATTTTAATGTCCAGTAATATTTGTTATAATTAGATTTATAGAAATATCTGCCATTTAAATAGAGAACAAGAAGCTTTAAGCTAATATAAAGTGTTTTTAAATTTTAAGATTTTAGCCATCAGCATTTCAGTAGGAAAGATATTTGGGAGAGCAAAGAGACCTCCTAAAATTACTTGGCATAGTCATAAGATTAATTATGATTAACTGTCTCTCTCTCTCTCTCTCCATATATATATACACATATATATGTGTGTATATATATATATATATATATATATGCATATATATATATATGCATATATATATATGCATATATATAAGCCACTTGGTAGAGACACACCTGTGGAATAAAAGCCAAAAGCCAAAAGAGTCTTAGATCACAAAGTATCCTATAAGCCACTCAACACTATCTAATGATATGCTACAGTGTGGAAGTGTATAGAGGCATAGATCTTTACTAAATATTTCCCAAATTTCTTTAGAGACTTACTTCATTTTTTTCCAGGTCTTGTACATGTCCATTACTTCTTTATGAGTTTGTTTGCCATCTCTTCCAGTAAACAATGTTGTTTGTTCACAGACTACTTACTTTATCTCTTTTTCCCTTGGGTAAACCTAAGAAAAAATTCCCCGTATACATAGACAGTTCAATTGATTAAAATTGTTGGTGGCTCTGTTGCACGTGTTTGATGTTCGCATTGCAAACCTGACTCACACATTATTCCTAAGTTGGTTCTGAGTTCTCTTGAACAGAACTTCTCATGTGTAAATTCTTCAATAATGATGATTTTAAATCTTTCTAAAAAGATACCCACATATCTTAATGAGAGACTTTACCTAAAGTCAGGTACTGGAAATGAAAAAGAAAAAAGGAAAATATGTGACAGTGATGTGTGTGTGTGTGTGTGTGTGTGTGTGTGTGTAAACCAGGTTTTCTTTTCACTTGGGAAAAATAATCAAGAACCTTCAAACAGAAACTGCTGCCATTTTTAAAATTTTGCCCAACCTTTGCCTTAAAACTAGCCAAATATTTTTTCCAGGTTTACTGAGATGTAATTGGCATATGACATTGTGTAAGTTTAAGGTATACAGTGTGTTGATTTTATGTATTTATGAATTGCAAAATGATTACCACCATGGTATTAGCTACCACCTCTATCCAGTTTAAGTTACCATTTCTTTTTTGTGGTGAGAACATTTAAAACCTACTCTCTTAGCAACATTCAACTATGTGATACAGTATTATTAGCTATAACCATCACGATGTACATTAGATCACCAAACCTGTTAATTTTATAAGTGGGAGTTTGTACTCTGAGCAATATCTCCCCATTACTCCCACCCCCACCCCCTAATAATTACCATTCAACTCTCTGTTTCTCTGAGTTTTTCCTATTTAGAGTTTACATATAAATGATATCATATAGTACCAAATATTTTTAAAATCAGTCTTAATAACAGACATGAGGAATAAGAAACATATTTTGTTTTAAGTGGAGCACAAAGAAACAAAAATCTCTGACTTCTTAAATATGAAATTTCCCTAGTTTGTGGAATATCCCAAATATAAACAAATGTATAAGATGAAATTGTCATGTCATGAACATATTATCTATTCAACACAATTTTAAAAAGTAAGTTTTCATGAGTTATGTCAGTAATTTTCAAAGCATGATCCATGTGTTGAACGCCATCAGAGGGGCAAAGCAAGCTTAGTTAAGACAGCCAGTTATGAGGCACCTGGGTGGCTCAGTCAGTTAAGTGTCCACCTTCAGCTCAGGTCATGATCCCAGGATCATGTGTCAGGCTCCCTGCTCAGCTGGGAGTCTGCTCTCCCTCTCTGTTTGCTACCTGCCCCCCCCACCCCCGCTCGTGCACTCACACTCTCTCGCTCGCTCTCTCCCAAATAAATAAATAAAATCTTTTAAAAAAAAAGACAGCCAGTTGTGACTTTGTTGCTGCAAAGTTATGAAGGCTCTGATGTGTGGCCCGAAGAGTACCAGCTCCTCAAAGTCAAAGAATGACAGAACAGGCCCTTCCATATCAAGCCAAATCAAAAGTAGAGGTAGTAGTAGTGTAGTATGATTCAAAAGATAAATCATTCAGTCAATTAAAAAATTTGTAGTTCTTAAGTACTGACTAGTGCTGCTACCATCAATCCATTAATTCAACAAATATCTTTTGAGTTATAACTGTTATAGGCCTCTTTAGAGATAAAACATTGGACAAGACAGATATAATCCCTGTCCTCACAGAATTTACATTCTAGCAGTCAAGATAGATAAACAAAATTAAATAAGTAAATGATGAAGTATATCAAATGGTGATATATACCAAGTAGAAAATAAAGCAAGGAAAGAAGATATGTACTTCTAGAATGTGACTATATGTGTGGGGGGAGGGGAGTGTGATGCAATTTTGAGTAACATAATCAGCTCAAGTATCTCTGAAAACTTCATCTTTGAGCAAAGACTTGAAAGAATAAAACAAAGACTATAGCTATTTGGAGGAAAAGATTCCAGACAAAGGGTAGGCCAGGCACTATGGAGACTGGGAAAAAAGCAGAATATATGGCTCTTCTCCTTACTATCTAGTTAGGTAGAAGAAAACACATACAACTAAATGTTTTCACAATACCCTGTGCTTACCTCTTAGTGTTTTTCACATTATATTTTATAATGTGAATTTCACATAAAATTTTATAATTTTATTTATATTTTATATCACCTTTATTTTAACAGTTACTTTTCTATCTTCCCACACTAGACTGTAAGCATCTTGAGGCAGGAGTCTTGGTTTATCCATTTTTTTTGTGTCCTCAATGTTAAATGCAGGATCTGACAGAGTAGGCACTTGATAAACTAAAGAGCATGAATCAATTTAAGAAATAGTACTGAGGAGTGTTTTTCAAGCTATAAAATTCCCCAGAAGTTCAGAAAATGAAAAATAAGCAAAATCTGGAATTGTCAAGGTAGGCTTCATGGAGTAAAATACACTTCAGATTAGTAATGGGAATGGGTGTGAATTGAGATGAGAGAACTAATTCTCTCCTACAGCATCACAAAGTTGGAAAACTTATTTTTTTAAGATTTATCTATTTATTAGAGAGAGAGAGCACACAAATGGGGCAAGGGGCAGAGGGAGAGGGAAAGAGAGAATCCTTAAGTGGACTCCCTGCTGAGCATGGAGCCCATTGCAGGGCTCAGTCCCTGCAGGTTATGACCTGAGTAGAAATCAAGAGTGTGATGCTTAACTGACTCAGTCACCCGGGTGCCTCTGGAAAACCTCTTATTTTATAATAGGCTAGAGAGATCTCAGAACAGTCCTATTTCCCGGATATAACACTGAAGAATTAGTGACTGTGAGATAAATTCATCATAGAAGATGAACTTCAAGCCTGAGGACTAGAGTTCCTATAAGTATACCCGACCAGAATCCAGACTTGCTAAATCCCTTCGGCACTAAAGTTATTGGTTAATCACTCCTTCCAGGAGCCTGTATATCCCTACGTCAGGTCTATAAAATCAGTGAGGCTTGAGAAACCTAATGAGAAACTTTAATCAAAACTTTAATTCCAAAATTTAAACTGACAGAATCTTGATTCAGTGAATCTAAGAGGCGGACATTCCTCAGTGCACTAAAACATTAGGAAAGAGCTTTGTCAAGCACCTTTCTAGTATTGTCATCATTTTATTTGGTTATTATCTGGTCAGGGTGCAGATTTATATTCTGGCCCTTTCTATGCTTGAATATAAAAATTCTTCCTGCCAATTTTGCCGATTTCTATTTACCAGCCATTGATTTTCTAGTGTGTTTCTAAATGGAGCTTGAAATTAACATGCCTTTTCCTTTTTATTCACTTTCCTCTATCCTTGGCAGCATCAATAACCAGTCCGAGAAGTGGACCTGATTTGTGGGTAGAGAATGAATGTTGCCATTAGAAATATCCTGCTCTGGCATTCATGGTAAGGTAAATTAAAATCAGATTAGTCTGGTGAGGAAAGAAAAACATGTTTCACCCCATTTACCCTGCTCAGAATCCTGTGCACATCCTAAATTTCAGAGAAAGAGTTAAAAATTTCAAAACATACTTGAGAGATTTGCCCATGGACATAATAAAGATTAGGAAAGAATTTTGAATTGGAAGTGGAACTGAGGGAATGATATTCATGTCTACATCTGTATCCAGCTAATTTAAGAGTAGTGATGATAATCTTATCATATCAATAAAGAGTTTTTAATATCTAAAATTACAAGGGAAAACTACATAAATTAATTATTTTAAAGCCTCATTATACACACCAGAAGGACTCACTTGCTAATGCCAAAAGTTTTCTGTTTGCGAAGTTTTGTATCCTTTATTCCAAATATTCACTGTTTCTCCTTACAAGAATATTATCCACCTTTAACCTATTATCTTCTGGCCTAGACGTATGACTTGCTTTGACCAAGGCAATGTGAGTGGAAGTAATGCACGCTGTTTATCAGGACTTTTAAGAACAATCAAGTAGTCTAACACCTTGCTTTTTACCCTATGAAATGAGAATATCAATGTTCCAGATAGGGATTGTTCCTTTAGCCTACGTCCTAGAGTAAAGAGAATATGGAGCAGAGCTGCAGTCAACCTGCAGAAAACTCCTAATGGAGAAATAAATGTTTTTGTAAGCCACTGAGATCTTGGAGTTATATATTACTGTATCATAACTTAACTAAAAATGACTAATATAATTTCTATGAGGCAAAATAGTACATATGCTTAAAGATAATGAGACCTTATTAAAGCCTATGTATATAAAGTGTCTATACACACACATTTTAAAATTTCTTACTTTGAAGTCCCATTTATGTTGCTTGACTATCTCTGGTTGCTTGAATGTGAATTAACCTATCTATTGGTTCTGTGGTATATCTTTCTTGATTTTGAAGTTTTTCATATGTTTTATAATTTTCTTCCAGATTTCTTTTTTTTTTCTTCCAGATTTCTTAAGAAATAAGTAACGTACATCATTGTATATGTTTAAGGTGTAAAGCACGATAGTTTGATTTACATATATTGTGAAACGGTTACCACAATAGGTTCAGCTAACATTCATCTCATTTAGATACAATTAAAAAAAAGAAAGAAAGGAAACAATTTTTTTATTTTGATGAGAACTCCTAGGACTTACTCTCTAAACCCTATGTATCATACAGCAGTGTTAGCTCTAGTCATCATATTGTACATTACACCCTAGTACTTATTTATTTCATAACTGGAAGTTTGTACCTTTTGACCACTTTCCTCCAATTCCTCTTCCGCCTGTCTTATATCTCTGGTAACCACAGTCTGATCTCCTTTTTACGAGGTGTTTTATTGTTTTATTTATTTATTTATTTACTTACTTCCTTATTTATTATTAGATTCTACATAAGTGATATCATACTGTTTGTCTTTCTCTTAGTTATTTCACTTAACATAATGCTTACAAGATTCATTCATATTGTCACAAATGGTAAAAATTTTCTCATTTTTGTGGCTGAATAATATTCTACTGTGTATATTTACCACAACTTCTTTATCTATTCATCCATCAGTGAACACTTAGGTTGTTTCCATGTCTTGGTTATTGTAAATAATGCAATATATATATTGCTATATAAAGCCAGCATTTGTTATCTCTTTTCTTTTCGATGATGGCCATTCTAATAGTCATGAGATGATATCTCATTGTGGGTTTAATTGGTATTTCCCTAATGACTGGTGTTATTAACATCTTTTCATATATCTGTTGGTCTTTTGTATATCTTCCTTGGATAAATGTCTAGAAAGGTCCTTTGCCCTTTATTTAATTGAGTTATTTGTTTTTTTATTTTTTGCTATTGAGTTGCATAAGTCTTTTATGTATATTTTGGATATTAACCCTCTATCAGATATATGGTTTGCAAATATTTTTTCTCATTCTATAGGTTTTCTTTTCACTTTGTCAGTGGTTTCTTTTGCTGTGTAGAAGCTGTTAGATTTGATGTAGTCTCACTTATTTTTTATCTTGTTTGAGATTTAGGTATGATAACCAAAAACTCCTTACCAAGATTCATGTTAAGGATCTTAATTTCTAAGTTTTCTTTAAGGAGTTTCATGGCTTCGACCCTCACTTCTAAGTCTTTAATCCATTTTAAGTGAATGTTTATGAGTGGTGCATGATATGGGTTCAGTTTCACTCTCCTAGGTGTGAATATTCACTTATCCCAGCCATTTGTTGAAAAGACTGTCTTTTCTGCATTGAGCATATTCACTCCCTTGCCAAATACTAATTAATTGTATGTTTATTTCTGGGTTTATTTCTGGGTACTTGATTCTGTTCTATTTGTCTATTTCTCTGTTTTTATGCCAGTATCATACTGTTCTGATGATATCTTTATAGTATAGGTTGAAATCAGGAACTGTGATGTCTCCTGCTTTATTTTTCTTTCTCAGGATTTCTTTGGATATTTGGGGTCTTTTGTGGTTCCATATAATTTTTAGGAGTAATTTTTCTACTTCTGTAAAAAATGCCATTGGAATCCTGATAGCAATTGCATTGACTCTATAGACTGCTTTTGGTAGTATTGCCATTTTAACAATATTAATTTTTTTCTAATCCATGAACACAGGATACCTTTCCATTTATTTGTATCTTCTTCAATTTCTTTCACCAGTGCTTGAAGGAGAGGTGTTTCACCTCTTTAGTCACTTTATTCCTTTTTTTTCCCAATTAATTTTATTTTATTTTTTCAGTGTTCCAAGATTCATTGTTCATGTACCACACCCAGTGCTCCATGCAATACGTGCCCCCCTCAATACCCACCACC
>CM052901.1:37121101-37153966 GCA_028534135.1 Potos flavus | reverse complement strand
GTATTAGAATCCATTTCAGTTTTCTGCCAATTAAATTCCATAAATATTAATCAGGCATCTAAGAGCAGTGGACTTTGCCAAACCCTACCTTGTCCATTTGGTTTTCTTTCTTCCTAGAAAGAAATGTAAACCAGAAATGGATATTTCTCAGTCATATACCTTGAATTCTGTTGCAGTAATGTTCATATAAACACTGTTCACATGGAATGAAATTGAAGTATCATACGAAATTTTCAGCAACCAAAACATAGTGGATAGTATTATTTATTTTACATCAAGATAAATACTGCACTTTACTTATAGGCAGCCTTGGTAATTTAGGTACCCTGCTTTCAGAGACCCAGGTGTCAAAAATTCAAGCTTACCAAAGAGATAAATAAGGATAAGTTTATTCCCATTACAGAAGGATTCTTCAACTTACAAATGGATTCACTGCAGGATTCCTTTGAAGAGGTTCTTCCTTCGTACTTTTAAGTATATATTTGTTGATCAATTGACAAACTCATCAGAAAAAACTGAGGGGGAGACAAATAGCGAACATGTTAGAAATTGCTGCCAGGTGATGATCACTGAAATGAAGATTAAACACCTCAAACATTATAATGTAAGTTGGTGGAAAACATAGCATTTGATTTATGTAAAATTGAATTCAGACACTAATTTCAAAAAATGTGTGTACAGTATAAAGAAGCACACTGGACTCACATAATGAAACATTCTAGAGCAGAGGATCTTAGCATATAGACTCTTGAGGGGGAGAAGTTCTGTGAATGGGCATAACAGTCAACTTTAATGCAGCTGTAATAATGCTGCATTAAAAAAATGCCCCAAAACTCACTGGCTCAAAAGCAACAATCATTTATTCTCATTTATACATTTGCAAGTCAGCTGGAGGTTGGGTGATCTAGGCTGGGCTTAGCTGGCCTGTGCTTGAAGTCGCAGGTTGAGGCCAGGTGTACTTTCTATGTCTCTCATCTTTCTTGGACCAAAAAGCTACCTGGAGCATTTTATTCTCCTGGTAATGGCAGAAATGCAAGAGGGATGAGCAGAAATATGCAATGGCTCTTAAAGACTAAGGTTGAAACTAGCATTATGTCATGGCCAAAGCAAATTGTTAGCTAAGGCCAACATCAATGGGACAAAGAATATTCTCTACCTCCGGTGGGAAGAGCCACAAAGTCCTATGGCAAAGGACATGAATATAAGGAAAGGAGAAGGATTAGGAGCAATGCTGTAGTCTATCACAATAGGCTTCAGGGATACCAAAAAGCCACTGAAATTCTTTACTAAAATGTTGTATCATATAGGGCTATTTTTCTAGGGAGCAAGTTCCTACTGTTCATTAGCTTCTCAAGGCCTTAAGGGGATTCCATTCATTTCCATTAAAGAACCACTCATTCTAGGGCCTTTTATTATTCATTTGTGTGTTCACTCAACTACGTTAATGTACCCCAGTTAATGACCCAGGGTTTATTGAGGTATTTTCTAATTTTTAGGTGATTGAGGAGTTGGTTACTTTCTATCAGGCTGTGTATTTTGAGAGCCCACTTGATTTGGCAGGGCTCTATTCGGCACCTGGTAGCTATTTGATGCCCAAAACTTAGTTGACAACTCTCTCCGATAGTGATATGTTAGTGAATTCCTTATGGAAGCAGCACAGCTGAGTGGAGACATTGAAACGAGAAAGACCTAGTTTCAAATTCTAGCCCTGCCATTTACTACCTGTATGATCTCAGGGAAGTAAATACATTTCTATGCACCTTAGTTTCCTTATCTGTAAAATGGGAGTAACTGTTCTCAGAGGATCACTCTGAGGATTAAATGCGACAATGTGTGTATAGTACTTGTCACATGTTAGGCATTCAACAAATGCTAGTCCCTCTCATTCCCATGATTGCTTATGTTGCATAATACTTTTATCTTTGCTATATAATATAAATAGTATCTCCTCCTGTGAGGTATTAATGAAGAAATTTCTAAATCCTATTCCATCTTATTCTTTGACCCTTTAGAAGAGCAATTACCTGTTTCCTTCTATCATCAGATGCTGGACCCATGATCAAACTATATTTATTTTATTTTATTTTATTTTTTTAATTTTATTTAAATTCGATTAATATATAATGTATTACTGGTTTCAGAGGTAGAGGTCACTGATTCATCAGTCTTATATAATACCCAGTGTTCATCACATCATGTGCCCTTCTTAATGTCCATTACCTAGTTACCCCATCCCCCCTCCTCCCTCCCCTCCAGCAACCCTTAGTTTGTTTCCTATGCTTAAGAGTCTCTTATGGTTGTCTTTCTCTCTGATTGCATTTTGTCTTTTTTCTTCTCTTCCCCTATGATTCTCTGTTTTGTTTCTTAAATTCCATATATCAGCAAGATCATATGACAATTGTCTTTCTCTGACTTACTTATTTCGCTTAGCATAGCACGCTTTAGTTCCATCTACATTGTTGCAAATGGCAAGACTTCCTTTTTTGATGGCTGAGTAGTATTCCATTATGTGTATGTGTATACACATGTGTGTGTGTGTGTGTGTGTGTGTGTGTGTGTGTGTATGTATGTATTATACATACCACATCTTTGTTTTTTGAGATGTCCCCGGTGACTTTATTTTTTTATAATTGTTTTTATTGTGTTATGTTAGTCACCATACAGTACATCATTAGTTTTTGATGTAGTGTTCCATGATTCATTGTTTGCATATAACACTCAGTACTTCATGTAATACATCCCCTTCTTAATACCCATCACCGGGCTCACCCATCTCCTCCCCCCTCCCCACCAAAACCCTCAGTTTTATTCCCAGAGTCCATAGTCTCTTATGGTTCATCTCCCCTCTGTTTCCCCCCTTCATTTTTTCCTTCCTTCCCTTAATGTCCTCCATGCTATTCCTTATGTTCCACAAAGAAGTGAAACCATATGATAAATGTCTTTCTCTGTTTGACTTATTTCACTTAGCATAATCTCCCCTAGTTCCATCCTTGTTGATGCAAAAGCTGGGTATTCATTCTTTCTGATGGCTGAGTAATATTCCAGTGTATATATGGACCACATCTCCTTTATCCATTTGTCTGTCGAAGGGCATCTCGGCCCCTTCCACAGTTTGGCTATTGTGGACATTGTCGCTATGAACACTGGGGGTACATATGGCCCTTTCTTTCACTACATCTGTATCTTTGGGGTAAATACCCAGTAATGCAATTGCAGGGTCATAGGGTAGCTCTATTTTTAACTTTTTGAGGAACCTCCACACAATTTTCCAAAGTGGCTATACAAACCTACATTCCCACCAGCAGTGTAAGAGGGTTCTCCTCTCTCCACAACCTCTCCAACATTTGTTATTTCTTGTCTTGTCAATTTTTGCCATTCTAACTGGTATAATGTGGTATCTCAATGTGGTTTTTATTTGAATTTCCCTGATGGCTAATGATGTTGAACACTTTTTCATGCGTCTGTTAGCCATTTGTATGTCTTCTTTGGAGAACTGTCTGTTCATGTCTTCTGCCCGTTTTTTGACTTGATTATTTGTTTTTTGGGTGTTGAGTTTGAGAAGTTCTTTCTAGATCTTGGATACCAGCCCTTTATCTGTAGTGTCATTTGCAAATATCTTCTCCCATTCCATGTGTTGTCTCTTTGTTTTGTAGATGGTTTCCTTTACTGTGCAGAAGCTTTTTATCTTGAAGTCCCAATAGTTCATTCTCGCTTTTGTTTCCCTTGCCTGTGGAGATGCATTTTCAAAGAAGTTGCTGTGGCTGATGTCAAAGAGGTTATTGTCTATGTTCTCCACTAGGATTTTGATGGATTCCTGTCTCACTTGAGGTCTTTCAACCATTTTGAGTTTATCTTTGTATATGGTGTAAGAGAAAAGTCGAGTTACATTCTTCTGTATATAGGTGTCCAATTTTTCTAGCACCATTTATTGAAGAGATTGTCTTTTTTCCATTGGATATTTTTTCCTGTTTTGTTGAAGATTAGTTGTCCATAGAGTTGAGGGTTCATATCTGAGCTGTCTATTCTGTTCCATTGGTCTATGTGTCTGTTTTTGTGCCAGTAACATGCTGTCTTGGTGATCACAGCTTTGTAATATAGTTTGAAATCAGGCAATGTGATGCTCTCAGCTTTGTTTTTCTTTTTCAACATTTCCTTGGTAATTCAGGTTCTTATCTGGTTCCATACAAATTTTAGGATTGTTTGTTCCAGCACTTTGAAAAATGCTGATGGTATTTTGATCGGGATGGCATTGAAAGTATAGACTGCTCTGGGCAGCATAGACATTTTAACAATATTTATTCTTCCAATCCATGAGCATGGAATGATTTTCCATCTTTTTCTGTCTTCTTCAATTTCCTTCATAAGTGTTCTGTAGTTTTTAGAGTATAGATCCTTTACCTCTTTAGTTAGGTTTATTCTAGGTATCTTAAGGTTTTTGGTGCTATTGTAAATGGAATCAATTCCCTAATTTCTCTTTCTACAGTTACATTGTTAGTGTACAGGAAAGCAACTGATTTCTGTGCATTGATTTTGTATCCTGCCACATTACTGAATTGCTGTATGAGTTCTAGTAATTTGGGGGTGGAGTCTTTTGTGTTTTCCACATAAAGTATCGTGGCATCTGTGAAGAGAGAGAGTTTGACTTCTTCTTTGTCAATTCGAATGCCTTTTATTTCTTTTTTATTGTCTGATTGCTGTTGCTAGGACTTCTAGTACTATGTTGAATAATAGTGCGAAAGTGCGCAACCTTCTTGTGTTCTTCATCTTAAGGGGAAGGCTCTCAGCTTTTCCCCATTGAGAATGATATTTGCTGTGGGCTTTTCATAGATGGTTTTTATGAAATTGAGGAATATTCCCTCATCCCTACACCTGAAGAGTCTTAATCAGGGAAAATGCTCTATTTTGTCAAATGCTTTTTCTGCATTAATTGAGAGGACTTTGTGGTTCTTCTCTCTTCTCTTATTGATTTGTTCTATCACACTGATTGACTTGCAAATGTTGAACCACCCTTGCATCGCAGGGATAAATCCCGCCTGGTCATGACGGATAATCCTTTTAATGTACTGTTGGATCCTATTAGCTAGGATCTTGTTGAGAATTTTGGGATCCATATTCATCAGGGATATTGGTCTGTAATTCTCCATTTTGATGGGGTCTTTGCCTGCTTTTGGGATCAAGATAATGCTGCCCTCATATAAAGAATATGGAAGTTTTCCTTCTGTTTCTATTTTTTGAGCCAGCTTCAGGAGAATAGGTATTATTTCTTTCAATATTTGGTAGAATTCCCCCAGGGAATCCATCAGGCCCTGGACTCTTGTTTTTTGGGGGGTCTTTGATCACTGCTTCAATCTCGATACTGGTTATGGGTCTATTCATGTTGTCAATTTCTTCCTGTTTCAATCTTGGTAGTTTATAGGTTTCCAGGAATGTATCCATTTCTTCCAGATTGCTTAATTTATTGGCATATAGTTGTTGATAATAATTTCTAATAATTATTTCTATTTCCTTGGTGTTAGTCATGATTTCTCCCCTTTCATTCATAATTTTATTAAGTTGGGTCCTTTCTCTTTTCTTTTGAATAAGTCTGGCCAGTGGTTTATCAATCTTATTAATTCTTTCAATGAACCAACTTCTAGTTTCGCTGATCTGCTCTACTGTATTCTTAGGCTTTATTTGTTGTTCTTTCTCCAGTTCTTTAAGGTGTAAAGTTAATTTGTACATTTGGGATTTTTCTATTTTTTAGAGTGAGTCTTGGATGGCTATGTATTTCCCCCTTAGGATTGCCTGTGAAGTATCCCATGGGTTTTGGACTAATGTGCTTTCATTCTCTTTGGTTTCCATGAATTGTTTTTATGTTCTTCTTTGATTTCCTGGTTGATGAGAACATTCTTAAGCAGGATGGTCTTTAGCTTCCAAGTGTTTGAATTTCTTCCAATTTTTTTTCTTGTGATTGAGTTCCAGTTTCAAAGCATTATGGTCTGAGAATATGCAGGGAATAATCTCAGTCTTTTGGTATTGGTTGAGACCTGATTTGTGACCCAGTACGTGGTCTATTCTGGAGAAAGTTCCATGTGCATTTGAGAAGAATGAGTATTCTGTTGTTTTAGAGTGGAATGTTCTGTATATATCTATGAGGTCCATCTGGTCCAGTGTGTCATTCAAAGCTATTGTTTCTTTGTTGATTTTCTGCTTAGATGATCTGTCCATTGCTGAGAGTGGAGTGTTGAGGTCTCCTACTCTTAGCATATTATTATTAATGTGTCTCTTTATTTTGGTCAACAGTTCCTTATGTAGTTGGCTGCTCCCATGTTGGGGGCATAGATATTTGCAATTGTTAGATCCTCTTGTTGGATAGACACCTTAAGCATGATATAGTGTCCTTCTGTATCTCTAACTACAGTCTTTAGCTTAAAATCGAACTTGTCTGATATGAGAATTGCTACCCCAGCTTTCTTTTAGGTCCACTGGCATGAAAAAAATGGTTCTCCATCCCTTCACTTTCACTTTGGATGTATCTTTAGGTTCAAAATGAGTTTCTTATAGACAGCATATGGATGGGTCATGTCTTTTTATCCAGTCTGCAACCCTATGCTATTTCATGGGAGCATTTAGGCCATTTACATTGAGAGTGATTATTGAAGGGTATGTTTTTATTGTCATCATATTGCCTGTGAAGTCCTTGATTCTATAGATAGTCTCTGTAAACTTCTGTTCCCTATCACACTAGAAGTCTTTCCCCTTTTATAGAACCCCCCTTAATATTTCTTGCAGGGTTGTCTTGGTGGTCACATATTCTTTCAATTTCTGCTGATCTTGGAAGCTCCTTGTCTCTCCATCCATTCTGAATGACAAGCTTGCTGGGTAAAGTATCCTTGACTGCATGTTCTTCTCATTCATCACCCTGAATATGTCTTGCCAGCCCTTTCTGGCTTGCCAGTTCTCTGTGGACAGGTCTGACGTTTTTCTGCTGTTCCTCCCTCTGTATGTAAGAAATCTCTTCACTCTCACCACTTTCAAGATTGTTTCCTTGGATCTAAGATTTGAAAATTGTACTGTTAAATTTCGTGGCATCAGTCTGTCTTATTGATCTTGGGCCGGATCCTCTCTGCCTGTTGGACATGAATGCTTGTTTCCTGGCCCATATTAGGGAAGTTCTCAGCTATGATTTGCTCAAATGTATCTTCCAGACCTCTCTCCACCCATTCAGGGATCCCAATCATTCTTTTTTTTTTTTTTTTTTTAAGATTTTATTTATTCATTTGATAGAGAGAGACACAGTGAGAGAGGGAACACAAGCAGGGGGAGTGGGAGAGGGAGAAGCAGGCTTCCTGCTGAGCAGGGAGCCTGATGCAGGGCTCGATCCCAGGATCCTGGGATCATGACCTGAGCCGAAGGCAGATGCTTAATGACTGAGCCACCCAGGCACCCCCCAAGAATTCTGATATTGGAATGTTTCATTGAGTCATTAATCCCTCTCAGTCTGATCTCTTGGGCTTTAATCTGTTTTTCCCAGGCAGCCTTGGTTTCCTTCTTTTCTATCATCTTATCCTCTATCTCACTAATTCATTCTTCTGCCTTATTTACCCTGGCAGTCAGATTATCCATCTTAGACTGCATTTCATTCATAGCATTTTTAAGTTTGGCTTGATTAGATCTCATTTCTGCCCTTAGAGATTCTATATTGTCCTTAATATTTTTCTCAAGCCTAGATATCGTCTTGATAATTGTTACTCTGCAGTCAATTTCTGACATCTTGCTTATATCTATATCCATTAGTTCTGTGGCAGAGGCCACGGTCTCTGAATCTTTCCTTTTTTGGGGATACCTCCTCTTAGTCATTCTGTTGAGGGGTGGTTGAGGGAATATACAGAGTCCACATTATTGACCACAACCCAAGTAAAATGCACCTGTTTTATAGGGACCTTAGGGTGTCAGCCTCTTGTTCTTCCAGACTGTCTTCTGAGGGAGGGGCCTGCCACACTGTTACTCAGGCAACCCTGTTTGGGCAGAGTTGCCCTGCCCCTGGTGGGGGGGATGGGCTCAGTGAAAACCAGTTTTTTGGAGCTTTTGTTCTCAGGCGGCTTTCCCTGGCAGCTTTCCATGTCTCTTCTGAGAGTCAAAGCAGAAGTGACCGTATCCAAACCTCTGTCTCAGAACAGAGACATCACAGTCTGATCTTCACTGAGCTCTCCAGGCCACACTGTCTCCATGTCTGTCTGTGCTGCTAAAAGCCACAGTGTCCTGGGTTATGCGCCCCTGCAACAGCACTCCCAGCCCTCACTTCCAGGTCCGGGCATGTTTCTGCCCTTTGTGCTTCTAAAACCACAAGCCACCCTCGGTTTTCATGCATGCCCCCAAAGCTCCAGGTTTCAGTCTGGGGGGCTGCCCTAAAGTCCCTTCTCCGCTGCTACCAGTCTGTGAGTCTGCGCCTGGTTCCCAGCATGGGAGGATTTTGCACTCCTGTGTTATTTCACCTTCCTGGATCCAGTGCTTATGGCAGCTCCCTCCTCCTTCTGTTTATCTCTGATATCTGCCCGCAGAGTCACAGCTTCCTGCTTCATACCTTGAGACAATTGCTGGAGATATTCTGTTTGTGGAGATCCAGATATATCTGTTACATCTCAGGCTGATTTCTTGGGTGTTCAGAATTGTCTGGTAGATATCCAGTTCAGTTCAGGGGACTGGTTGAAATAGGGTCCCCTACTCCTCTGCCATCTTTTCTCCTCCTCTCCCCATATCTTCTTTATTCATTCATCTGTTGGACATCTGGGTTCTTTCCATAGTTTGGATATTGTGGACATTGCTGCTGTAAACATTGGGTACAGGTGCCCCTTTGGATCACTACATTTGTATCTTTGGAGTAAATACCCAGTAGAGCAATTGCACTAACTCATAGGTTAGCTCTATTTTTAACGTTTTGAGGAACATCCATTCTGTTTTCCAGAGTGGCTGCACCAGCTTGCATTCCCACCAATAGTGTAAGAGGGTTCCCCTTTTTCTGCATCCTTGCCAATACCTGTCATTTCTCGAGTGGTTAATTTTAGCCATTCTGACTGGTGTGACATGGTATTTCATTGTGGTTTTGATTTATATTTCCCTGATGCCAAATGATGTTGAGCAATTTTTCATGTGTCTGTTGGCCATTTGTATGTCTTCTTTGGAGAAATGTCTGTTCATGTCTTCTGCCCACTTCTTGATTGGATTGTTTATTCTTTGGGTGTTGAGTTTGATAAGTTCTTTTTTTTTAAAGATTTTATTTATTTATTTGACGGAGAAAGACACAGCAAGAGAGGGAACACAAGCAGAAGGAGTGGGAGAGGGAGAAGCAGGCTTCCCGCTGAGCAGGGAGCCTGATGCAGGGCTCGATCCCAGGACCCTGGGATCATGACCTGAGCTGAAAGCAGACACTTAACAACTGAGCCACCCAGGAGCCCCTGATTTTGATAAGTTCTTTATAGATTTTGGATACTAGCCCTTTATCTGATATGCCATTTGCAAATATCTTCTTCCATTCTGTTGGCTGTATTTTGGTTTTGTTGACTGTTTCCTTCGCTGCGCCAAGGTGTTTTATCTTGATGAAATCCTAATTGTTCATTTTTGCTTTTGTTTCCCTTGCCTTTGGAGATGTGTCTAGCAAGAAGTTTCTGTAGCCAAGGTCACAGAGGTTGCTGCCTGTGTTCTTCTCTAGAATTTCGATGGATTCCTATCTCATATTTAGGTCTTTCATCCATTTAGAGTCTATTTTTGTGTGTAGTGTAAGGAAATGGTCCAGTTTCATTCTTCTGCATGTGGGTTTCCAATTTTTCCAACATCATTTGTTGAGGAGACTGTCTTTTTTCCATTAGATATTCTTTCCTGCTTTGTTGAGGATTAGTTAACCGTAGAGTTGAGGGTTCATTTCTGGGTTCTCTATTCCTTTCCATTGATCTATGTGTCTGTTTTTCTGCCAGTACCACACTGCACCTATTCTTTTCAAGATACATTTGTACTTGGCATTTCCATGAATTCTTTTTAGCCTTTCTCTCCTAGTATGAATGTTATAGAAGTAGAGTAACTCCTTGTTTTCTGGGAGGGGACTGCCAAGGCCAAAAGGAAATTGAACTTTATCTTTCTAGCCACCTCTGGCTTTTGACATAACAGAGACTGGGGAGGTGAAAAATAATTCTTAGCAAGTAAAGTACTTTTTGACATAGTAGATTAAGCCATAATGGAAAAAGTTCTGAGATGTTGTTTTTCACAAATTACTCCTGTTAACCTCCAAATTACATCAACTGAGACAATTTTTTTGTTCTTTGAACTCTGACACAGATTGGGTGAGCCCTCATAGGGAGTGAGAAAAACCATTTCTCTAGGTTAGTAGGAATTGGACTATTTTAAATCTTTTTCTAGCTAGTAAAAATGCTGTTAACATTGACAACTCTTTCTGGATCTAAAAAGAAATACTCTAATATCTAAGTATTTGATTATCTGTAAAAATTATCTCAGCTTTAAGTCCAAAGGTTTTTTTGTTTTTTTTTATTTTTTTTAACATTTTATTTATTATTTGAGAGATGGTGGGGAGGAGCAGAGGGAGAGAGAGAATCTGAAGCAGACTCCCCACTGAGCTTGGAGACCAATGTGGGGCTCAATCTCACTATCCATGAGACCATGACCTGAGCCAAAACTAAGAGTTGGACCCTTAACTGACTGAGCCACCCAGGTGCGCCTCTAACAGGTTGTATATTTAGCACTGAGCAACATGGCAGTTCCAGAATGGTAGCTGTATAATTAAGAAATTATAACTTTTAGGATATGTTCTATCTTTATATATCTATCTTCTAAAAATATTACTAATATTAGAGATAATGGTCAGTTTCCAGCTTGGCCAATGTAAATAACAATAAGGTCAGGTTAGAAATTGTAAATATTTTATATCTGAAATGCTTTTATATTTCATTCATTAAATTCTAGTGAGAAAGGCAATAACCAAATAAAAGCTAAAGGAAGAAAAAGAAGATTATAAATTGTGGTGAATGCTGTGAAGGAAATAAGCTGATGATAAAATATATACACTATCCAAAGGGACCGAAAAGTCTACTCTGTTTTTAAAAAAATTTTATTTATTTATTTATTTGAGAGAGAGAGAGCATGAGCAAGTGAGTGAGAGAGGGAGAGCACAAGTGGGGGGGGTTGGAAGGGTGGAGGGACAGAGAGAGAAACAGGCTCCCTGTTGAGCAGGGAGTCCAAGGGAATCAGCCCCAGGACCCTGGGATCACGACCTGAGCCAAAGGCAGAAGCTTAACCGACTGAGTCACCCAGGCACCCCATCAACTACTCTTTAAGAGAACATCTTTAATGCATTTTAAAATTTGTGTAATTTAAATACTACACAATGGGAAATAAAATATTGTTCAACAAGTTCATTGTCCTATTATAGCTGTAGCTTCTTTTGGGAGGGGGCATTAAGAGTTGATGGTATTTAATACAATACCCCAAATCTTCTTATTCCACCATGAAATTGCTACTATTTTGTGAATCTTTAAAGGGGAGAAAGTGAGCTATATTAAAGGCTCTTACTTAGACAAGGCTAACCAATTTTGGTGAAAAAAGAAAACCTTTTCATTAAATGTAGTCAGCTCAGTAAGCAATACGCTAAGTTGTCACCTTTACATATGTTGGTTGGATGTTATTCCCCCCCCCTTTTTTTTTGATGTTATTCCCTTTCTTCTCCCCAACAATTCTGGTTCCGCCCAAGATGAGAAGTTATTAAAAAAAAAAAAAACTTTTGAACGTAATTCTCCATTAGGCTTTTAATGGAAATGAACTTGAGAAACACTTAGAAATGTAAATAACACGGTAAAATCCAAAGGACTAACTCTCTTGGAAAGTGATCGAGCAGACTTGTAACAAAGGGAACATAATGGGTGTCCTCTATGATTTACCAGAACTTTAAAGTCAGTTATATTATCCCTATTTTACAGACAATAATAATGGAACACAGAAGGGATAAATGGTGTTCTGTTCTGTCATACAACAGTGGGTATCAAAGTCAGGGTTAAAACTGAGAGCATTCTGGCTCCTAACTTTCAACTACAGTTTGGATTGTTGAGTCCAAGGAGAGGAAGACTATTGGGTCAAAAAGTTACTTAAAATTGCCTGTGTATCTTACATTCTACTTGAAAATGTTCTCTTCATATTTGTGTACTATTCTGTCACCAAATAATGGCCATTGTTGACAGTCACTGGATTAATTGTTCCTCTCTTGACAGTTCTGCACTAAATTGAAAAGTACTCCCCTGAATGTGTTTGTTCTTTTTTTTTTTAATTCTAGCTTTACATATCCGATCATGTTATGTTTCTTATTTTTCCCCTTGGCTCCAACAGGTTAGAATGAGATTTGGCTTAGAGAATACTATCCTGGTCCAATTTCCCATATTATATATAACTAGTTGAGACAGCCATATTCACAGGTTTTGTACCATAGGTATAGCCAAAGATCTAGTAGTAATAAAGATATTTGGGTTCCATTCCGTCAACATATCTTTAGAAACATGTTTTCCTTCTGTCATAAAGAATCTTTCTGAGGCCTGTAGGGTCCACTCTCCTTTTTGGTGTTGGGGAACCAAAAATGTGATAACCCAATGTCATTCTTCCTCCTTTAAGGACCAGTATTCTCATTTCACAGTTGCCCAAGGAATCATAGCCATTAGGATGTGTGGTATATACTTATTTCTAGCTGGATTATCTCTTATCTCAGATGACTGGTAGTGCTTCTAGATTATAGCTGGTCTATAAGTATTCCACATATCAACCAATCTTAACTGTAACAACTGCCAATCTCTAGTGTGAAACATCTTTTATGTTGTTTTAAAGTATTTTTTAGCATTTTCTCCAACTGCTTTATGTTGAATTTCCATTATTCTGTTTACTTCTATGTGAAATTAATTTATTTTTGAAATATATTGCTGATTTTATCCATCTGTGTATCCAATGGTGACAAACCTGCCATGACATGAATGTTAAATTGAGATTGCTTGGTTTCAAAATTTTTAAAATTAAATTATTTGAAATACTTTAATACTTTAATACTTTAATTTCCTCTTTGAATGTGGTCAGCATAATAAACTTGCATTTTTAGAACCTAATAAAGTGATATCTTGGGGGTTTTGTTTTTTTTTCCCTAATGTTTTTTTAATTGTATAACTCTCCCCACTCTCACAGCATCCCATCCTACATACTCACCCACACATCTAATTTACGAGCCCTCTACACAAGAAGAAAGAATGGGAATGACCGGGGGATGTGCTATTAAAATGATACATTTTCAGATCTTCTCTAAATCATTTACCTTGTAGCCTTCTACTTCTAAGACTATATCATGAGGCTTATTGACCTACAGAAAGGAAAAAGGGAGAGAAAGGCACGTACAAGTAGTATTAGGAATGAAAACAGCAATATAATAAGTAAAGTGAAGATTTGAAAAATCAGAAGAGAATATTATGGAGCAACTTTATGCTAACAAAATTGGAAACATAAGTTTAATTGACATAGAGTATATAATTTATCAAATTTGACTCAAGAAAAATTAGAAAACCTTCATAAACTAATATGCTTAAACTCATTGAATTGATAATAAAAATTAACCTACCTCTAAAATAGCCCCAGGTTCAGGTGATTAGAGGTTTTTAATGGAAAATTTCCCCTAACTTTCAAGGATAAAACAATCTAAATTACAGTAACAATTTTGGAAATTGGAAAAAAAGAAAGAAAACTCTCAATTTACTTTATGGTATTAGTGTAGCTTTGATTTTAAAAAAGCAGAAAAGGGCACACTCAGTAAAGAACAGTTCAATCTCACCTATGAACATAGGTGAAATGTCTGAAACAAGAACCATTAGATAATTATTGCTCAGCTCCAAATGCCAAGAGTCATCTTTACTTCGTCTTTTCCTTTTCGTACCCCACATCTAATGAATCAGTTTGCAAGTTCTATTGACTCTGCCTTTTAATTAGATTATGTCGTTCCTGGATCAAAACTCTTTAAAGACATTCCATGATGCATAGAATCAAATCCAAACCTCTCACCATGATCTACAAGTCCCTTGATGATCTGACTTCTGCCTATCTCTTCAACCTTATCTCCGATTATTCTCCTTCTGGCTCACTCCACTTTAGACATACTGATCTTATTCCTGTTATTCGAAAAGACCAAACATGTTTTCAGCAAAGGGGTTTTACATTTTCTGTTCCCTCTCCCTGGACTCTTTCTCTAGCTGTTTGTATAATAATCTCCTTTTCATCATTCAGGCCTCTGTTCAAATATCACTTCAAAGAAGTCTTCCCCAAGCTCTATCTTGCCATTTCTTCATTCTTCTTCCCTCTGTATCCCCTTAACCTTCTTTATTTTTCTTCGTATCACTTATCAGTACCTAAAACTATAATTTTTCAAATCTAGAAGTTTGTCTTTCTCTCTCACTAGAATGTAAGCTCCAGAGGGCAGGGATTTTTCTTGTTCTCTGCTGTATTCCTAACACCTAGAAAAGGGCCTTGTAGGCATTAAATATATATTTAGTAAATAAATTTAGTCCAACATTTTTTATTTCATGGAAGGCATATGGCTTTTTCAAGGTGACTTGTCCATCTGAGAAAGGAACACTTTCTTTTGAGTCACATTCCAGTGCACTTTCTATTATACCACCTTTCTCTATCTGCCTCTAGCCCCATAATTCTAGTTTAAAAAGACAATCCTGTCCTCTCCTTGGCAGACTAGTAAACGTATTAATTTGTGAAAATGTTTATGAAGCTTGCTGCAGGCAAATCAATATGATGAGACTTATACATAGATATTGTCTTACTTTGTGACTTTCCAGTAAAGGCTACATTTCATTTCAGGAGTGCCAGCCTTTAAGAAGTAGGGAAAATGCTTACCTTCCATGTGTGTGTCTATTAGCAAATATGATTAAGCATGTTATGGCGAGACATGATACACTGATGACAGTAACTTATCCCAAATAAGTCATGAGTCCATTGGCTCTGATTAAAGTCCTGTTAGTCACATCATGAGAAGCAATTTTAAGTAAACCCTATGCCCAATGTGAGGCTCGAACTTATGACTCTGGGATCAAGAGTCCCATGTTCTACCAACTGAGCCAGCTAGGCACTCCTTGAAAAGGAATTTTACAGTTTGAATAAAACAGAGAAGGTCACAGAGCAAGGGTGTGTAAATATATGTGTGTATATGTGTACATGGTACAATTTCATTAGTTCATTATGCAAATACGATGTGCCTGTGACTGTGCCATTGGAGATGCAAAAGAACTGGCAGGCATTAATTCTTATAATAGGAAATCTTATATACTCTTGAAAGAACTGTCCTCCATGTTATTCCTTATGTTCCACAAGTTAAGTGAAACCATATGATGATTGACTTTCTCTGCTTGACTTATTTGGGGGGATGGGTGATCCTGGTGGTGGGTATTAAGGAGGGCACGTATTGCATGGGGCACTGGATGTGGTGCATAAACAATGAATCTTGGAACACTGAAAAAAATAAATAAAATTTAAAAAAAAAGAAAGAACTGGGAAAGAATTCTGACACAGTATATAAGCAATGAAGAATATTAAGAGTAAGACTATGTCTACCAGGACTGGTGAGATTCAGAATAAGAGAAAAATCACTATTAGGTAGAGTTCATTTGAACAAACAATACAGAGACTATGTGATACAAGACTATGTGCAACCTTTCTCTCTGCTTTTTGTGGCAAAGCTCACAGTATATTGATATATCATTAAAAATAGTTTATTTTGTTTGTATTCAGGATGAAAGCCATTGACCACAGGAGACAGAGTTTTCTAAGGTCTTAAAGTGATTCTTGGAAGATAATAAGGTCTGGTAGTTGCCTTTGATTTTCTAGGCTGATGCGCAGTATTCAAGTATCCTTTGTCTCCCTTCAGAAGTAGGGGTAGGGATGTTGTCCTGCCACTGTGGAATATTTCACAAGGTTTCATCAAAGTTTCAGAATATCAGTTTCTTCGTGGCTTATCACTTCAAGCACCTGAACAAACTGGAAGAGATATGTTCTGTTTTGTTTGCTCTGGGCAGCCTACATCTCTGGATCGTCTGCTTCCTGTCAACTGCCACTAGAAAGAGGCTGATTAACTGCATTTGATTTGTGGATAGAATTTTAAGCCACATTAACATATTCTCAATGAAACTGCTTAGCCCTTTCAGGCATAATCCTACAAACTCCATCTCTGAGAAATGCCCGTTAAAGGTAACGGGCACTCTGTCTGATGAGGGCAGTTCAGTCAACTGAGCAGTCTGTGATGGTGGCTAGAGAGGTTATTCAGAACTTTGCAAATGCCATCCATGTCTATGGGAAATTAGGCCTTTATATCAGCTGCAGAGTAGAGCCTTCCATTTAAAACATGCAAAACATTAACCACATTTCTCTTTAAAAATGTATTAAGGACGAAATTATGTACTAGAATATTAGGTTTGTTATAATAAGAACTATAGGGACTTTAAAAATAGATTTTGGCTACTGGGAATAGAAATTTGGTTCAGAGTGATAAATTTTCTGCCTTTATTTATTTCAAGGCATTTCCTTGAGCAGTGTGTGTAGGTAAATGAAAAATACAATTGAATTTATTTTATTTATTTATTTATTTATTTTAAGATTTTATTTATTTATTTGACAGAGAGAGAGAGATCACAAGTAGGCAGAGAGGCAGGCAGAGAGAGAGAGGGAGAAGCAGGCTCCCCACCGAGCAGAGAGCCTGATGCGGGGCTCGATCCGAGGACCCTGAGATCATGACCTGAGCCGAAGGCAGAGGCTTTAACCCACTGAGCCACCCAGGCGCCCCCAATTGAATTTATTTTAAACGTGACATAAGAACTAGAGCAATGTTTCTCAAAATAGGGACTGTCTGCAATAGAATCACCCAGGGAGCTTGTTATAAATGCAGATCCCTAGGCCCACACAAATCCTGCTGAATCATACTCTAAAGATAGAGCCTATGGGTCTTCATTAAAAACAAACAAACACGCAAAACTGACCTGATGTTTCTGATATAATCTAAAGTTTGAAAACAGTGGAAGTTAAAGTTGGAGAGTAATTACTTAAGAGTGAGGTTTGTTAGTAAGGGATCACTAGGATCGTGTGAGTAGGGAATGCTAATCAAATTTCTGACAGCTTTTTATCTCATTTGCATCCCAATGTCATTGATAAGAATAAAAATATTTAATGTCCGATAAAAGTAGACTAGATATATTGGGACATACACATGCAATACTATACAGTCATTTTAAATGATTTTATAGAATGATACATGAATGCATGGGAAGTTATTCATTCTATCTTGTTAATTGAGAAAAGCAAGTCACAAAACATTATGTATGTTGCAATTGTTCTTAAAAATACTAGGCAAGGAAAAATATCTGGACAGACATATAAAAGGAATTAATGGTATAAGATTACAGATAACTTTTATAGTCTTCTTTTTGTTTATTTGTATTTTCTCAATGTTCAATGATGAATATCCACCACAAAAGTCATACCAAAGTTGTTATAACAAAAAGAAAGTATCCACTTCTTATGGCATAATATCGTTTCTAACACTTTAATTGAAGGAATCTTTTCAGATCCATACTATTTAGTACTTTAGCGCCTCAGATGCTGTTATTCAAACAAAAAGTGGTTGTTATATAGTAGCATATTTTTTAAGATATAAATCTATGGAAGGAGTTGTATATAAATTGAAATACTATTTTTAATGTCATGGAGGAAAGTCTTATTTTTGCTTTGGCCTACCTTACCTTCATTGGAAAGTATGTCTTTCTACCATTGTATATGCCTATTTTATTTTTTTTTAAGATTATATTTATTTATTTGACAGAGAGAGAGAGAGATCACAAGTAGGCAGAGAGGCAGGCAGAGAGAGAGGGGGAAGCAGGCTCCCTGCTGAGCAGAGAGCCCGATGCGGGGCTCGATCCCAGGACCCTGAGATCATGACCTGAGCCGAAGGCAGAGGCTTGAACCCACTGAGCCACCCAGGCGCCGCCCCTGTATATGCCTATTTTAAATATTTTTATAAATAAAGGTAAATTAAATATTAAATAAATATTTTTATTGAAAACCAAAATAAATTAAAAATACTGAGTCTTAAACAAGTTTTTTAAAAAGTGAGAGATAGAGATCTAGTCTCTACAGCTGCGATGTCCAATGTGGTAGTTACTAGCTGCATAGGGCTATTGAATGCTTGATATATGGCTAGTCCAGTTTCACATGTGCTGGAAGTGTAAAATACACAATTTTTAAAAAGACTTACTAGGAAAAATATAAAATATCTCAATAATATTGATGTTGCTTGCATGTTGAAATGGTAATATTTTGTATATATAGGGTTAAATAAAATATTAAAATTAACTTAAACCAGTTTCTTTTTAGTTTTTAAATATGGTTCCTAGAAAAATTTAAATTATACATGTGGCTTGCATAAATTGCCTATTAGTGCTCTTTAAGTCTATACATCACGTTCTTAAAAGAAAACTTATGAATGACCCACCTTGCCTGGAAACCAAATGGTGCTACTGAGCCTGGGAAAGGATTTGGTATACACTAGGGCTTCTCAAAGTGTGGTGCCTGGACCAGCAGCATCAGCATGACCTGACAACTTGTTGGAGATACAAATTATTGGAACACATCCCAGACCTACTGAGTCAAAACCCTGGGAGCAAGGCCCAGCAATAACAAGCCCCTACTAGATGATTCTGATGCAAACTAAACTTTGAGAAGTGCTGATTTGAATAATCCTATGGTGAGTCTTACTGTAAATGCAAGAATATTTGCCTCTAGTCTCTCTGTTTGGAAAAATCTGGATTTCTGTCTTTTGTTGTTTGCTTAACTAATGGCCTATTTGCCTTAAGATAGAGAATAAAAGGGTGATGATAATTATTAATGATAATTATTGAGTTATGGTATAATTATCTGCTTTTTAGATTTAGAAAAGAAAATATGACCCTTAATCCTAAAATATATGAATGATATCTACTTCCAATTCCTTAATGGGTTTAAACATGTATTAAGTAAAAATAACATCTATGTGTTTATTATTTCTTTTTTTTAACCTTTACTCTTACTTTATCTGATATTTTTTTAACGTCTTTGGCCCTAATATCCCGACTTAAGGATATTTCTTCTGAATGTAGGCAAAGGTTAAGGCCTGGTGAGGAAAGGAAAAAGAGGAATTAGTTCTATTTATTCATTCACTAATTCATTCATTCATTCATTCATTCAACAAATAACTATTGAACGCCAATAGGAAGAGATACTTCTTGATTCTGATCTGGTATCCCCTTTTCTACTAGAGAGTTAACAGAATCCAGAGAATTAGTTCTAGTCAATGGAATTAGTTAATCCAGAGAATTAGTTACTGCAGGCCAGAATGGCCCAAGAAAGATGACGAAACAGCGTTCCTCATAGCCAAGGAGTGATCTCAGGTTTCTCATAATGCAGGTGTGGATTTATTAAGAAGGAGATAATTTTTAGCATTAGCTTTATATAATAATCATAATAATAATAGCTTTTTGGAAGCAGAGAATTTTGTAACTATTTAAAAATCATGAATGTTCATAATGAGTGTATTTTTCTTTTGAACTGTGATGTGGATTTCAAAAGCAAATGGAATTTTTTTAGTGTCATACTCTGCCAACAAATGAACCTCACAGCATCTACTACATATATTGTGGTTGATGTTCAAAAGTCTTTAGGTTACACTGGAATGTTGATATAACAATACTCACTTCTAAGCATCTGACATAAAGTAGATGTCTTTCATCTAAAAGGAGCTACATTTAAAAATATTGTTTCCAAGTTGTTGTGCTAGGTTCTAAAGTAAGGAGAAAAAAATAAAAGAGTTTATCTTTTAGGAACTCAAATTTGCTGCTAGTCAGCTCTGGCTGTACCTAAGAATCACCTACAGAGTTTTGAAAAAATACCAAAAAATTTTTGAAAAAATACCACAGCGCAGGCCCCATCCAATTAAATAAAAATCATTAGGTTTGGGGACTGAGTGTAGAATTAACTACTAGTAGAGCTCTGAGATTACAAACAGAGCTAAACTAAAGTATAAATAAATTGTTATAAGAATGCAACTAGGGGCACCTGGGTGGCGCAGTTGGTTGTGTGACCCGCTCTTGGTTTCAGCTTAGGTCGTGATCTCAGTGTCCTGAAATTGAGCCCTGGTCAAGCTCCTCACTCAGCATGGAGTCTGCTTAAGACTCTTCCCTGTCCTCTGCCTCTCCCCTCCACGCTCGTGTGCTCTCTCTCTGTCTCAAATAAATAAAGACATTTTTTAAAAAAGAGAATGCAAATAAATTTTTCAGGGAGGAGTTGTCAATATTTGGAGAAGATTTTACCAAGAAAGTAATCAGATGGGAGTCAATAACGTATCACCCCCAAATGGCTTGATTTTTCTCAGATGTCTGTTTTCTCTCCTACTTTCTGGGACCAATGCTAGTCAGTACTTTTTCTGGGTTCCTAGGTGGATTTCTTCTTCTGTTGAGTTCTTTTTTCCCCACCACATATATTTACTACTTTGGAGGAATTCTTTTCTGAAGAACCTTTGGTGAACCAGACAGAAAGACCCATTCTGTTTATTTGCATTGCAGTGAGAATTACTTGTGTTCCAGTTGTTACTTTCTTTTGTTTTGCTGCATTCCTGCACAGCCCATTGATTTCTCTTCAGACTGCTCTGGAATGGACAGATATCCTCTTGGTCGTTAAATTCATTTTTCATTTTAAATTATTTCTCAAATTTATTACTTCTTCCTATTTTGTCCAAATATTTTAGTGTGGTCAGTGGAATACATTGTCTCTCCAACACTGACCCCACTACAGTGTAGTCAATGAGACCCTTACCCTGGTTTTCAGATGTGAAATCTCATTACATTTCACACAATTTTCCCTATCTGGAATACCTAACCAAAGATTAAAGGAGGGATGGGGCTGTCTAGAATAATTTTTAATAGGCTTTCCACCAATTCTCTTTTTAGCCCCCCTAAACCCTGTCTTCAGAGGTAGTTGATGTCTTCAATATCTGTATTTCAGGAATTGTATGGGAAGAATAGACTTGTTTCTTGTTGATTTTCCCATATGGTTTAAGCTTTCACTTTCTTCAGTAGGCTAAGTTAGTTACTACTCATTGTTTTCCAGCTTCCAAAATTTTGTTTTCTTTCCTATTGTGCATGTTTATTTATTTAATGTCAATTTAGTAGGGTTTTAGAAAGGAGATGGGGAAAATTGTGTTTTCAATCTGTCATGTTTATTGAGAAGTAGCTATTTGCATTTAATAAATGTTTCGATTTCATATCAGTGAGCCAAATTTATCAATACCTTCATATACTAATGACAAAAACATGCCTTAAATCATGCCTTAAATCACCATATAAGTTACAAATGTATAAAGGTAATCTGTGAATGCATTCATTGTTTCTCTATTTGTCATAATGCACACTGTGGTCTGAGACTGTCACCTTGAACTCAAAATTGGCAAGTTAGTACAAATGTTTAGACAAAGCTATATAAACATTTTGGAATGGTTAATGAATCCAAAGAGTGATTTATTTGCTATTCCAGGATTTTTATGCTTTTCAACTCTCTTTCCCATTTCCTATGATAAATTCCTCAGAAGGTAAATCAAGATGTTTGTGTCAATTCAAGAAATAGACTAATGAGTTAAGATATTCAATGGTAGACAGAGTGGTATAGATCATACCAGCCTAACTGAGCACTTAGAATCTTTGATCTGTAGTTCTCAGTTAAATTCTAAAGAAATAAAGTGGAAATTTGTCTTTTCTGATCTTTTGACTTTTTCTTAGCTCAATTAGTGAAACAGGGTTGGAGGAAGAAAATACAAAATTGTAGGATTTCCCTAATGTCATTTTGTGAATGCTTGATATTTAAACAAGTTGCTTTTAAGTCAACTGCTTCAAAGCCACTTAACTTAAATGCCCTATCAATTAAAGAGAACCGCAAGAGAAGATATCTTGTCAGTGAAGACTTATCAAAAATGTAAAGATCATGAAAAGGAAGAGCTAGGAGAAGAACAAATTTTGGTCCATAGCCTTTTATTATTAGGACTTACATAATTTTTGAAGCTACCGGATATAATTGGAACAGCTAGGAAACATGAACGAGAAGACAAGATCTCTTTAGAAAGAAAAGTGAAAAGCTGATAGAGAGAGAGGAAGAGAATATGATTAATACATAAAATCATGAAGGAGGTAGAGTAGAATAATATAGATTTTCCCCCAAGTCTATTGATCCCAGTCCCAGTCCCAAATACATAGTCTCAAATCCCAAAAGCATACATTTACAACAAATGGCAAATCAAATATGGTACTATATTTTAGGAAGGAGCAAGCTATAAATCATCACGAAGAATCAATGCCATAACCAAATGTAAATCCATTAATTTAACAAACTTTTACTGGGTCTCTACTCTAGTTAGGCATTAAATTAGATCAGGTTGTTAATACAAAAATGAATTATATTCATTGGCCTCATGGAATGGATAAATGCGTAAGGTGTATAAACAGCTGACTGGAATATTGTATAGTACGTGCTAGGGAAGTGTTCAAAAAATAACTATAGTGGTGGTGCAAAGGATGCCAAATGGGTTATGAAGTTTTAATAACAGAGTAGAAGCTTGAGCTGGATAATAAAGTATGAGTAGAACATTTGCAGGCAAAAATATTAAGGAGGAACATTTAATAGGAAAGGAACAATATCTATGAACATATAAATGTGTAAAATAGCATATCAAAGTCAGGGCACAACTAGTAGTTATCATTGGCTGGTGCATGGTGTTTGAGGCAACAAGTGGTATATTAGTTTTCTATTGCTGCATAAGAAAATAACACAAAGCTAGCAGCTTAAAACAATATAAATTTAGTAAATCACAGTTTCTGTAGGGCAAAAGTCTGGGTACAGCCTGACTGGGTTCTCTGCTCAGGGTCTAACAAAACTATAATCAAGTTGTTGACCAGATACATTCTCATGTGGATCTCAGATTGCTGGCTGAATTGATCCCTTTGTGGCTGTAGAATTTATGGTAATTTGATTCTTCAAAGTCAACAACAAGGAGTCTCAGCTGCTTCAAGTCTCTCACTTTAGGGATGGCCTACATCTTCTTTTTAAAGGCTTCACCTGATTAAACCAGGCCCTTTCCAGAACACTCTTTTGATTAACTCAAAGTCAGCTGATTAGAGGCCTTAATTATATATCTGCAAAATTCCTTCACTTTGGCCATATAATGTAACATAGTCACTGCAGTGTTATCTCTCACCTTTGTTATATTCTATTGGTGAGAAGCAGGTCACAGGTTCTACCCATATTCAAGGAGAAGAGATTAGAGGGAGGAGATTTCACAAGTGTATGACTCATTGGAGGGTATTGTAGGGTGTGTCTGTCACAAGTGGGGAGACTAGACAGTAGAGGTTATATTTATCATGTTAGAGAGATTGACTTTTGGGCATCTGGGTGACTCAGTTGGTTAAGCGTCTTCCATTGGCTCAGGTCATGATCCCAAACTCCCTGGGTTGAGTCCCACATTGGGCTCCCTGATCAGCAGGGAGTCTTCTACTCCCTCTACCCTTCACCCCACTCATGCATGTACCCTCTCACTCTCAAATAAATAAATGAAATATTTTAAAAAATAGATTGAGATAAGTCAAGCAGAGAAAGTCAATTATATGGTTTCATTTACTTGTGGAACATAAGGAATAGCATGGAGGACATTAGTAGGAGGAAGGGAAAAATGAACGGGGGGAAATCGGAGGGGGAGATGAACAATGAGAGAAACAAACTGAGGGTTTTAGAGGGGAGGGGGGTGGGGGGATGGGTTGGCTGGCCCAGTGATGGGTATTAAGGAGTGCATATATTGCATGAAGCACTGGTTGTTATACATAAACAATGAATCTTGGAACCCTACATCAAAAACTAATGACATACCATATGGTGACTAATATAACATAATAATAAAAAAAATTAAATTGATTTTTTTTAACCAGACACTTATGAGAAATAAGTAAAGTTTTTTTAATTGAGGTATAATTAACATACAATGTTATATTATTTTCAGGTGTACAACATATTGATTTAACAATTCTATACATTACTCATTGATCACTATGATAAGCATACTCACCATCCATCACCATACAAAATTACTATAATATTGATTATACTCCCTATGCTAAATTTTTCACCGCTGTGACTTATTTATTTTATAAATGGAGGTTTGTATCTCTTAATCCCCTTTATCTTTTCATCCACCCCCCCACCCACCTCCTCTCTAGCAGCCACCAGTTTATTCTCTGTATTTAAGAGTCTTTTTTATTGTTGCTTCTTTGTTTCTTTGCTTGTTCATTTGTTTTGTTTTTTAGATTCTACTTATAAGTAGAGTCATATCTACTAACAGACACTTGGATTGCTTCCATATCTTGCCTATTTTAAATAATGCTGCAATAAACATAAGTATGCCTATATTGTTTTTGAATTAGTGTTTTTGTTGTCCTTGGGTGAATAGCTAGTAGTGGAATTACTGGATCATATAGTAGCTTTATTAAAGAACATCTATACTTCCACTGAGGTTGCACCAATTTACATTCCCACCAACAGTGTGTGAGGGTTCCTTTTCTCCACATTCTTGCCAACACTTGTTATTTTTTGTCTTTTTGATACTAGCCATTCTGACTAGTGTGAAGTGATATCTCATTGTAGTTGTTATTTACATTTCTCTGATAATGAGTGATGTTGAGCATCTTTTCATGTATTTGTTGTCCATCTGTATGTCTTCTTTGGAAAAATGTCTATTCAGATCTTCTGCCCATTTTTAATCAAATTTCTTTTTGGTGTTGAGTTGTGTAAGTTCTTTATATATTCTAGATATCAATCCCTTATTGGATATGTCATTTGTAAATATCTTCCCACTCACTGGATTGCCTTTTGGTTTTGTTGATAGTTTCCTTTTCTGTGTAAAATATTTTTATTTTGGTGTGGTCCCAATAGTTTAATTTTGCTTTTGTTTCCCTTCCTGATGAGACAGATCCATAAATATGTTCCTAAGAGCAATGTCCAAGAGATTACTGCTTATGTTTTCTTCTAGGAGTTTTATGTTTTCAGGTCTCACATTTAGGTCTTTAATCCATTTTGAGTTTATTTTTGTGTATGGTGTAAGAATGAGTTTGATATTTAGTATTTAACCAGTAGTGGAAACTTAAACAGTGTTTGAACTGAGAAAATAACATTATCCCTGCATACATGTAGCTTATGAGTTAGCAAATACCTCAAGAGGAAATTGCCTGCATAATTTCTGGCTTATCTCTTTCTTGGATCATGACTCCTCAAGTCTCTACCCCTTTGGCAGCCCCAAACTCCAATTTCTGTCTTCTTATTACAGTGAGACTGCTGTGAGGCTCAGACTGATACCTCTTCTCTGGCTCTTGACATTGTTAGTAAATGAATGCCCCAAGAATAAAAGCAGCGATGAATGTGGAGCTCGCCTCAGTATAATTCCCTCCTATCCAGAATCTTGGATCCTTTGAATTATGGTTCTTTGGTTGATATCTGATACCTTAAAATCATATATTTAGAAAATTTTATACATCTTTTATAGTTGTTCTCAGTCTGATGTAAACTGCTCCATCATGGCCAGAAGCAGAAGGCAGTCTTAAAATTTTTAATTTGTTGGTAAACCAATTGTTTGAAACCAACGTCTTAGCTTGGTTTCTTATCTTGACTTTTGTTCTCAGGATGATGATCTTTTGCTTTGTAGACCCATTCTTATTCTCAGGGAAGAATACTGATTGGCCTCCCAGTTCTGAAAAATCTGGTAGGCCATTATTACATACTTTCCAGAGGAGGCAGCATGATTTCAATGACAAAAAGCACAAATCTAACTACTTACAGTGTTCTGAATTGTCTATAGGAAAGAATCATACATAGGCTCGTACAATGCCACACCAAAAACCATGTCACAGAATAAAGGGTTCTGCTAAAATGGAGGTACAAGCCTTTCATCCGCAGTAAGTAGCTCAGAATAAATCCACTTCCACCACTGGGGTGGCCATAGCCTTCTGACAGTGGCCCAGTGGCATTCTCTTTGTACATGAAAGCTAACAGCTTACTAAGAAGAAACAAGCCAAAGTCCAGATACTAAGAATTTTGACAGAACCTTGGAACCAAGGCACAAAAGCAGTAATATATATAGCTTCCTATGTGACTGTTGACCCACTCCTTGAGAGCTTTCAAAAACAATTTGCAACTAGACTTTTAGCATACTTTTCATTTCAAATCTTTTAATATATTTTTTGTTTGCCACATTGAATAATTATATTTCAAGGTTAGGTGAGTCCTCAAAGATTATATTTGGGCTTTACCCTTGAATACTCTGCCATGCAACAATGTAATAATGTTTTCTTTATGCTAATATGCCTGTATTCAGGAGGGTTTATAAATAAAATGTGTTTTTCAAAGGCTAAATACCACTAGTTCACGTCACGAAACTTTATTCAGAATGTATATTTGAATGAAGCAAAGCTAATAGTTCCTGCTGTCAAGACTTGCAGTATGTAACAAAAAAGATGCACAAATCACATTTTGCTGGGTGGATTTATACCTTTCCATTTTATCTGGTACAATTACAAATGCTCATTTAATAAACTTTAAATTTTTTTTCTCTCATATAATTGCTTCCTGACTAAAAAAAATATTTATTTAGCTTAAATGAACAAAGCTTTTCAACACTCTGGAAATGTAGGAGTTCTTTTGCCCATAAATTGAAAATAAATTTAACACAACTTAAACTTATTTGCTAATCTTCTTCCCTCCTTCCCTCCTTTCCCTCTTTCTTTTTCTTCTTTTCTTTCTTTTGTTGTACTACTTTCAAAGGTTAGTACAGAAAATATGACTAGATTAACCCAAAATCTATTGCCAAATTCAGAGTCAATTCAATCCTATTCAGGAACTGGTCTTATATACAACATTGTTGCAAATTGCCTGACATCAATTGACAGTCACACTTGCTTGCTGAAGGCAATCGACTGAAGCATATTCAGAGCAAAGTACTGAAATATTAAGTGAACCTGTTCAAATATATGAAGAACACATGAACAGACTGGATCTGTCTCGTCTGGAGAAAAGACTGAAAGGGAGGTAGGAACATGATAGCTATATTTAAATGTTCTAAGAGTTGTCATGTTGAAGAGGTATTAAACTCATTATAGTAGGTCACAAACAGTAGAAATAGGATGAACCATGAGAAGCTACAAGAAGAAACATCTCAGCTAAATATAAGGATAAACTTTGTAATAGTCACAAAAAAATAGCAATATGTTTTCTTTTTTTTTTTTCCTTTTTTTAAACTTAAATTCTAGTTAGTTAACATATAGTGTACTATTGGTTTCGGGAGTAGAATTTAGTAATTCATCACTTAAATATAACACCCAGTGCTCATCCCAACAAGTGCCCTCCTTACTGCGCATCACCCATTTAGCCCATTCCCCCACCCACCTCCCCTCCAGCAACCCTCAATTTGTTTCCTATAGTTAAGAGTCTCTTATGGTTTGCCTCTCTCTCTCTGATATTATCTTATTTTATTTTTCCTTCCCTTTTCTTATGTTCATCTGTTTTGTTTCTTAAATTCCACATAGGAGTGAAATCCCATGGTATTTGTCTTTCTCTGACTGATTTATTTCACTTAGCATAATACCCTCTAGTTCCATCCACATCATTGCAATTGGCAAGATTTCATTCTTTTTGGTAGCTGAGTTTTATATATATATGTCTATGTCATATATATATGTCTATGTGTATATATATATATATACACACACACATACCACCTCTTCTTTACCTATTCATCTGTCAGTGAACATCTGGGTTCTTTCTATATTTTGACTCTTCTGGAAATTGCTGCTATAAACATTGGGGTGCATGTGCCCTTCTTATCAGTGCTTTTGTATCCTTTGGATAAATACCTTGTAGTGCAATTGCTGGGTCACAGGGTAGTTCTATTTTTTTAAAGTTTTATTTATTTGTTTTTGAGAGAGTGCGTGAAAGAGAGAAAGAGAGAGCAGGGGGCAGGGGCAGAGGAAGAGAGAGAATCTCAAGTAGACTCCTTGCTGAGCACAGAGCTTGACCGAGCCTGACCTGAGCTGAAATCAAGAGTTGGATGCTTAACCAACTGAGCCACCCAGGTGCCCCAGGGTAGTTCTATTTTCAAATTTGAGGAAACTATGTACTATTTCCCAGAGTGACAGCACTAGTTTGCATTCCCATCAATAGTGCAAAAGGGTTCCCTTCCTCTGCATCCTTGCCAACATCTGTTCTTTCCTGAGTTGTTGATTTTAGCCATTCTTATAGGTGTAAGATGGTATCTCACTGGTTTTGGTTTGTATTCCCTTGATGATGAGTGATATTGAGCATCTTTTCACATGTGTGTTAGCTATCTGGATGTCTTCTTTAGAAAAGTGTCTATTCATGTCTTCTGCCTATTTCTTAACTAGATTATTTGGCTTAGGCTCTTGAGATTGATAAGTTCTTTATAGATATTGAATACTAACCTTTTGTCCGATATGTCATTTGCAAATATCTTCTCCTATTCCGTAGGCTGACTTTTAGTTTTGTTGATTGCTTCCTTCGCTTTGCAGAAGCTTTTTATCTTGATGAGGTCCCAATAATTCATTTTTGCTTTTGTTTCCCTTGCCTCAAGAGATGTGTCTAGTAAGAAGTTGCTGTGGCCAAGGTCAAAGAGGTTGCTGCCTGTGTTCTCCCCTACGATTTTGATGGATTCCTGTCTCACATTGAGGTCTTTCATCTATTTAGAGTTTATCTTTGTGTATGGTGTAAGAGAATGGTCAAGTTTCAATCATCTGTATATAGCTGTCCAATTTTCCCAGCACCATTTATTGAAGAGACTGTCTTTTTTCCATTGAATATTCTTTCCCGCTTTGTTGAAGAGTAGTAGTTGTGGGTCCATTTCTGAGTTCTCTATTCTCTTCCATTGATCTATATGTCTGTTTTTGTGCCAGTACCATACTGTCCTTATGATTACAGCTTTGTAATACAGCTTGAAGTCTGGGTTTGTGATACTTCCTGCTTTGCCTTTCTCTTTCAACATTACTTTAGCTATTCAAGGTCTTTTCTGGTTCCATACAAATTTTAGGATTGTTTGTTCCAACTCTGAAAAATACTGATGTTATTTTGATCAGGATTGCATTGAATGTGTAAATTGCTCTGGGTAGCATAGACATTTTAACAGTATTTGTTCTTCTAGTCCATGAGCATGGAATGTTTTTCCATTTCTTTGTGTCATCTTCAATTTCTTTCATAAGTGTTCTATAATCTTCAGCATGCAGATCTTTTATCTTTTTGGTTAGGTTTATTCCTAGGTATCTTATGCTTTTAAGTGCAATTCTAAATGGAATCAATTCCTCGATATTTGTTTCTGCTGCTTCATTACTGGTGTATAGAAATGCAGCAGATTTTTGTACATTGATTTTATATCCTGAGACTTTGCTGAATTCGTGAATCAGTTCTAGCAATCTTTTGGTGGAGTCTTTTGGGTTTTCTACATAGAGTATCATGTTGTCTGAGAAAAGTGAAAGTTTGACTTCTTCCTTGCAGATTTGGATGCCTTTTCTTATTGTTGTCTGAATGCTGAGGCTAGGACTTCCAGTACCATGTTGAATAGTAATGGTGAGAATGGACATTGCTGTTCTGTTACTGACTTTAGGAGAAAACTCTCAAAAAAAAAAAAAAAAAAAAAGGAAGAAAAGCTCTGTTTTCCCCACTGAGAATGATATTAGCTGTGGGTCTTTTGTATATGGCCTTTACCATGTGGAAATATGTTCCTTCTATCCCAACTTTCTTGAGCGTTTTTTTTTTTTTTAAGATTTTATTTATTTATTTATTTATTTATTTATTTATTTGACAGAGAGAGAGAGAGATCACAAGCAGGCAGCGAGTCAGGCAGAGAGAGAGGGGGAAGCAGGCTCCCCACTGAGTAGAGAGCCGGATGCGGGGCTTGATCCCAGGACCCTGAGATCAGTACCTGAGCCGAAGGCAGAGGCTTTAACCCACTGAGCCACCCAGGTGCCCCTTGAGCGTTTTTATCAAGAAAGGATGCTGCATTTTCTCAAATGCTTTTTCTGCATCTATTGAGAGATCATATGGTTTTTATCTTCTCTTTTATTGTTATGTAAGTTGCCATATTTCTCTCTGAAGTCCTACTGTGCTAGTGTGTAAGAAGGTGGAAGATGACATCACCCTGCCCTCTAGGCTCCGGGGAGGGGAACTGTGGCTGCCCCTGTTCAGAAGGCTCTCAGAGAAAAGTGAGCAGTCTCCTCTCCCATGTCCCTGGGTTTCATCAGATCCCTACCGTCAAGCTGTCTGTGCCCAGGCAGTAGGCATGCCTGGCTCCACAGTTCTCCTGTTTTATCTCTGGCAGGTGTCTGGGGTTCAAAACTCTATATCTTAAAGAGCCTTGCAGGGCTATGCCTAGCGCAATTCAATATCAGAAAAGCAGTCGTTTGCCTGCATAAGTGCCTGGAGTTTATGCTGAAGCACAGCAAAAAGCTGCCGTCCAGATTATTTACCCTCTGTGCGTGCCTCTGTCCCCTGCTGTTAACAGCCTCTCAATGGCCCCAGCGTGCCTTTTGTCCTTGGAGGGGCAAAATTCTCTCTTCCAAATGTACTCCAGGAACGGGGGTGATCTCTTCCAGTGTGACCCAGGGCATCCCCACACTGAGGCATCTTGTGCGGACACTACAGCACTGCTCTCTCTCCTACTCTCTCCCTTTTCCCAATTTTACTCGTGAAAAGGGCTTCCTTCCCTTCATGGCACTGCAGCTTATCTCTCCCCTAATTCACAGCCCTGAACCTCACATTTGCCACATTCTCTCCCTCCAATTGTGTAAATTGTTTTCTTAATCCTCATACTGATTTCCTAGTTGTTCAGAATGATTTGATGTTGCTCTAGCTGTATTTGAGGGACAAGCCCAACCTCAGGGTCCCCCTACTTCTCCACCGTCTTGACTCCTCCCAGAAAAGCCACAGTATGTTTTCAATTTAGAGAAAAGTCTTTCTTAAATCTCAAAGTGTCAATTAGTTTTTCTGTTAAGTTAGTTAAAGAAATAAAACTTTTATTTAAGAAACAATTATTTGAGAACTAATTATTGAGAGTTCATTAAGTGACATCTTTAAAGTACTAAAAGAAAATAGCAGTTAACCTAGAATTCTTTACTCAGTGAAAACGTTCTCCAAAATGAAGGCAAATTACATTTCAGTAAGTTTATTTTTAAAAAGGAGGTGAAATAAACACATTTCAGACAAGCAAAATATGTAGGAATTTGGCACCTTCTTACCTACTCTGAAAGAAACATGAAGGGGAGTTATTTATGCAGTAGGAAAATAATCCCAGATGGAAGGATGGGAAGGCAGAAGGAATGAAGAACACAAGAAAAAGTAAATATGTGAAGGAATATAAAAGGATATTATAAAATAATATTGCTTGTTTAAAATAATAACATATTGTGAGGTTTAAAAATATGTATGGAAGAAAATGCATATCAACAATAGCATAAATTACAGGAAAATAAAAAGGGTTAAAGTATTTTAAGATCTTTGCAATGTCTAGGAAGTGGTAAAAGTGTTATAGTAATCTATAATAGGTCAAGAGTACATGATGTAATTTCTAGAGTAATCACTGAAAAATACTAACTACCAAGATAAAAGAATGAATAACCACAATTTAAGAGTTGGAGAAAATGAAATAATAAATAATAAGGAAAAACAGTCTTTTGTTCTAAAAGAAAGAAAAGAAGAACATAGAAATTAAAAAACCCAGATAGGATAAGTATAGAGTTGATTCAAACCAAAATATATCACAATTGCATTAAATGTGAGTAGACTATTCCAAATAAATGATAAAGATGATCAAAGCAGATTAAAAAAAAACACATAATGTTTACAAGAGACAGAACTTAAATAGAAGATGGAAAGATGGAAACTAAAGGTCCAGAAAAAATATACCATGCAAAACTAGCCAAAAGAAAGCTGGCATAGTTATACTAATATCAGACCAAGAAAACTCTCTACTACATTACTACTAAAGATAAAGGGATATTTCATAATGATAGAAAAAGAAGTCAATCTAGCAGGAAGAAAAAAGAAACTATCTTAAATTTAATTACCCTAATATCCTCAATAAGTGTAAAGCAAAAGTTGGCAGAAGTATAACCTTAATCATAATTTAAAGCTTTGAGAGACTTCTCTTGGTAATGATAAAAAAAAATCAGTACATATAAAGAGTATCTGAGTAAAAAATGATAGAATTAATTGACACATATAGTAAACTATATCTAGTAACTACAGAATGCATCACCTTTTATCAAATACACATTAATATTTACCAAAATAGATGTTATGCTGGGACATAAAGGAAATCTTAGTGAATTTCTTTTTTTATAAAATATTTTATTTATTTATTTGACACAGAGAGAGAAAAAGCAGGGGGAACGGCAGGCAGAGGAAGAGAGAGAAACAGGCCCCCCGTGGAATGGGGAGCCCAATGCAAGACTCAATCCCAGGACACCAGGATCATGACCCAAGCCAAAGGCAGAGCTTAACTGACTGAGCCACCCAGATGCCCCTCTTAATGAGTTTCTAAGGGCTAAAATCATAAGCTTGTTCTTTTTTTTTTAATTTTTTATTATTTTTTTATTTTTTAATTAACACATAATGTATTATTTGCCCCAGGGTACATGTCTGTGGATCCTCAGGCTTACACATTTCACAGCACTTACCATAGCACATACCCTC
>CM052901.1:37103648-37120601 GCA_028534135.1 Potos flavus | reverse complement strand
TGCCAGTACCATGCTATCTTGGTGATCCCAGCTTTGTAGTAAAGCTTGAAATCAGGCAATGTGATGCCCCTGGCTTTGTTTTTCTTTTTCAACATTTCCTTAGCAATTCGGGGTCTTTTCTGGTTCCATACAAATTTTAGGATTGTTTGTTCCAGCACTTTGAAAAATGCCAGTGGACTCTTGATCGGGATGGCATTGAAAGTATATATTGCTCTGGGCAGTATAGACATTTTAACAATGTTTATTCTTCTAATCCATAAGCATGGAATGCTTTTCCACCTTTTTGTGTCTTCTTCAATTTCTTTCATGAGTGTGCTGTAGTTCCTCAATTACAGATCTTTTACCTCTTTGGTTAGGTTTATTCCCAGGTATTTTATGGTTCTTGGTGCTATAGTAAGTGGAATCAATTCTCTAATATCCCTTTCCATATTTTCATTGTTAGTGTATAAGAAAGCAACTGATTTCTGTGCATTGATTTTATATCCTTCCACATCACTGAATTGCTGTATGAGTTCTAGTAGTTTGGGGATGGAGTCTTTTGGGTTTTCCATGTATCATGTCATCTGCAAAGAGAGAGAGTTTGACTTCTTCTTTGCCAATTTGAATACCTTTTATTTCTTTTTGTTGTCTGATTGCTGTTGCTAGGATTTCTAGTACTATGTTGAACAAGAGTGTCGAGAGTGGGCATCCTTGTCGTGTTCCTGATCTCAAAGGGAAGGCTGTCAGCTTTTCCCCATTGAGAAGATTTCATTATTGAATGCTGCATAGTATTCTATTGTGTGTGTGTGTGTGTGTGTGTGTGTGTGTGTGTGTGTGTGTGTATCACTTCTTCTTTATCCATTCATCTTTTGATGGACATCTAGCCTCTTTCCATAGTTTGGCTATTGTGGACATTGCTGCTATAAACAGTCGGGTGCATGTGCCCCTTCAGATCACTACATTTGTATCTTGAGGGTAAATACCCAGTAGTGCAATTGCTGGGTCATAGGGTAGCTCTATTTTCAACTTTTTGAGGAACCTCCCTACTGTTTTCCAGAGTGGCTGTATCAGCTTGCATTCCTACCAAGAGTGTGAGAGGGTTCCCCTTTCTCTGCATCCTAACCAACGTCTGTCATTTCCCGACTTGTTAATTTTAGCCATTCTGACTGGTGTGAGGTGGTATCTAACTGTGGTTTTGATTTGTATTTCCCTGATGCCAAGTGATGTTGAGCACTTTTTCATGTGTCTGTTGGCCATTCGGATGTCTTCTTTGCAGAAATGTCTGTTCATATCTTTTGTCCATTTCTTGATTGGATTATTTGTTCTTTAGGTGTTGAGTTTGATAATTTCTTTATAGATTTTGGATACTAGCCCTTTTATCTGATGTATCATTTGCAAATATCCTCTCCCATTCAGTCGGTTGTCTTTTGTTTTTTGTTTTTTGTTTTTGACTGTTTCCTTTGCTGTGCAAAAGCTTTTTATCTTGATGAAGTCCCAATAGTTCATTTTTGCCCTAGCTTCCCTTGCCTTTGGTGATGTTTCTCAGAAGAAGGTGCTGTGGCTAAGGTCAAAGAGGTGCTGCCCGTGTTTTCCTCAAGGATTTTGATGGATTCCTGTCTCATATTGAGGTCTTTCATCCATTTTGAGTCTATTTTTGTGTGTGGTGTAAGGAAATGGTCCAGTTTCATTCTTCTGCATGTGGCTGTTCAATTTTCCCAACACTATTTGTTGAAGAGATTGTCTTTTTTTCCATTGGACCTTATTTCCTGCTTTGTCGAAGATTGGTTGACCATAGAGTTGCGGGTCCATTTCTGGGTTCTCTCTCCTGTTCCACTGATTTATATGTCTGTTTTTGTGCCAGTACCATACTGTCTTGATGATTACAGCTTTGTAATAGAGCTTGAAGTCTGGAATTGTGAAGCCGCCAACTTTGGTTTTCTTTTTCAACATTCCTCTGGCTATTCGAGGTCTTTTCTGGTTCCATATAAATTTTAGGATTATTTGCTCCATTTCTTTGAAAAAAGTTGATGGTATTTTGATAGGGTTTGCATTAAATGTGTAGATTGCTTTAGGTAACATAGACATTTTCACAATATTTATTCTTCCAATCCATGAGCATGGAATGTTTTTCCATTTTTTTGTGTCTTCCTCAATTTCTTTCATGAGTACTTTATAGTTTTCTGAGGACAGATTCTTTGCCTCTTTGGTTAGATTTATTCTTAGGTATCTTATGGTTTTGGGTGCAATTGTAAATGGGATCAACTCCATAATTTCTCTTTCTTCTGTCTTGTTATTTAAAAGATGTATGAGCTACACATACTCACTGTAGAAGGTTGGGAGACTGCAGAAGAGTACAAAAGGAGGTGATCAGTGTCCTGTTTACTGAGAAATGAACATTGTTGATTTTTTGTGTACATTTGTGTGTATTTTTTGTGTGTATTTCCATTTCTATGTTTATTGCACTCTCGAGGTAATACCAAACATATAGTTCCATATCCTGCTTTGTCTAACCTAATCTTGTACTAGGAAAATTTACCCATGCAATTGAAATCTCTATAAACATCATTTTTAATAGTTGCTCAGATGATGAGCTATTCTGCAATTTTGGTATATCTAGATTGTTCATGATTTTCTGTTGTTATGTTTAATGTTCTAATAAACATAAATATGTGTGTATATATATATGTATATATATATATGACTCTTATTTTTTATTTATTTATTTTTGACAGAGAGATCACAAGTAGGCAGAGAGGCAGGCAGAGGGAGAGCAGGAAGCAGGCTCCCCACTGAGCAGACAGCCCAATGCAGGGCTTGATCCCAGGACCCTGAGATCATGACCTGAGCCGAAGGCAGAGGCTTTAACCCACTGAGCCACCCAGGCACCCCTATATATGACTCTTATTTTATTTTGAATATCTGATCATTTCCTTAAAATTGATTCCTAGAAACAGAGATACTAGGCCAAAAACAATATATATTTCTAACGCTCTTAATGAATCTTGATGCTTCCCAAAAAAGTTGTAATAATTTGTAGTCCTCTTTCACCTACTCCTTAAACACTCTAGTCTCATCTGTTTTAATTGTTTTAACTTTCATTACTTTGCTTACATATTAACTTGAACATTTATTTTCATCTTTATTGGCCCATTGTAATTCCTCCTCTATGAACTGCTCCTGTGTGACTTCTGTCATTTTTTTTTTGTTTTATAGTCTTAGATATTTCTTTGTGACTTGTAATAACCCTATCTATTCTGAAGATAGATAATACACATTAAAAAAAAGAAATTCATGATAAATATTCTCTGTAAATGAAGAATAGAGGAGAACTTCCTCAACTTGATGAAGAATATCTACAAAAAAGGTACAGCTAACATCATATTAATGGTGAAAAACTCAAAGATTTCCAACAAGATCAGGTACAAGGCCTTTTTAACATCTCACTGAAAGTTCTAATGGAATAAGACAAGAAAAGGAAGTAAAAGGTATAAAGATTGGGAAGGAAGAAATAAAACTGTCTTTGTTTGAAGATGACATGATCATCTATGTAGAAAATTCAAAAGAATCAGTAACAACAAAAAACTCCCCTGGAAATAATAAGCATTTATAGTAAGGTTACATGATACAAGGTTAATATACAAAAGTCAATCACTTATCTGTATACCAGCATGAACAAGTAGAATTTGAAATTTGAAACACAATACCATTTACATTAGAATCCCCCAAAATGAAATACTTAGGTACAAATCTAACAAAATATGTAACAGATCTATCTGAGAAAAACTATAAAACTCTGATGAATGAAATCAAAGAATAGGGGTGCCTGGGTGGCTCAGTGGGTTAAAGCCTCTGCCTTCTGCTCAGGTCATGATCTCAGGGTCCTGGGATCGAGCCCCACATCGGGCTCTCTGTTCAGCGGTGAGCCTGCTTCCCCCTCTCTCTCTGCCTGCCTCTCTGCCTACTCGTGATCTCTTTCTCTCTGTCAAATAAATAAATAAAATCTTTAAAAAAAAATCAAAGAGTAACTAAACAAATGGAGAAATATTCTATATTTATAGATATAAAGACTCAATATTGTCAAGATGTCAATTCCTTCCAAATTGATGTATAGATTCAATGCAATCCCAATCAAAATCCCAGCAAGTTATTTTGTGGATGTTGACAAACTAATTCTAAAGTTTATATAGAAAGGCAAAAGACACAGAATAGCCAACACAATCTGTAACGAGAAGGAACTGACACTATCTGACTTTAATACTTAGTATAAAGCTACAGTAATCAAGACAGTGTGGTGTTGGTAAAGGAATAGACAGATATATCAATGATACAGAATAGACATCCAAGAAATAGACTCATAAATGTAGTCAACTGATCTTTAACCAAGGAACCGAGGTAATAAAATGAGCAAAGATAGTTTTCTCAAAAAAATGGTGCTGGAACAACTGGGTACCTACAGGAAAAAAAAAGAATCTAGATACAGATCTAATGACTTTTTAGATACAACACCAAAGGTGAGATCCATGAAAGTAATAATTGATAAGCTGGATGCCCTTAAAATTATAAACTTCTCTTCTGCAAAAAACAAAAACAAAAAAACAATGTCAAGGGAATGAGAAGAGAAGCCACAGACTGAGAGAAAAACTTTGCAGAAGACACATCTGATAAAGGACTGTTATCCCCAATATACAAGAAACTCTTAAAACCCAATGATAAGAAAACAAATTCATTAAAAATGAGCCATAATTTTAATAGACACTTCACCAAAGAAGTTACACAAATGGCAATAAGCCTATGAAAATGCTACCAGGGAAATGCAAATTAAAATAAGAATGAGGTACCACTGCATACTTATTAGAATGGCCAAAATCCATAACACTGACTGCACCAAATTCTAGCAAAAATGTGGAGCAACAGGAACTCTAATTCATTTCAAGTGGGAATGAAAAGTATTACAGCCACTTCTGAAGACTGTTTGGTGGTTTCTTATAAAACTAAACATACTCTTACCATATAATGCAGAAATTGAGCTCTTTGGCATTTACCCAAGGAGCGGAAAATTTATGCTCACATAAAAACCTGCACACAGATGTTTATAGCAGCTTTGTTCATAATTTCCCAAACCTGGAAATAACTGAAGTGTCCTTCATAAGGTGAATGGATAAACTGATAATTCAATGAAATATTATTCAGTGCCAAAAAGAACTGAGCTATCAAACCATGAAAAGACATGGAAGAAGCTTAAATGCGTATTGCTAAGTGAAACAAGCCCATCTCACAAGGCTACATACTATATGATTCTAACCATATCCTTCAGGAAAAGGTAAAATTACACAGATAGTAAAAAGATCAGTCATTACCAGGGGTTGGGAGAAGAGAGGGAGATGAATAGGATTTTTAAGGCAGTGAAAATACTCTGTATGGTAACATAATGATGGATGCATGACATTATATATTTGTCCAAACCCATAGAATGTACACCACCACCAAGAGTAACCTCCAATGTAAACTATGGACTTTGGATGATTATGATGTGCCAACATAGGTTTACCAATTACAACAAATGTATCACTTTGGTGGGGGATGTTAATAAAAGGAGGCTATGCATATTGTGAGAATAGGGGGGTATATGGGAAATCTTTGTACCTTCCCCTCAATTTTGCTGTGAAACAAAAATTGCTCTAAAAATAAGCTTAATAAAAATGAAAACTTTGTTATAAAGTGTAAATGAAATATTTTTGACCACTCTAACCAGAGACCATAATTTTTATGGCAAAAAGAAAATGGAAAGAAAGAAAGCTTCATAGAATGAGATATAAATGTTCCTCTGGGGAGAATTTATGAATTCTAGCCAAGGCTTTCCTTTTAAGCATGTGAAAATTAACATATCATCTGTTTTAATCCATAAATATACTCTTCACCAATCATTTTCACTTGAAGAGTGTGCCATACTCGCAAAGCCAAATTTTTTCCCCATTTGTTCTGTTCTTAGTAGGCCCAGAATGGACTGGACACTTTCCAAGGCTGAAATTAAATATGATTTTATAGGCTCTCAGTTCTTGGAAATTTTGTGAATGTGTATGTAACTATTATGACAGGGCAAAAATGTGGTATAATAAGAGCATAAAATTCTCAGTTAGGATGTCCCTGGCTCTCATTTCTCAAATGTTTTCAACATCTCTGTATTCAGAACTGATACCTCTGGCATTATTCTTACCTGAGCAAAATGTTTCTGTTCTTCCACAGTTGGACTTCCTCAAACTCTATGCTTCTACTATAAACAGAGCCCAAACTTGTCTGTTGAGAATATATTCTACACTGAGCATAGCTGATGGTGTGCTATACATCCCTTGATACATGTTTTCTTTCCTTCTCTTTTCATAGAATCATTCTTTCTTCTCCTTCTCCCCACCTTTAACCATTTTATCACACCTTTCTTCCTCCATTTCATTCCCTGTTTGAATTTACATCCCTTCTCCCATTCCAAAAAAGATAAAGTCAAATACCAATCAGAAGGATCCACCCAAGAGCATTTTCCAAACAGTGTGTTATGACCCATCAGTATATATGAATTCAATTTAGTGGGTTGCAAACAGCACTTTAAAAATGGGAAAAAAAATAAAAAGAAAATATCAGGGTATATCACATATAGTAAGGCAACTACCTTTATATGAAATAAACTTAGAAGGGTACTGGGTCCAATGTAGAATGTATTTTATACTGTGGGTCAAGGTAAAAAATGTTTAAGAAACACTACTATAAAGCACACTTCAGGATGTAAGACAGATTTAGAGACAGAATAAGTCATCTTTCAGCTGGGCACTTGTCCTGGGTGCCAATCTATACATGCAAAAATATTTCACAGTTACTATAAACAGATGGAGAAAATTGCACTTATCAGGACTCTTCAATAGGGAAGTAGTTAGGTAGATGAGTTTGTAGATAGGATTGTATTGCTTAGAGCGACAGGCAGATACTGAGACCTTTCTTCTATGTTCTTCCCCCATATCCACAAAGTTCAACCTGTCATTTCAGTAAATATTGAACAAATATTTAAAGTAATTTGATTTGAAGGGGCACCAAATTATTAGTCTGCTGAATTTGTTCATGTCTTGACTCATCTCTGTGTAGAGCTTAAACTCAGAGAAAAAAATGCTGTTGGAAAAAAGTTAGGATAGTAATAACTTCTGTAACAAGTAAAACTCAAAATTTCAATGACTTAGCACAATAGAAGATTTATTTTTGTTCATGTAATTTACATTGTAGGTGTGGGCAAGTCAGTGGGTAGCTTTTCTCCAAATGGTGATCCAGGAAAGGAAATCAGATTTTTTTGTTGTTGTTGTTTACATGAAACATAATAAAATTATAACACCTATTTTATTTTATTTTTTTATTATGTTCAGTTAACCAGCATATAGTACATCATAAGTTTTTGTTGTAGTGTTCAACAATTCATATTCCAAACTGTGGAATCCTCTCCCATAGGGCTTTCAGAGTCTTCGCATCCATCCCAAAGATGGGGAAAGAAAGAGTGGAAAAAGACACCCCCCACTTACTAAAAACTCCCACCTGAAAGTGATAGCCATCACTTATGCTCACATTCCATTGGCAAGAACTAGTTACTTGGCCACACCTGGATCCAAGAAGGGGCTGGAAATGTCATCCCTGACTAGACAGTTGCCTCCCAGCAACATCACTACACAAGAAAGAAGAGCATGTCTCTGCCTTCAGCTTAGGTCATGATCCCCACTTTGGGCTCCCTGCTCACTGGGGAGCCTGCTTCTCACACTCCTCCCCACTCATGTGCTCTCTCTTGTTATTTCTGTCTCTCTCTCAAATAAATAAATTAAAATCTTAAAAAAAAAAAAGAGGAGAATGCACTTTTGGTTAATAGCTAGCTCTTTCAGTCACAGTAAGTTATAGCACCCATCATGGGGCCCCTGCGTGGCTCAGTTGGTTAAGTGTTTGACTTAGGCTTAGGTCATGATCCCAGTGTCCTAGGATCAAGTACTGTGTCAGGTTCCCTGCTCAGTGGGGAGTCTGCTTCTCTTTACCCCTGCTCTTCTCTCTCTCTCTCCCTCCCTCTCAGGTAAATACAGTCTTAAAAAAAAAAATAAGTTATAGCACTCATCAAAGTGTCTCTGGAAATTGCCAACACAGACTTTTGGGATACATTGCTCTTCTCTTTACCATCTTTTTGCTTTTTCGCTGTGTGACAGGGTTGTGTTGATCACTGGTGCTTAAACTTTTTTTTGGATAAAAATAGGCTGTTTCATTTCTATCTTACTAAGGTAGTGATTTCAACATCTTCACGTTTAGCTGCATATTACTTTTATTTTAAATGAGTGTAGTTAGCAAGCATGAAGTGTATAAGATAGTGAATCCTCAGTTGTAGCCAGCTACCTCATTTATTTAGCTGCTGATTTCCATTTGGTTGACCAGACGGAGCACTTTGCATTCTATAATATGTGATATTTGGATTCAGTAGAATGGCTTTAAGTTTTGATTAAACAGAAAGCTTGAAAAAGTTTAAAAGGTAAGCCAGTAATATTGAAAACATTACAATCTAGTTTAGATAAACAATCTGAGTGAAATGGATATAAACGTAGTTATTTGGGACAGAAAGCACTTCTTTAGAAATTGCTCTTAGAATATGATTTTTATATATGCCCTAATATCAAAATAGTTCCTAATTATGGATAACAATTGTTGGAAAATGCATTATTTCTTTATTAGAATTCTTGCCCAATACCAATATGATACTATTATTTGACTATCTGTTTATTTTTTCTTCTCTGATAATCAGAACAAAATATTGGAATTTGGGATCTTCTAATAACAACTAGAGTTTTCTCCAAAATACCTGCTAGCAGTGTGACTATGGAAAATTGTGTAGCCTATGTCTGAAATGCAATGTGCAAATATCTTCAAAATAATGAATGCAATAGATTTGTTGAATTATTACTGATAAACTGACTTTGCTTTCACTGAAATGTTTCCAACACTAAATTTATATAATGAATTACTCTCTCTTCTTTCCTTTTTGTTTCCTGCTCTAGTTTAGTGAGCAGGTTAATTAAGTGCTAATATTAAATTCGCTGGAGTATACAAAAAAAGACTAGTGTCCATACTGTTGATTAAATGGCAAGGTAGAAGGCTAGCCATGATGTTTAATTAGAAACATGGGAGTTGTTGGTTTCTTTGTGTAATCTGGCCATCTGAATGTCGATTTTTTCCTAACAAATGACCAGGGAAAGAGGAAAATGGTGACATGGGAAAAAGAGCATTTCTTATTTCATAAATAATTGATAAATAGCCATTTTGAACTTATACTTTACATCAGTGTTTTGCAATGTGTGTTCCCGTGAAACAGTCCATAAAAAAGGTTCTAGGAACAAATAAGTTAGGGAAACACTGAACCCTCTCTCACAGATAATCATAATTCATGTTAGCATTTTAAGGGCTTTGAGAAATTCTTTAGTTTGGAAGCCCATTTGACTTTTTTTTTTTTAACCTAGAGATTTCAATTTATGTTAAACCACTACTTTTGTTTAGTAGGCATTAACCCTAATCCCTGGATCTCTGCCCAACCCTTTTTTCTTATAAGGAAGAGATGAGAGATAATGCTTGTAGTTGTTAAAAAGCAGACATATTTTTTGTTTTCAAGGTAAATTATATACTTGAAAGAACTGAAAACAGATTTTCAAACAAAAACTTGTATATAAGTGTTCATAACAGCTCTATTCACAATAGCTAAAAGGTGGAAACAATTCAAATTTCCATCAGTAGATGAATGAATAAAGAAACGAAGCATATCCATGTAATGGAATATTGTTTGGCCATAAAAGGATAGTGATAAATGCTACAAAACAGATGAACTTTGAAAACATGCTAAGCAAAGGAGGCCAGTCACATAAGACTACATATTATATATTTCATTTATATGAAATGTTCAGAAGAAGCAAATCTATGGAGAGAGAAAGTAGATTAGTGAGCGATTGCTTAGAGTTGGGGAGATGTAGGGTAGGGTGATGACAGTGAAAGGGTATAGAGTATCTCTTTGTGATGATGAAAATGTAAAATTGGCCATGGTGATGGCTGCATGTATCTGTGAATATACAAAAAACCATTGAATTGCACATAAATGAATTGTATGGAATGTGAATTATATCTCAATAAAGGCTATTAAAAACAAATGATAATCAATAGTAAATACTTAAATGTCCATAAGATCCTCTTTTAAATATAGGGACATTTTGTTTTAAGTGGGGTTATCTTGAAAAAGCTGCCTACCATTTTCCGTTTTTTAATTTAAATCATTAATAGCAATATTATACACCTCAAAACTGGTATATCATGTAATAATGGATATATATATATATATATATACATATGTAAACATGGATATTTGTTCCTGTGTATGTATATATATATATTTTCTTTCAAATGACCTAGTTTGGATGTGTATGTATATGTATCATATACTATAATATGTGTATGTATGTATATGTATCATATACTGTAATATCTATGTGTATCATCAACATACTTTCAAAGAGGTATAATAGAAATGTAAAGTAATATAAATATATTATTATCCCTGATTTGTGGCAATTAAAAAAATAACAACCCAACGAAGACATTTTGGAGAATTCAGGCCTCAAGATTTTATTGTGAATGTTAAAGAAAGACTGGTTTGGCATTTTACAGTTTGTTTATTCTGGTTCTGATCTCACTGGCTTTTTCATCTCAGTTTCTTTTACTAGTTTCTCTTCTCGCTTTTTTTTTTTTTTTCAATTTCTTAACATTGGAGTGCCCCAGGGCTCACTCCTTATGCCTGTTCTTTTCTTTATCTGCACTGATTCCCCGGTCATCTCATCTAGCTTCACATTATTACATTATTAAATAGCTTTATGTTGATAACTCCATAATTTCTCCAGAACATACTTCTTCCCTGAACTCAACTTGAATAGATAATTCGCCTTCTCATCATCTCCATTTGGATGTCTAATAGATACCTCACATTTAACTTGTCCCCAACTAAACTGATATTTTTTTCTAAATTCTGCTCCATCTAATCTTTATTTCATAGTTAATGGCTAATCCATTGTTTCCTGTTTCTCAGGTTAAAACCTTTGAGTCACCTTGATTGATCTCTCATATTTTAGTCATGCTGCCCCTATAGGGCCTTTGCACTGACTATTCTCTCTACCTGGAATGTTCTTCCCCTGACATTCATATGCTGGGGTCCCTTTCTGCCTTCAATCCTTTGTTCATATGTCACCTTTTTTTTAATGAGGACCACACAAATCACACCACTTAAAATTGCAAACACTCCGCACCACTGATCCCCTGCCTACTCTGTTTTTTCCATAATACTTATCACCATCTAACATGCTATAACTTTACTTACTTATTCTGTTAATGTTTAACTGTCTTTCCCCAGTAGAATGTAAATGTCATGAGGGCAGAGATTTTTGTCTATTTTGTTTACTTCATGTATCCACAGTGCCAGAAACTGTAATGGGCACATAGGTAGCACTCAATAAATACTGTTCAATGAACCAATGATGCTATGTTACATATAGTCTCTATTACTTTTAATGACCCTAAACATGGTTCTTCATGTTGGCAGTGACTGATGTGGATTTTCCAAAACAAATGTAACGCTTCTTTTTTTTCTAAGATTTATTTATTTTATTTGAGAGAGAGAAAAAGAGAGAGAGCACGAGCTTGAGGGGCAGAGGGAGAGGGAGAGAGAATCTGAAGCAGACTCCAAGCTGAGCAGAGCCCAAGGCAAGGCTTGATCTCACAACCCTGAGATCAAAAACCTGAGCTGAAACCAAAAGTTGGACACTTAATGGACAGTGCCACTCAGGCGCCTCTGTAATACTCCCTTTCATAGGACACATGGTGTGTATTTTCTGACTGGACCATTATGTGCTCTTTATAACAATGAACAAGCAGCTATTCTTTAACCACATGCCCTCTCCACCCACAACCATTTCCAATTCAAATTAAGAGTCAAGTTGTAATCTTTTTATTTAAAGACTTTATTTATTTGAGCAAGAGAGAGAAAAAAAGAGAGAGAGAGAGAGAGAGAGAGAGAGACAGTGAGCACAGGTGGAGGAATGGCAGAGGGAAAGGGAGGGAGAAGCAGACTCCCAGCTGAGCACAGAGCCCAACATGGGGCTCAATCCCAGGACCTTGAGATCATGACCTGAGCCAAAGGCAGAATGAGCCACCCAGGTGCCTTCAAGTTGTAATCTTTATCAGTTACTGAAAATATTTCCAATTTTTACAGTTTTTCCACTAGAAAGTCAGCAAGAGCCTTGATTTCTGAATTTTCTCTTTTTTCTTTTCTAAACATTTCCCCTCTACAGCATCAAAAGTGAAACCAAGGACATTTTACATGAAAGTTTGTGTTATGATAACATCTAATTATCACTCATATTTCACACTAAATGTGTTTTTTGAAAGTTCTCAAGGCTTTGTTCTCTTAGCAACATTAACTTGTCTCTAAAATCAGGTAGTTTACAACCTAGCAAAGAAAGCAAAATAGTATATTGTGAAATTAGCACAAATTAATCAAGCTATGAAAACTTTAATTTCAGATTTGGGGACTTAAATGATTCTTACATTTAAGTTGTCAGCCTCAGAGTCTCGTTAGTCTAAATTTTACATTTAATTGATGAGGACTGTGCTGCCTCCTTAGAACTGGCACATATAGTTTATAAGTTACACGATGTCCAATGGGAAATACTACTTTAGGATTCCTTTTCCTGGGTCTTAGTTCCAGTCTTTTCATTAACTTATGTGATTTCAGACTAATTGTTTATTCTTTCTGTGCCTCAGGATTTTTAAACATAAGAATTCAGGGGCGCCTCGGTGGCTCAGTGGTTAAGTGTCTGCCTTTGGCTCAGGTCATGATCCCAGGGTCCTAGGATCAAGTCCCGAATCAGACTCCTTGCTCAGCAGGCTTTCCACGGAGCAGGGGGCCCAATGTGGGGGCTTGATTCCAAATTCTGAATAAAACCTAATTCATGAAAGGGACTTTAACTTTTTGATGCTCAGCTTAACTGTTCAATTCAACAAACATTTATCCTGAACAGTCTACCATAATGCTGAAGAGCATGGGCTTTGCAATCAAGTGACCTGGGTTTGGATTCCCATATCACAGTTTACTCTGACTCTAAGCAAGTTACTCAACTGCTAATTGTCTTAATTTCTTCAACTGTACAGTTGGGCTCTCATACCTACATTGAAAGAATGTAGTATAAGGATTCAACAGGAAAGTATATATGTGTGCCTGACTATAGAAAGCACTCAATAAGTGGTAACTGCTAATACAATGTATTAGAGTCTGTGCCAGTTATGCACACTGGTTATCCAAGGATAAATAAGACATTATCTGGTATTGAACTTAAACTACAAACAAAATGTATATTGACATACAACTGTAATGTTGCTGGCTTTACAAATAACATGTACCAATCAGCCACGTTATTTAGCTGTCTGCACATATTATAGGAAATATATACTATATATTTATATATACTATATACTATATAAGCAATGCTGAAATGAGCTCTGTGTGTGTAAAAATTTGAGAATATATGAGTTCTCAAACCCTGATATAAAATTCCTTATATTGGCTATGGTTTTATAATACAAATCATGCTAGTTATAAAATGTATTTTGTGGAAATTAATTATATTCTTAACATCTTTGGAATGGGATAAAGATTTAAGAAAAGCAAAGTTTATTTTGCTCTAAATTGACTAATTTTAAAATAAAATTTACATTTTGGAAAATAGGTATTTTTGTTGTTGTTGTTGCTTGGAAGCTTCACATGAAAAACTTCTAAGGAAGCCAAAAGAACATGCCTTAACTTTCTATAGGCTTGCTGGTCAATCTCTGTAGATTGCTTTTTGTTATTATTATTATGTTATGTTACTCACCATACAGTACATCATTAGTTTTTGATGTAGTGTTCTATGATTCGTTGTTTGCATATAACACCCAGGGCCTTATAGTTAAAAGATAGACCCTTCCAGAATGCAGTAAAATGTAATAAATCACTTTTTCGGGGGGGGGGGAGATTGTGTTTATTACTTTGAGGTCACAGGTCAAGTCACTCATCCCCACCAGGAAGGGAGGCAGATACCCTGGGCGTGGGCTGGGGGTAAGGGTGGGGCGCCCAGGGTGGGCCAGCTCCTTTATTCCACCTTTGGAGGCCCAGGGGCCTGGGAAGGTGGCTGTGCCCTGTCTGCTCCCCCCCCCCGGAAAGTGCATTTATTTTAACAAAGGAAACATCAACACACACAAAAATGTTTTAATTATCTCATTGATAGTTATGTATTAATTTCTCAGAAGGGAAAAACTTTGAGTGTGTGTCACAGGCACTGATCATTCATCAATTAAAGATACTTATATAGTATAAATGTGGTAGATGAGTAAAATATAGGTGTTTCCCACATCATCTACTTCCCTCCCTGCATTCATCAGCTGATGGAGCTTCAAGAGTATCATTAGAATGATACAAATTCTTCTGATGTCCAATTCACAATTCAGTTTTCCAATTAATTTAGCATTTTATTCAGAAAGAGCTCTCTGTCAACTAACAATCCAAACGTGTCAAATTCTGGTCAGAGCTCACAATGGTGACTCTGAAATCTTGGCAAGGTTCTTCTGAATCAGAAGAAGAGATTCATTTATGTTCAGTATAATATTTATGTATGGACTATATTTTAATGCATCCTTTAGCAAGTCATCATTCCTGGTTAGTGTATCAGGTGTGGTTGTAAGTAATGTGAGTGCTTTTTTTAGATGGCTTGTAAATGGCTTCTGAAGGCAATTGTAAAAGAAGAGTTAAAAATGTCTTCAATAACTCCAATACTATATGAATATATGCTTCCCACAGCTACCATAATGAAAAAATCACTTTCTGTATTTACTCTGCACGTGTGAGAGGTTACAGAGATGAGGAAGTCTTGGCCCTGTCCTCAAGGATATTGTTGTCTAGTTGAAGAGTTTAACAGGTCAATAGGCATTTATTTATAGTGCAATGTGTTAAGTGCTCTACAGAAGAAAGCACAGGTTCAGTAAGAGCCCAGAAGAAGAACAGATAACCAAGTTAGAGAAGCCTTTGTAAATTGGAATGAAAACATATATTTGGATAGATAAGTTCTGAGATGTTCATGTCACATATTGTGTCACAATATCTATGTTTATATCTCATATTTTGGCATTCTTTTTAGTGACAAAATCCTTAGCAAAACATTCCACATGAGAAATAATTACATTGTTTTGTCTTCTCTATTACAAGCAATTGATACACTCAGGTACAGAAAAAAAAGGTTTAGGAACTTTATTTGACCTCTTTGTTTTGATACCTTGTAGCTAAACTAACTGGGTTAGTATGAGATGAACAATGAATCCAAAATAAAGAGTTACATTCTAAATGGAACAGAGGTATTCGTCATGATGAGTATAAATGTTTATTTTTCTCCTATAAACTCCAGTCATAGTATGTGTTCTAATGTGTTTCTGATTTTCTTGGTGACGTGAATTAAAGATTCAATTACTCCCAATCAATAGCCAAGTATGCCAATCTGAACACTAGCACACCTAGTATATGTTTTCTTAGTGTAGCTCATAATCTAATTTTCTTTTCCTTCTCTACTTCTCTTCTTTGCACTTTCTATAGAATGACTGTTCTTGTTGAACAGTGAATTGAACAAGAGTGAGGAAGATGGGAATTAGATCGTGTTCCGAACTGACAAAATTAGGCTGTGGAAATCAAAATGTATCTAGGGACAGTTACCTTGAAGACAGAATTGAAGGGATATTCTTCCTCTCTGCCCTAGACCAATAGGTCCAACTGAATTAATTCAGCTGGCAAGCTATTTAAAAAATGCTATGTGTGTGAAATAGATTTACAGGGAAAATAATGTTAACTCTAAAGCACTCTGTGGCTAAGTACATTTCACATTAGCAGACGTTGACTCTAGAGAAGAAGAAAACCACAATGATTTTCAATCATTAATAATCAGTCTTCAAATCCTAAGTAAGCAGCATGGAGAAGTAATTTTTCCCTTTTTGCCATCGTGATCCACAAAACCACGGATGGTTTGAAGCGTAGATTCAATTTAATTCAATGCATATTTCTTGAAGATTTGCTAGGTGCTATGTGCTGGAGATGTGGTAATACACCAGACAGACATAGTTCCTGTCCTCACGGAGTTTCCAGTCTGGCAGGCAAAACAGATACAACACAAGAGTTATAAGTATTATGACTGTTGTGAAAGAAAAGTAGATGAGGTCGGGAGTATAAAAGAGGGCTTAATTTAGCCTTGAAGCAGGTAGCTATGGTCAGAGTCTTATCTACACTGTAGCTTGGATATGGGAAGGGTAGAGGAGAGAATATTCAGGCTCTATTTTTTGTAGCTGAAATATGCTTAAAAGTCACTGGGACACTTTCTTCAGGGGACTTGGATGTGGGAGAGTCTCTCCCTGGTTCGCGTGCTTTATATGCACTTATTTCCTCTCTAAGCTGGAGTGCCTATTACTCTTTATATTCCCCTCAAGATAATGGAGTCATTTCTTAAGTGCTGAACTTCCCGAGCTCTGTAACTTCTAAGTGTTAAACTTCCCATGCTTTGTAACTCTTCTAGAAGGGTTAACCCTTAGCCATCATTTAGGAACTCTTTTAGGTATGTTCTCCAATAATTATATGGCATTCTCAGACCCAGCACAATGTCTTTACCCTCCTTCCATCTGGCTTCAGAATCTTGTCTCCTAGTAGGAAATGTAAGGAGTTAAATTTGGTTTTTGTCACTCCTATTGTTCATTCACTGAGAGTCTTCTGTGCCAAAGAGTGTACTGTGAGTAAGAGCCAGTTTTCTCTATTAACGAAAACTACCATAGGACAAGAAAGTAATTTTTAATAAAGTAGAAAGGCACTGTGAAATCTAA
>CM052901.1:37081183-37103548 GCA_028534135.1 Potos flavus | reverse complement strand
AGCCAAACTATGGAAAGAACCTAGATGTCCATCAACAGATGAATGGATAAAGAGGATGTGGTATATATATACAATGGAATACTACGCAGCCATCAAGAGAAATGAAATCTTGCCATTTGCAACGACGTGGATGGAACTAGAGGGTATTATGCTAAGTGAAATAAGTCAATCAGAGAAAGACAATTATCATATGATCTCTCTGATGTGAAGAATTTGAGAGGCAGGGTGGGGGGTCGTGGGGGGTGGGGGAGGGAAATGAAACAAGATGGGATCAGGAAGGGGACAAACCGTAAGAGACTCCTAAACCCATGAAGCAATCTGAGGGTGGCTGGGGTTTGGGGGTAGGGATAGGGTGGCAGGGTCATGGACATTGGAGAGGGTATGTGCTATGGTAAGTGCTGTGAAATGTGTAAGCCTGATGATTCACAGACATGTACCCTAGGGCAAATAATACATTATATTTTAATAAAAAATTAAATAAATAAATAAGTAAATAAGTTTTAATACCAAAACAAACAAACAAACAAAATAAAGTTGCTTTCTGGGGTAAAAAGAAGTATATACAAAAGAGTTGGGGATCAGTACTTTTTTCTGTGTTCCACAAGTATTCTGCAGAAAGCCTGGTAAATTGTCTGTCTGCAGATCTATCCTGTTGTGGGTGAGTAAGACGTAGAGGAGAGAGTGCAGCTTTTCCTTCACACCCAGCTCTGACTGACCTAGTAGATAAAAGATACCCCTGGAAAACACTGAATTAGGAGGAAGATCTGCGTTCTAATAGTCCCCACAGTGCTACTGACTGACACTAACCCGGTGTAACTCATTTCCCTTCTCTGGGACTCAGTTTCACCATCTCTAAAAATGAGAAGGTTCAACCATAATTCTGTGGCTTTCTTCATAGCCTTAGGCATTCCACAGAGACACTATTAGGAGGAATTCTGGTGGGCAAAGGTTTACACTCACGCATACCCTCAACCCTTTGTTTCCAACAAGAGCAGCTCAGCTTTTATATCCAGTCAAGAAATGGGTGGAAGACATGAACAGACATTTCTCTAAAGAAGGCATACAAATGGCTAACAGACACATGAAAAAAATGTTTGACATCACTCAGCATCAGGAAAATACAAATCAAAACCACTATGAGATACTACCTTACACATTTTAGTCAGAGTAGCTAAAATAAACAACTCAGGAAACAATAGATGGTGAGGATGTGGAGAAAGGTGAACCCTCTTACACTGTTGGTGGGAATGGAAATTCATGTAGCCACTTTGGAAAACAGTATGGAGGTTCCTCAAAAAGTTAAAAATAGAACTACCATATGACCCAGGAATTGCACTACTAGGTATTTATCCAGATGATACAAAAATAGTGATTTGAAGGGGTACATGCACCCCAATGTTTATAGCAGGAATGTTCACAATAGCCAAAATATGGAAAGATGTCCATTGACAGATGAATGAATAAAGAAGATGTGGTGTATATATATACATTGGAATACTAGTCGGCCATCAAAGGAATGAAATCTTGCCATTTGCAATGATGTGAATAGAACTAGAGGGTATTATGCTAAGTGAAATAAGTCAGTCAGAGAAAGACAAATGTTATATGATTTCACTCATATGTGAATTTAAGAAATAAAACAGCTGAATATCAGGGGAAGAGAAGGAAAAAATACAGAAAGGGAGGCAAACCATGAGACTCTTAACTATAGGAAACAAAAACAGTTAAATGTTCATCTTCTTTCATGTTTTCATCTCTACATATAATTTCATTCAACCAAAAAGGCCCATATCTTTTACAAAAATTATAAGTTGTTGTACCAGATAATTTCTAAGAAGTATGATTTTTTATTTCTTTAGGTATCCTGTTCCAAAACGCCCTCATGCTGCTGGATAATTCAGAAAGCCAGCTGGTGTAGGAGGATGTGGCTTAGACACATAGAACCTTAGAAGGGTAAAAATCCCTGAAGGCCTAAAGGGAAATAATTTCCTCTTCTTGTATGTATATTTGCTGCTGCTGAGTTAAGATATGACAAAAGTGGAAGATGGACTCTTCCTCTGGATGTAGCCAGAGGGGTTCCCTTGAATGAGGTCAGTGGAGCTAATAGTCCAAGCCCAGACAGATGTAGTTTAAAGAGTAGATACTCCCGTGGTGTCAATTACCAGTGTCTTGTACTTCCATGGTCAGCTAGGAAGGGCCTCAGGTCTGGAATTGTTTCTGAATGCAGAGTCTCTTGCAGTAAGAGAGGAACAAGCCTTAGAAAGCTTTTAGTTTGTAGAATTGCCCTTTGTCTTTGGATGGGACTATGTGGGCAGGGGAACCAGTTCTGAAGAACTATCTAGGCAGGATGATGCCTAGGGGCCATAGAACTGAGAGGTGAGCTGGGATATGGAGGGGGAGAAGCAGACAATGTTTCTATAAACCCATCCTGCTTAATCAAAACGTGATCATTGTTATGGACTGAATGTGTGTGTTCCCTCAAAATTCCTATGTTGAAATCCTATCCCCTAATGTGATGATAGTAGGAGTTGGGACCTTGGAAGGTAATTAGATCATGATAGAGGAGCCCTCATGAATGGATTAGTACTCTTCTAAAATGGAACCCAGAGAGCTCTCTCATCCTCTTTCTGCTAAGTGAGGATAAAATAAGAAGAAAAAGTCTAAAGCCCAGGAAGCTCTCACCAGAACCTAACCATGCCTGAACCTTGATCTCAGATTTCCAATTTCCAGAATGGTGAGAAATTTGTTTATAAGCCACCCAGTCTGTGGTACTTTGCTATAACACATGAACAAAGACAATCATCTTGAGGGACTTTGAGATCCAAAGAAAAACACACATTACTTTTATTTGGGATTTTTATAATCAGAAACGGACTTTAGAAATTTGATTTTATACTATTTTTATTGTGATTATTTCATTTAGTTTCCTCTTCATTTTGCTAAAGTTGCTTTTGAAAATGTCATGCCATAATTATTATCCAAAGGAAATTTATTTCCACATAGAGTATCATGTCATATTTCTTTAGGACTATTCTTGGTTGGGTTGGCATCATAGACATATGACCTGTGCAGTTGTTTTGTTTACTGCTCCACTGTTGTTTTCTTGAAATTCTTAATAACTTTTGAACAAGGGATCCTGCATTTTCATTTCGTGCCAAATTCCTCAAATTAGTCATTGCTGGTATCTATCTTATCCTAATTTCACTAGGTTATATGGTCCATGGGTGGTGGTAGGGAAAAATGTGGACAGAAATGTGATTTGTTGCAGACCCCAGACATCCAGAGTTTGTCATCAAGCCTATCAAGTTGAACTGGATAGAAATTGAGATGACCCTGGTTCTCGAGAGTGGGAGGTGAAGTGTGAAGTTCCATGAGATCTAGGTATAGTCATTTCTATGTTGTCACATATGAATATTTTTGAGGTGCTTTTGAAGAGTTAATGTTAACTCTTTCATAAACTTGGCTACAGAGGCAAAGCAGATAGAGTGCTGCATTAATATTTATTACTGCCACCAGATAAGAAAAAAGGAAACTGCTAATAGCTGCCTATCACTCTAAAATGCTATTTACAGTACAGATTAATAAGTGAATGCTGGCATACGCCTTGCATGCTCTCATAGGAGAGGTATTGAGGCATTATTAAAATTACTTATTGTATTGTTTATAGCATTCTCACAAAGGTGTCAGGATGAGGCCAAATATTATGGTTAACATTGCAGAATTGTAGGCATCAGAGAGAAGAAATGTATCTCAGCCTTAGCAACCTAGAGTTGAGCTCTGGGTTAACATGCATGACAGATTAAAAATCCATTTCATTGCCATTGGATATAATGGCACCAACTGAGTTGTTCGCTACTGACCCATTATCACCAGGATGCATACTCTAAGGGGTTCTTTGTGAGAAACATTGGGCCTCCTTTTTTTTTCCCCACAGAATCTTCTTGGAATTAGCAACAGAAATGTGCTAGCTATATGTGGGCAGTCTGTGGCTGTAGAGCTTTAAGACAAATTAGTTTGCTAGCCAATAATCAGAGACTTCCCAATACCTCTTCTGAATAGGTAAAGAGTCATCTCTCTCTTTTTGGTCTGTTAAAGAAAATCCAAAGAGTGACGCCTGGGTGGCTCAGTGGGTTAAAGCCTCTGCCTTCGGCTCAGGTCATGATCTCGGGGTCCTGGGATGGAGCCCCACATCGGGCTCTCTGCTCAGCAGGGAGCCTGCTTCCTGCTCTCTCTCTGCCTGCCTCTCTGCCTACTTGTGGTCTCTCTCTCTCTGTCAAATAAATAAATAAAATCTTTAAAAAAAAAATCCAAAGAAAGCATGGATACCCTAACTTCTCTCATGCTAGGGAAAGAGCTTTAAGAAGAGTGTGTCAGACTAATAAAGCTTATTTTTATTAGCCTTTGTTATTTGCAGCTTACATCACCCCATCTGGAAACAGGCTATCATGTGTCTTCTCATTTTTTAAGTTGTATATGGGTCTTCCACCAGCACGTACTCTTGGTGCTCAGGGACTCATAGTGGTCCCTTATAGTTCCTGAAATCAATCTTGCTCTGAAATGGAGCCTCCCAGTTTGTAGCTTCTCCCCCCTACAGTCATTTAGAGTTATTGATTTGCACTGAAAGCAATGAAAATTGGAGCACGTTTTTTAATAGACTTTTTTCCCAAGGACTGCCAGGAAGTTTGGCCCCTTTTCCAATATTATGGAGGTTTTTTTGACTTAGTGCCTTATTCTTGAGGTATTTTGGTATTTGAGGGTACCAACTGAGGATCATGCCCCACAAGCACAACTGACTACATGTGTGAGTACAGCCAGTAACAATCCACATCAAAGGATATCACTCCTCTCCTTAAGATTTTATTCTCTCTGATCTGTTAGAATGCTGGGAAGGCCCATACTATGCCTTTCCTTTGCGTTTACTGCTTTCCTTAACCTGAATGCCTTCCTTTGTTCTTTCTCCCTGCCCAAACCCAACCTTCATCATTCCCTCATGTGCCACCATCTTTATGAAGTCTTCTCAAAGTACATCTCAAGTCCATCATCCTGTTCTTGAAATTCAGATGGTACTTAAGCTCTCTGCCATAATATTATTTACTTAGCTATCCTACACCTTAAGTTTTTTTTGTTGTTGTTGTTATTGTTTTAGGTCTCTTTAGCCATAGAGTTCCTACAGGGTATATATTTATTTATTTATTTTCCAGCCTGCAGAGCACCGGCACCACTTAGTAAAGACATAATTGATTATTAAGTCAGTGGAACAGTTAAATCATTGATGGCTTTATTAAGAACATGAATATTATATGAAAAGAGCAATCTTCACAAAAACTAGCTCGTTAGGTTAACCTAGGACACAAGGCTAGGAAATCTATTGGAGAAAAAAAGGAAAGGAAGAATACTTCAGGTGTTGCTTAGAATAATAATCAAAAAAGAGATTATTCCTGTTTTAAGATCAGGAAACCAAGGCATAGGGATGTTAACTGAGTTGCTCAGAATTACCTATCTAGTAAGTGACAGAACTAAAACTTGAATCCCAGTTCTCTGACTAAATGCTATGCTCTTCCCCACTGTAAAACATGATATCCTAGCAACTGTGGGTAGGTGAGAGTCCTTCACTTTTTCTGTGTCTTTCTTAAAATGTAACACTCAGGGAAGTATGTGTGTGTATGGGAAAGGAGAGTTGGGGAGGGGGGAAGAATAGCTATTTACTCACTTCTTTGAATTTTGAGTGCTGGCTAATTGTAATATGTGAATCAAAACTGTAATGTCAATCTCTTTTCATCTTCATCCTCATTCTTGTAACGACTCATCCCCTCCCCCATGTCACTCCTCTTCACATTCCATTTTTCTCCACCTCCCACCAAATATCTAATTACAGTTTTGCAAGAGGAAGTTACAGACTAAATGCTGCTATATTCACACCTTGAATTTACATCGATTTTACTGAATCGACTCTGACTGCCACTTTGTGTTGCATTCCCATAGCAGAATGGGAGAAAGAAAAAAAAAACTGAAAGCTCAGCAACCACAGCTCCTAGATCTTGTGCATTTATAACTTTGCTCTTCCTTGACAAGTTACCTATTTTTCTAACTTTGTTTTTGAAAAGGAGATACAAATTAGAATGATACCATAATAATTATATTTTGATTACTTTGTATTTGAAAAGTACATAGAAGGATGTTGCTCTGTAGTAACAGAAAGTAAAGGGGTTTTGTTTTGTTTTGTTTTTGATAAGAGATGGAGAAGGTATAAAAAAGCTTGTAAAAGCATCCTGAGAACTCTAGTCTCTCTGACCTACTATAGTAATAATCAGAGGGCCTCTGACACATCTTTCTACCTACAGTGGCCCTAAACGTAGGCTCAGTGTCACTTGTGCTCAGAAGGAAAAAGATTAAAAATAAAAATCAAAAGACGCTGCCTGAGTAGGGAAAAAAAAACCAAAACTGAACAAACCAGAATGGAATAGGAACATTAAATACCAGACTAAGGAACTTTGATTTTAGCTTAAAGGCAATTGAGAACTATTGAAAGTATGGCAGAAAGAGATTAAACAAGGTGCCTAGGCTCTAATGACTAATTGATGGCTGAGCTAGAACTAAAAGTCCTTTACTTCAATTCCTATGTATTGGGTTGTTTCTCTAAGTAACAGCATTTGGGATAGAAATATAAAAGTGTAGTGATTATATGTAAGTGATGAATCACTAAATACTACTCCTGAAACCAATACTACACTATATGTTAACTAAGTTGAATTTAAATAAATTTTTTGAAAAAGTCAAATAAGAGGGGCGCCTGGGTGGCTCGGTGGGTTAAAGCCTCTGCCTTCGGCTCAGGTCATGATCTCAGGGTCCTGGGATGGAGCCCCACATCGGGCTCTCTGCTCAGCAGGGAGCCTGCTTCCCCCTCTCTCTCTGCCTGCCTCTCTACCTACTTGTGATCTCTCTCTCTCTCTCTGTCAAATAAAAAAATAAAATCTTTAAAAAAAAGTCAAATAAGAAAAAGAAATATAAAAGTGCAGTGATTAAGGGATTGGGCTCTAGACCCAGATGTCTGTTTATATTTCATTTCTACCACCGTATAACTGTCTGAACTTGGGTCCCAGTTTCCACATCTGTACAATGGGAATAATAAGAGTACTTATGTCATCAGATTGTTTTGAGGATTAAATGAGATAGTGTGTAAAGATTTAGCACAATGCTTTTGGCACATAGTAAGTACTTAATAAATGGTGGTTGCCATTAAAAAGAAAAGGGAAGGAAAGAGAGGGGAAGGGAAAAGAAGACAAAAAAGAAAAGAAAAAGGAAGAGAAAAGGAAAAGAAAAAACAACCAAAGATCAAATATTGCTGTCTTGGAGTCAGATCACATTTGGGGATGTGAACTGTCCTGGATCCTGAGCCCTTGCCTGATTTTTAATGTCTTGTTTGATCAAAGGTCTGAATGTTCCTTTCAGCTTTGCTTGAGTTGCTGGGTCTCTTGTCTCCATCCACCCTGTGAAATGATATCCGTTTTGCTGCCATCCACATCTTGATGCTAGAGGGTAGTACTGTCATCATGGCTTGGCTCCCCTCACCATGAATAATATTTTTTCAAGTCTCCTTCCAATCTCACCTCAATTGTCACCTCATCTGAAAATTCTTCCTTGACCAACTTATATAAAGTAACTACCCCTACCCCATCCCTTCAGGAACATTCAATCCCATTATTTTATTTTGTTTTTCCATAAAATATAGTATACCTGAGATTACCTAATGTATTTATTTATTTATTGCCTGATCTTCTCCACTGAAATTTAAGCTACTTAAGGGCAGAGGCCCTGTCCGTCTTATATTCAGCATTTTTTTCTTAAGCTCCCAGTACAATACCTGGAAAAGAGTAGGTGCTCAATAACAATTTGCTGGATGAATGAATGAATGAATGAATGAATCTGGTAGGTGCTTATTGAACAGTTATTATGTACTTAAAACCTGACTACCTGTTTTGGAGAATAGATACAGCTGGCTTCCTGGAGAGTTTACCAATAGAAATGCCAGACTTTAAAAGGTTGATGTGTGCCGAGTTTCTCGTTTCCTGTCACTGTGGCTTTCACAGCAGCAGTAGTTCAGGAACTATTTCAAGCTTCATGGGCCAAGATATTTTCAGCTCTCTCTATAGAGCTGCACAGTTTGGTTCAGTTTTAGGAAAGTTTCCAGCCACCTTACTTCCTCCTAATTCACTGTTGGACCATTGAGTTCTAAAAACATTGGCATGGTGAAATCTATCTCCTAACATAGGCCCCAAATGATTTTGAAGGTAAGTAAATATACTTGGGAAGCTGATGTTTTGCCAAGAGTTTTGCCATGTGGTAAAGGTAAAGACCATTAATACAGTGACTAAGTAGACTTCTTCATAGTGACTGGTATTTTTAGGAATTTTCCCTATTGCCTTCTCTATAAGAAGAAATGGAAAGTCGTAAGAGGAAGCCCTGATAAGAAGAAAAATCATTTTCCCCAAGTGCAGAGGGTAGGAAACTCAGTGGCTGCTACTAGTGACATCTGCCACCAAGGCCATGTAGTACATAGTTTATTCTAGGAACCATGCTAAGTGCTTTACTTGCATCTCCTCTAAGGAACAGAAAGACACTTTAGGGTTGAGAATGAAAGAATTTCATTTTTGCTATATATCACTAGGCCATTTATTTTACTGGGATAAAACACATCAACATCCTATTTTAAGGATATCAGAGCGTGCTGTTTTAAGGACCTTAACTGTGCTTTTTTTTATTGCTTCTTTCCACAATCCTGGGGTAACTCTACAATCTCTGGCTCTTAGGTTCATTATTCATTCGCCTTCTCTGGGCCTCTCCATCCACTATTTAGACAATGAGGCTAATGTTACAAGCTCCAACTACCAAACAGTACATTTACTCCTACCATCTAGGAGTGCTAGATGGCTGTTATTTCATTTTCTGTGTCTTGTAAAATGTTTATACAAATGTTGGGCATTCCTTTGGTCATTGTTAATGATTATCATTACTTGCCTGGGTTTCTTCATCCTGGAGCAGTACTAATGGTAACCAGTTCTTATCATTATATGTGGCTGCCTAGCAGAATCAAAGTACTCACAGTCCTTGGGTGATCAGATATTGAATAGTTTGCTGAATCTGGTAGTATTTTGGTAGTGATAGACATGGTATTTCAGAAATGAGATCTAAATTTAACTGAGCTATGATAGAGTTTTCCAGGTTTTAGTAGGTGTATGTTGGACTTTCTTTTTCAAAACTTATGAAATGTATTGTTTTTATATTATTTGATAAAGAAAACAATTTTGAATAGTCTTTTTATTGAGGTAAAATTGGTATACAACATTATGTAAGTTTCAGGTATACAATATTATAATTGATATTTGTATACATTACAAAGTGATTACTACCATTAGTCTAGTTACCATCTATCACCATTCACTTCAACTCCTTCACTCATTTTGCCCACCCTCCAGCCCCCTTCCCCTCTGGTAATGGCCAATCTATTCTCTGTATCTATAAGTTTGTTTTTATTTTGTTTCATATCTTTATTTTGTTCTTTCGATTCTACATAAAAGTGAAATCATAAGGTATGTGTCCTCCTCCACTGGACTTATTTCACTTAGCATAATACCCTAAAGGTCCATCCATGTTATCAAAAATGGCAAAATTTCCTTCTGTTTTATGGCTGAGTAGTATTCCATTGTATGTATGTGTGTACAGACACACACACACATACACACACACACCATATCTTCTTTACACATTCATCCATAGACACATAGGTTGTTTCCATAACTTGGCTATTGTAAATAATGCTGCAATAAACATATGGGTACATATATCTTTTTGGATTGGTGTTTTCATATTCTTTGGATAAATACCCAGAAGTATGATAGCTGGATCATATGGTAGTTCTACTTTTAAGTTTTTGGAAATCTCCATGCTATTTTCCATGCTGGCTACACCAGTTTACATTCCCACCAATCGTTCCCTTTTTTCCACATCCTAACACTTGTTTTTTCTTGTCTGTTTGATAATAACCATTCTAACAGGTGTAAGATAATATCTCATTGTGGTTTTGGTTTGCATTCCCCTGATTCTTAATGATGTTGAAGAACTTTTCATGTGCCTGTTGGGCATATGCATGTCTTCTTTGGTAAAATGTCTATTCAGATCCTCTGCCCATTTTTAAATCAAGTTGTTTGGTTTTTTTGTTGTTGAGTTGTATGTTTTTTATATATTTTGGATAGTAACCCCTTATCAGATACGGGTTTTGCAAATATCTTCCCCCGTTCAATAGGTTGCCTTTCCATTTTGTTGATGGTTTCCTTTGCTGTGCAAAAGTTTTATTAGTTTGATATAGTCCCATTTGTTTATTTTTGCTTTTGTTTCCCTTGCCTTGGCATCAGATCTACAAACACATTGCTAAGAATGATTTCAAGGAGACTCTGTTTTCTCCTAGGAATTTTATGGTTTCAGGTCCTACATTCAAGTCTTCCATCCATTTCGAGTTAATTTTTGTGTATAGTATAAGATAATAATCTATTATCATTCTTTTGCATATGACTGTCCAGTTTTCCCAGCAGCATTTATTGAAGAGACTTTCCCCATTGTATATTCTTGCCTCCTTTTTTGTAAATTAATTGGCCATATATGTTTCTGGGCTCTCTATGCTGTTCCATTGATTTATGCACCTTTTTTTTATGCCAATACCATACTATTTTGATTACTATAGCTTTGTAGTTGAAATCAGAGAGTATGAAACCTCCAACTTTGCTCTTCTTTCCTAAGATCTCTTTGGCTATTTAAGATATTTTGTGGTTCCATACAAATTCTAGGATTATTTGTTCCAGTTTTGTGGAATATACCATTGGGATTTTGATAAGGATTGCAATGAATCTGTAGATTACTTTGGGTAGTATGGACATTTAAACAATAATAATTCTTCCAATCCATAAGCATGAAATATATTTCCCTCTATTTGTGTCTTCATTTTTTTAAATCAGTACCTTTTCCTTTTCAGTGTACAGGTCTTTCATCTCCTTAAATTTATTCCTAGGTGTTTTGTTCTTTTTGATGCAGTTGTAAACATGATTATTAATTTCTCTTTCTGATAACTTGGTATTAATGTAAGGAAATGCAACAGATTTTTGTATATTGCTTTTGTATCCTGCAAATTCATTTAACCTCAGTTTTTTTTGAGGGGGTGGAATCTTTAAGGTTTTCTGCATATAGTATCATGCCATCTTTGAACAGTGGTAGTTTTACTTCTTCCCTTTAGATTTGGATGTCTTTTATTTCTTTTTCTTGACTTACTGCTGTGGCTAGGGCTTCCAATACTTTGTTGAATGAAAGTGGCAAGAATGGACATCCTTGTCTTTTTCCTTATCTTGAGGAAAAGCTTTAATATTTTCATTGTTGAGTATGATATTAGTGGTAGGTTTGTCATATAAGGGCTTTATTATGTTGAGTTACATTCCCTCTATGCCCACTTTGTTGAGAATTTTTATCATAAATGGATGTTGATTTTATAAATGAGTTTTCTGCATTTTATTGAGATGATCATATGATTTTTATCCTTCATTCTGTTAATGTGGTGTATCACATTGATTTGCAGATGTTGAGCCATCCTTGCATCTTTGGAATAAATCCTGCTTGATCACAATGTATCATCCTTTTAATGTATTATTGAATTTGGTTTGCTAGTATTTTGTTGAGCATTTTAGCATCTATGTTCATCAGGGATAGTAGCCTATAACTTTCTTTTTTGTGGTGTTCTTGTCTGGTTTTGATATCAGGGTAATGTTGGCCTCATAAAATGAGTTTGGAAGTATTCTCTCCTCTTCGGTTTTTTGGAAGAGTTTGAGAAGCATAGGTATTAAATCTTTGAATGTGCGAAAAAATTCACCAGTGAAACCATCTGGTCCTAGACTGTAGTTTGTTGGAAGGTTTTCATTACTGATTTAATCTCCTCGCTAGTAATTGATCTATTCAGATTTTCTATTTCTTCTTGAGTCAGTCTTAGAAGATTGTATGCTTCTAGGAATTTATCCATTTCTTGTAGGTTGTCCAGTTCGTTGACCAGTATTGGTTCATTGTTGTCGCTTATGATCATTTGTATTTCTGTGGTAATCAGTTATAACTTCTCTTTCATTCCTGCTTTTATTTATTTGAGCCCTCTCTCTTTTTATCTTGGTGAATCTAGCTAAAGGTTTGTTAATTTTGTTTATCTTTTAGAAGAACCAGCTCTTAGTTTCATTGATCTTTTTTATTACCATTTTAGTTTCTATTTCACTTATTTCTGCTCTAACCTTTATTATTTCCTTTATTTTACTATATTTGGGCTTCTTTTATTCTTCTTTTTCTAGTTCTTTTAGGTACAAAGGCATATTGTTTGAGATTTTTCTTATTTCTTAAAGTAGGTCTATATCACTATAAACTTCCCTCTTAAAAGTATTTTTCTTACATTCCATAGATTTTCGTTTTCATTTCTCTTCAGATATTTCTTTTTATTTTTCCATTGATTTCTTCTTTGACCCAATGGTTGTTGGTTAGTATTTGTGAGCTATGGCAAGGACAAGGGAGGGTGCTAATATGTTGTCATTCTGCTCATGTCCCCTGGGGGCGCCTCTGTAGCTTCTGGATGTGTGGCAAACCTGAAGCCTGCCCTCAGTTGAAGCTCCAGGAAAGGAAAATAAGACTTTTTCATATAAAGACTGGGGATGTGTTTCATTTTTTTTTTATTATGTTCAGTTAACCACTGTATAGTACATCATTAGTTTTTGATGTGGTGTTCAGTGATTAGTTGTGTATAACACCCGGTGCTTATCACGATACATGCCCTCCTTAGTACCCATCACCCGGTTATACCATCCCCCTACCCCCCTCCCCTCTGAAACCCTCAGTTTGTTCCCCAGGGTCCATGGTCTCTCATGGTTCATCTCCCTTTCTGATTTCTCCCCCTTCAGAACATAAGCAATAGCATGGGGATGTGTTTCAATCTGATGTTTGTGCAGTGCCCTGAGGGGTGGTATCCTGCCAAAGACTGTCTCTGTAATTGTTTCAGACATACGGGGCCTAGAAATACAATTTCCTCCTTGCCACTGGAGCCAGGTACTCAAGGTGCATCGCCTGTACTCAAGGGGTTGCAGTCATATCAAGGCCTACTACAGCTGTGGTGCTCAGGGACCAGGTACTCAGCTGACTCAGCCATGGTAAGGCAGGCTGCAGGTGTCACACAAGAAGGCAGAGTGCTTGGCTGGCCTGGCTTTGGTGTGCAGGGGCTGGGCTCTGGGCTGAGGTGGAGTGGGTCATGGCCGTTATGCATGGTGAAAGGGTAGTGGGCTGTCCTGCTGTGGCATGCTGGGTTGTGGTGTCAGCATCCTGACAGCTCTGGCAGGCCACTCCCACCGGAGCTAGAAGACTAAGGGCAGAGGAGTGCAAAAATGGCACTAGCCTGCATTGGCATCAATAAGGTGAAAGAAGAAAAATGAAAAAATGGTATCTGCCAGTACCTCTGTCTGTGGGAAAAGTCCCAACAGGTTCCTGTCCCTTTGGTAGGTGCTTTAAGATTAACAAATGAGTCTCCTTCACATATGGTCTAGGTCCTTTCAAACAGTTGATTTTGTACTGGGTCCTGGGGCCAGTGTATCTGTGCATGAGCCTTTTAAGAACAGATTTTCCATTTCTTATAGCCCCATGGTTGTCCTAGAAGTAAGCCCCATTGGTTTTCAATGCCAGATGCTTTGGGGGCTCTTCTCATTAGTGCAGTTCCCAGGATTGGGGTGCCTGATATGGGACACAATCCTTACTTCTCAGTGACAAGATCTGTGTATGAGATCCATTCTGGCTATGGGTCACCACACCTGGAGTAGGTTTTCTTGGAAGACCATGTCTCTGCTTCTCCTACTCATCTCAATGTGGCCTTTTTATCCGTTGTAGCAGAGGTGGTGTTCAGCCAGCTTTTAGGTCCTTTTCAGAGGGAATTGTTCCACATATAGCTTTAGATTTGTTATGTTTGTGAGAGGAGGTGATTTTAGGAATATTCTATGCCACCATCTTGAACCCCACTTGCCTTGAATAGTCTTAAGGCAGTAGTTAACATTTAAATTTGCTCTTCCCACCAGGAGATTTCATTATAAATCTAACTATTCATATGTAATCTCACACATCTCATACAGTAATGTTATTTGCATAACAAGAAATCATTTCCCTAAGGAATGCTGAGCATGTCCTACACACATCAGTATGGCTTTATGGAAAATATTCTGACGTCTAGGTGTTTCTCATGGACATTAATGAGGTCAATACCCTCACCTGTCATCCTGAATTAGAAATCACTCCTGGATCTTATTGTGCCCTCAGGGCTAGTAAATATACTCCATGCCCCTGGACCCAAATAACATATCAGCAGTGGCCTTTACCTTCCTTGGGCCAGTCTACATAGGTCCTGAAATAGAGCATGCTTTCAAGTTTGGAGTTTAAATTGGGTCAGAAGAGAAATGAAATACCTTCTTTTTAGACTCTTCCATGCTTCCTCCATTTTCATTCTAATATTTTTGACACCAAGTTTCTTTCAATCCTGCCTTAAGAGACTCTTTCTGTAAGATTTAAAATAAACAGGATATCTGCAAATAACAAAATATAAAGAAGTATTGGGGCTCAGTTGGTTAGGCATCTGCCTTAGGCTGGGGTCATGGTCCCAGGGTCTTGGGATTGAGTCTCACATCTGGGATGCCTGCTCAGCAGGGAGCCTGATTCTCCCCCTCCCACTCCCCCTGCTTGTGTGCTCTCTCTCTTTCTCTCTGTCAAATAAATAAACTATTAAAAAATAAATAAAAATAGGGGCGCCTGGGTGGCTCAGTCGGTTAAAGCCTCTGCCTTCGGCTCAGGTCATGATCCCAGGGTCCTGGGATCGAGCCCCGCGTCGGGCTCTCTGCTCAGCAGGGAGCCTGCTTCCCCATCTCTCTCTGCCTGCCTCTCTGCCTACTTGTGATCTCTCTCCTCTCTGTCAAATAAATAAATAAAATCTTTAAAAAAATAAAAAATAAAAATAAAAATAAAAAATAAATAAAAATAAAGGTAAGTATCTTTCAAATACATAGGATTCATTTTCCACACATACCATAACAATGATAGGATGTATGTGTGCGTGTGTTTGTGTGTGTGTGTGCGTGTAATTATGCAATCAGATACTATTCTTTATGGATCTATGATAGATTCACAGGTATTTTCAATGATTGGTGAAATCTAATGGTGAGTGTATGTTATTCACTTAGCATTCACTTATCATTCCAGGTTGGGTTTAAAAACTGTCTAACAACTGCTTTACAGAACTAATATTATTTATATTCATTCATTTCAGTCAATTCCTAAACAAAAGCTTCAGAGAAAACAATTTAACAATTTAACAAAAAAACAATCTTTGGCCTTGCCCAAGATATATGCCTAATGGTTGTCCTGTCATTATATATTGCATTACCTGCCTTTATCATGGTACTACATTATGGCAGGGATTAATTTCTTGTATATACAAGAAAAAGAAGAAATAGTTCTCTACCCATCTCTCTACCTGAATCAACATCAAATGCATGCAGATATGATTCATGAATATGAGTTAGTGTAGACAATATGACAGACTAGATATCCTTGGAATCAAGTGGAGTGCTTTAAAGAAAAAAGCCTCATGCATGGATCCCAACCTGGGGATTCTGTTTAAGTGGTAGATAATGGGACTCTAGTATGAGTATTTTATTTTATTTTATTTTTTTACTTTTTTTCTATTAACATATAATGTATTATTTGCCCCAGGGTACATGTCTGTGAATCATCAGGCTTACACATTTCACAGCACTCACCATAGCACATACCCTTCCCAGTGTCCATAACCCAGCCACCCTATCCCTATCCCCGCTACCCCCCAGCCACCCTCAGTTTGTTTCATGAGTTTAGGAGTCTCATGGTTTATCTCCTTCCTGATCCCATCTTGTTTCATTTCCCTCGCTCACCCCCCACGACCCCCCGCCCTGCCTCTCAAATTCTTCATATCAGAGAGATCTAGTATGAGTATTTTTAAAATTGCCCAACATGAATCTAATCTAGCCAAGGTGGAGAACCATTCCTCTAGGTCAGATTTGGAAGACATTTTCTGTAAAGGATAACATAGTAAATATTTTAGATTTTACAGGCCAGTCAGTATATGTTGCAACTACTCAATTTCCCACTGTAGTTGAAAGCAACCATAGAAAATACAGAAATGAATGATTGTGGTTGTGAATAAAACTATAAAAACAGGAAGGAGAGCCATATTTGGCCCAAGGGCAGTAATTGCTGACTTCTACACTAGGTCACTGGTTCTTCAATTTTAGTATTCATCAGATCACCTAGAGGGCTTATTAAACTACAGATTGTTGGGCTCCTCCCTAGAAGTTTCTGATCTTAGATGAAGGAGGGGAGCAAGAATTGGATTTCTAAAAAGTTTCTAGATGATGCTGATCCTGCTTGTCTTAAAACCATACTTTGATAACCAATGATCTAGACCCTTTTAGCTCTAGTCCATTTTCCACATTGCTTCATGATTACTCTACTACAGCCTATTTTTAGCCAATTTTTAAAGTTAGTAGATTTTTTTCAGGTGTCTGTTGGCAATTTGTATGTCTGCTTTGGAGAAATGTCTGTTCATGTCTTCTGCTCATTTCTTGACTGGATTATTTGTTTTTTGGGGTGTTGAGTTTGATAACTTGCATAAGGGAAATACAAATAAAAACCACAATGAGAAACCACCTCACATCAGTCTGAATGGCTAAAATTAACAAGTCAGGGAACAACAAATGTTGATGAGGTGGGGAAGAGAGGGGAACCCTTTTGCACTGTTGGTGAGAATGCAAACTGGTGCAGCCACTCTGGAAAATAGTATGGAGTTTCCTCAAAAAGTTAAACGTAGAGCTACCCTCAGACCCAGCAATTGCACTACTAGGTATTTACCCCAAAGATACAAATGTAATAATCTGAAGAGGTGCATGCACCCCAATGTTTATGGCAGCAATGCCACAATAATCAAATTATGAAAGACCCAAGATGTCTATCAACAGATGAATGGATAAAGAAGATGTGGTGCATATATACAATGGAATATTACTCAGCCATCAGAAGGGATGAATACTTACCATTTACATTGATGTGGATGGAACTGGAAGGTATTATATTGAGCAAAATAAGTCAGAGAAAGACAATTATCATATGGCTTCACTCATATGTAGAATATAAGAAACAGCGCAGAGGATCATAGGGGAAGGGAGGGAAAACTGAATGGGAAGTAATGAGAGAGGGAGACAAACCATGAGTGACTCTTATCTATAGGAAACAAACTGAGGGTTGCTGGAGGAGAGGTGGGTGGGGAGATGGAGTAATTGAATGATGGGTATTAAAGAAGGCACATAATATGATGAGCACTGGGTGTTATATGCAACTGATGAATTACTGCATCTGAAACTAATGGTGTACTATATGTTGGCTAATTGAATTTAAAGAAAAAATAAAGTTAGTGGAAGAGCAGAATAATTCTTAATATGATAAAATATATTAATAAAATATCAATACAAAACCAGCATCATAGTTAATTATAAAACTAAGAATATTCTCATCGAAGCTGGAAACTAGGCAATATCACCACTATTATTTGACTTAGTTCTGAATGTACCAGTTAATGCAATTAGATGAAAGAAGGAAATACAATATTTAAAAGTGGAGAAAAAGAGACACAATGATCATCATTTGCAAATGATATGATTGTTATATCTGGAAAATCCAAATACTAGTGGAACATTATTAGAATTATATAATATATACATATCTATAGAAATATAGAAAACTTATAATGGTTTCCCTGTATAAAAGCAGTTAAAACTTATAATTAATCTTATAATTAATATAATTATAATTAATTAATTATAATTAATCTGATCATTAAGAAATTTATAGAACCAATATGAAGAAAAAGTTTAAAACTCTATTGAGGGACATAAGTAGATAGAAAGAGATACCCTGTTCCTGGATAGAAAGACAATATTGAAAAGATGTTAAAATTTAATGTAATCCCAACTAAAATACCAAAGAACTTTGAACTAGGCATAATTATTCCAAAATGCATACAAAATATGAAAATAAACATGTGAGGATAAGTAGGAAAATTATGAAAAGTAGGAGTAATAAATAAGGATTAATTTTATAGTATATATTAAAAACTATAGTAATTAAGTTACAGGAATGAGAAGACATATCAAATAAATAAACTTTATCCCAGAGATAGAGCCAAACACTAATATAATTAAATAGCCATATTAAAATAGAAAATTATGTTGAAATTCACTCTGCATTTGAGAGAAAGGTAACTAAAAACTCCCTATTTCATTCTTTATACCAAAACTAATTCCAAAAAGATCACAGATTTGAAAATGAAATAAATAAAATTGTAAAAGTATTAGAAGTATCACTGGCTATGGATGGGAATAGGGTTCTTGAAATATAAAAAAGGCCTAAGAAACAAAATATAGAAACTCTAGTGGCAACTATTAGTAAATGTAACTGTATAAATTTTTTAATTCTGCACAGAAAACATACAGTGATCAAAGGCAAAAGCTAGAGAATATATTGCAGCACATGTGACAGATAAAAGGTTGGGCACCTGAGTGGCTCAGTCAGTTGAGTGTCTGATTCTTGGTTTTGGCTCAAGTCCTGGTCTTGGCATCATGAGATTGAGCTCTGAGTCTGGCTCCCTGCTTGGTAGGGAGTCTGCTTCTCTCCCTCTCCCTCTGTCCCTTCCTCCACTCATGCTCTTTCCCTCTCTCAAATAAATACATAAATACATTACAAAAGGCTAACAATTTGCATTATTATGAATCAATACAAGATCACTATTCACTGCAAAGAAAGGAGATAACCAGCAATGCCATGAAGAAAAAAAATGAAAAACATAGGGGTGCCTGGGTGGCTCAGATGGTTAAGCGGCTGCCTTGGGCTCAGGTCATGACCTCCAGGTCTTGGGATAGAGCCCTGTGTTGGGCTCCCAGCTCAGCTAGAAGTCTGTTTCTCTCTCTCCCTCTGCCTCTTCCCCTGCTTGTGCTCTCTCTGTCTCTCTCTCTCTCTCTCCAATGAATAAATAAAATCTTTGTTAAAAAACCCATAAATGGCTTATAAATTTAAGAAACAATCCTCAGTTTCACTCATGAGTAAATGCAGATTAAAGTGAATAATAAATATTTAATTTTGATAATATGTAGTGTTGGCAAGTGAACAGATAACATAGTTAGAAGCAAATCCATTACTAGAAATTTGTCCTACTGATTGGTAATTTTCAATCTGGGCTGACTTGCCACCAAAGGGACATTTGACAATGTCTGGAGACATTATTGATTGTCATAACAGGACAGGGGATACTACTAGAATCTAGTGGATAGAGGCCAGAGATAATACTAAACATCCTACAATGTATAGAACAACACCCTACAACAGAGAAATATCTGACCAAAAGTGTCAGTTATGCCGAGGTTGAAAAATCCTGTTATAGATATACATGTTTACACAGATGTATGTTCAAGGGTGTTCTTTGTAGCATTGTTTATAAAAACAAAAGACTGAAAGTGAGCTAAATGTTCATCAGTAGGAATCTGATCAAGTAAAATATGACATACCCACAGAGTGCTATTATGCAGTCTATAAGAAGACTAAGGTATATATATGCTGATAGGAAAATAATTACAAGATATGCTAAGTAAAGAAAATATAAAAATACAGAACATTGTATACAACATGTCCCCATTTGTAAAAAAAAAAAAAGAGTATACATGTGTGTATGTGCGTGTGTATATATTTAATGCATATATATTAAATATATTATACATGTATGTATAATTGCATATACATGTGAAAATCTGCAATAATGCACAATAAATTATTGAAAATGGTAAATGGTCACTCTTGGGTAGTAGATCTAGGGTAGAAGATCACTTTTTATTGTGTTCTCTTTTGTGCCATTTGAAATTTTACTTTATGAAAGTGTTATCTTCATATTTTTTAAGAAACTCAGGCTGATATTACTTCATCTTACCTTCCCAGGTCTCTCTCTCATTTTCTCCCTAAACAGAACCTACTATCCAGGGAAGATGGAACAAGGTATTCATTCATTCATTCATTCATTCATTCACTCTGTGCCCTCTGCCTATGAACTTCTTCCAGTTCCCATTCTTTCGCCCTTTAAAATCCCTCAAGGAAAGTCTCATCTCAAAGAACACTTCCTACACCCAGTCTTTCCTAGTCCCCTTAGTCACTTGGGATCACTTTTTCATTTTTTTTTTAAGTCAATGACTGAAATTATTTTATTATGTATTCATATGTTTTCCCCACTAGAATTTCAGGTGCACCTTTTCATTTATACACACATAGCACTTTGTCTATTTTTAAGGCATACAAACCCTGTGTTGTAATTTAAGAAAATTTCTGATTTTCTTGTCTCCACCCTAAATTGTGAGATTTTCAAGTATAAAATCATATAGTATTCATCTTTGAGCCAGTTACAGCAACATAGTGCTTAAGATATTATCATTGGTAAATATGTATTTGTTAGGTTGAATTGAGTTGAATGAGGTTTACAATATATAGGGAAATATAAACAAGTAAACATAAAACCAAAGCAAATAGAAAAAAAAATATTTTTTAAGTTTGTTAGTAGCCTAAACTCTGGTGCTCTTTAGTAACTTTTGCCTTAATGGCTGGGGGCAGGGGTGATGATGATGGACGTGTTTCAGCCTTATGAATATCTGAAATGCTGATTTTCAGCAGCATCATATAACAACCAGAAAACATAGAGGCTGGAGATGATAAAAGAAGTGTCTCATTCACTTGTACAATTGATGCATCATGTGTAAAACAGAAACAAATAACACTTGCCCTACTAAGACATATGAAAAATGACTGACACTTTAAAGTAGCAATTATAATTTCAGTGGAATTGCTATAAGAATAAAAGAGATTTTATTAGAGGAAATAGAATACAAAAACATTACCTAGGTATATTACAGTATACAGGGTTGGTTTCTGTTCAGAAAATCCAATATAGACTTAACCCTACCATTGCTTTAGGAACAACATGTTATATAGTAGAAAAACTCATTGTTTCTTGAGGCATGCTTCATCATCTACTTTATACATCCCATAACAAGGTCAAATTAGGAATTTTATTATGAAATTAGGAGTTCTTGATCTTTTGAACCATAATGTATTCCCCAAAAACTTTTTTTAATTTTTAAATTTTATTTTTTTAATTAAAGTATAGTTGATATATATTAGTTTCAGATGTACAACATTATGATTTAACAGTTACATACATTACAAAATACTCACCATGGTAAGTATAGTTACCATCTGTCACCATACAAAGTTATTATAATATTATAGTGCCACAATAAACATAGGAGTGCATATATCTTTTTGAATTTGTGTCCAAAAAGTTTTTTTTTTTTAAATCAGATCTGGGCTTGCTTGGAGGTATGACAGAACTGAGTTTTGCCATAGCTTAACAGACCTTCTATACATGAGTATATTTCAGAACTATTTCCAAGTCAGAATTTGATATATTTATCACTATAGCTTTGATATCTTTACTAGAGGGAAAAAGTAGTCCGCAGTGTCTAATATCCTATGTGCATAGCGTTCTTTACTCTTGACACAATTCTAGCATCTAACACAAATGGGCCATGGTTTTTGTTCCCCTTTAAAGCAATATGACAGTCATTGACCACCCACTTAACAATGGTTTCTGTATTTCAAGCATATGCCATTGATTAAATGCAACCTTATTCTTTTTTTTTTTTTTTTTGGTTTTCACATATATATTTTTTAAGTCAGTGGAATTGTTTTTTCTTTATTTTTTTTTATTTTTTAATTTTTTTTATTTTTTAATTAACGCATAATGTATTATTTGCCCCAGGGTACATGTCTGTGGATCCTCAGGCTTACACATTTCACAGCACTTACCATAGCACATACCCTCCTCAATGTCCATAACCCAGCCATCCTATCCCTACCCGCCCCTGCCCCCCAGCCACCCTCGGTTTGTTTCATGAGTTTAGGAGTCTCTTATGTTTGTCTCCTTCCTGATCCCCTCTTGTTTCATTTCCCTCTCCCACCCCCTACAACCCCCCACCCTGCCTCTCAAATTCTTCATATCAGAGAGATCATATGATAATTGTCTTTCTCTGATTGACTTACTTCGCTTAGCATAATACCCTCCAGATCCATCCACATCGTTGCAAATGGCAAGATTTCATTTCTCTTGATGGCTGCATAGTATTCCATTGTATATATAAACCA
>CM052901.1:37054680-37080683 GCA_028534135.1 Potos flavus | reverse complement strand
AAAAAAAAGAAAAAATAGAAAAGAAAGAAAGAAAGAAAAAAAACCCTTGTATCTATGAAATATACCGGTTTTGGGGTATTATTGGGAGCTTAATATATTGATTTCCCCTACTGTAGGGGTTTTTTATTTTTATGGGGGCCCTGTGGTTATTGTCTTCTTGTTTTTGGGTTGTCTTCTGGAGGAGGGGCCTGTCACGTTGTTTTCCAGTCAGTCTTGCTTGGGTTGAGTCGCCCTGCCCCCCAACGAGGGGCTGGGCTCTGTGGAAAACAGTTTTTCAGGCTTCTGCTCTCTGGAGGTTTTCGCTCTTTTGCAGTTTTTTCGCCTTTTCAGAGAGTCCAAGCAAGGAGTCTGCCTGTACCCAGACCTCCGCATCACAGAGAAGCCTCAGTCTGCTCCCCTCTGCAAGCACCGTTCTCACCGCAGCCCGCCACAGGCAGTGCGCACCCCCAGCCACCATCCCAGTATCCCCGAGAGGCCCTCAGTAGCCTCTGCAGCCTCCGGAGATCAAAGCTGCGAGGTCTAGGAAACTGGTTTCTGGTGGCTGCCCGCGCCACGACTGCTGTCAGGGCTCCCGGTCCACGCCGGTGCGCTCAGATTCCTGCCCGAAGTGGCCGCGTTCTCTCCAGCCTCTGGGCGGAGGGCACCTCCGGTTTTCTCCCCCTCATGCGGGGCACAGGGCGCGAGCCAACGGTGCTAACGCGGGCGGAGAACCCACCACTCGTCCCGCCCGCCGCTCTTTGTGTCTGGAGGCCCCGACGCCGCGCTCTGGCAGCCTCCAGGCCGTGGAGCAGATTTCTAAAAGTTCTGATTTTGTGCTCCGCTGCTCTGAGGCTTGCCGGGAGCCAGACCCTCCCCCCGCGGTCTGTCTTCCCGTCGCTTTGGATTCACTTTTCCGCACATCCTACCTTCCGGAAAGTGGTCGATTTTCTGTTCCTAGAGTTGCTGTTCTTCTTCTCTTCTATCTCCTGCTAAGTTTGTAGTTGTTTAGAGTGGTTTGATAACTATCTAGCTGAACTTCTGGGATCAGTCACTATCTCCGCCTCCTACTTCTCCGCCATCTTGCTCCTCCTCATTTCCTTTCTTTATGTTTACAGAAGATTGGATTAAATGCCCTTTTAGCAGCAAAATCTGTAAATTTATTAAAGTGTCAGTGTCCATTTCTTTCTAGAATAGATTTGAGTGCTTTCAGATAATAGTGATCAAATGGTAGAGTCCCTCATATCAAAAATTCTTAATTATAAAAATAAACTTTAAAAATACCCCATTGATGTTTCACAGCTAAGTTGAATGAGTGCAAGACTGATAACAGAGAGAGACTGTATATGCTAGGGATGGATAGGTGTTTGACTACACACTGTAACTGTCTTCATAGATGTCAGCTTGTAATTACTACCTCTTGTCATAGAGATCCTACCCACATGGATTTTCCAGAATTTAGCAAAGAGTGTCAGAATAGGAAAGCAAAAGAATGTTTGGCTTGGCGATAAAAAGACAGGTAATATATAATACGCTTTTTTCCCCTAAAAAAATACTTCTCAGCATAAATGAAGCATTTAATAAATGTCTTTGGAGCTATTAAATATTTGTCTTTTCCTGAGAACTAGCTGCATCACATTTACAAACAACCCCATTGTGTGTACCTGTATTTCAATGTTGGCATTTTATCTTAGAAACTCGTGACATACACAGGGAAATGAAAAGCAAGCAGTAGACTCCCTATGCCACTCTTATAAATTCAAGCCAATCCATTACTTTTATATTAGTCAATGTCACTCTTTTGCCTTTGTCATCTTTGCTCATATTTTTCTCCCCTGCTATTTGTCCTTTAGGATTTTGCTGAAATCCTAAACTTTTTCTATGTATGTTCATATTCTTCTTCCCCTTCTCTGGATGTCTCTGTAGCACTGAGGGCTTAATCGCACATCATCTTAAATTTGTCTCTAGATTCTTATTCTGATGTGTTTCACAATAGTGCCTGCTCTTCTAGGTCTTGGCACTTCTCTGAACCTGTTTCTCTATGCATACAATGAGGGTGGTAATATAACCATTTTAAAGGCTTATTTGGAGGATTAAATGAGATAAACCATGTTAGTTGTATAGCATGGAGTCTGGCACACAGTAAATGTCCAATAATTACAACTATTATTATTATGGACTCTATAAATGCTTACTAATTGATAGCTTGATTAAGCTTCCTTTCAAGTCTGCATTCTATGAGAATACAATTATTTGCCTGCTAGAAAGAGCCTCAGACCATATCTACAGAAGCAATAACTAGTTAAAAATTGGAAATACTGTCAACTAGTTGTTCCCTCTACAGACCACTACTAACTAGTTTAGCTGAATTATCTGAATGAAATAATTGGCTGTTTGGGTGTCTTGGCATTACAATGTGCATAATACATGTATTTCCACAAAAATCTTTGCTAAAAAAAAGAAGGTGAAGAAAAAAGTCATGCCTACGAGACATTTAGGTAGACTTGCCACTTAACTCAGTAAAACAACCATTCAACAGGCATTTTTTCAAAAAAATTTCTGACATCAGTTCAATCTCTAACTTGATTAAATTGCTTAGGATTTTGTGTGTAGAAACAGCTTCAGTCTCTTGTAGTCCTGTCCTGATTTCTTTTAAGTGCCAAGTATATGGACCAATACTTACTCTCATTATTCCCCTGCAGAGAATTTTCCAGTTGCAACAAAGCATTAAGAAATGGCATGAAATGCTTGCAGGGTTTCTGTGTGCCTCGCAGGCAGTATGTTAATATGATGTGTTTTGCTTGGCAAAGCAACATTGCATAATAGGAACCTGTTACCCGTATTCTCCCATATAGTGGTCTATTCTGCATTCTCATCTCCTCACACTCTGGTGTTAAGAAATAAATTCCATTTTGAAATGGACTTCACCAACAATCCAGACAATAAGCATACAATTGCCCCAGCCTATGTGTAATTATCTTACTCAGCAGTCAGGGTTATGCAGGGGAATGACCCTTTCAGCACAGGAAATAGTGCTCCAGGGATATGAGTCAATGCAGCCTCTGAAAAGGCCAAGGGATAGTACAAGCTTGTTGAGACTGTGACTCAGTGTGATATATACTTCTGGCAAATACACAGGGTAATGTCAGTAACTTATTTATTTGGGATTTATACCCTGATTTCTTTCAGAAAAAAAGAGAACTTTGAGGTAGTTTATAAGTTGATCATAATGCAGAAAAATGAAACAATGAGGGATTAAAACAGAATAGAGATTATACTGTTAATGAGTACAGCTATGCTACTCCCAACGATGGAAATGTACTATTTTTTATTTAATCAGTGAGGGTTTTTTTTCTTGCTCTATGCCCTATATCAAATTAGGCCCTAAATGAAAATTTTAGGCATTCTTCATTGTTGGCTAGATGATTGGTGGCCTCAGATTTTTGCCCTCCTTTCCTACTGCTCAGAAATGCTGGGGGTGCCTGGGTGGCTCAGTCAATTAAACGTCTGCCTTTGGCTCAGGTCATGATTCCAGGGTCCTGGGAAGAAGCCCCAAGTTGCATCAGGCTCTCTGTTCAGGAGGGAATCTGCTTCTCCCTCACCCTCTGCTCCTCTCCACCCCACCCCCAGCCCGTGCTCTCTCTTTCTCAGTAAAGAAATAAATAAATAAAAACTTAAAAAAAAGAAAGAGAAAGAAAGAAGAAAGAAAGAAAGAAAAAAAGAAGAAAGAAAGAAAAAAAGAAGAAAGAAAAAAGAAGAAAGAAAGAAAAAAGAAGAAAGAAAAAGAAAGAAAGAAAGAAAGAAAGAAAAAAAGAAGAAAGAAAGAAAGAAAAAAAGAAGAAAGAAAAAGAAAGAAAGAAAGAAAGAAAGAAAGAAAGAAAGAAAGAAAGAAAGAAAGAAAGAAAGAAAGAAAGAAAAAGAAAGAAGAAAGAAATGTTGCCCTCAAAGGTGCTCCACACTGTAGCATCATCAGGAACATAGTGCCTGGAGACCAAGTCTGTCCCCACTGAATTACACAGAGTAACCTTCAGCTGCTTTGTGACAGCAAGTACAAATGGGTATGACTTGTATATGTGTTTTTGAGTGACTCATTCATTACCTGCATGATGTGTCTCTCCCTGGCAATAGGCATGATAGCACAACCCCTGCAGTAAAGCATGCCTGATAAATTTTGTAGACAGTGGAAAATTTTAGTGTTTTTCTTTCTAAAGGCTTTAGTTTATCTTGCCAACCAAAGGCATAGTACAAACACCTTTGCCAACATCCATGAAGCCCTAAGACCAAGCTCTATTTTTAAAGGTTTGAGAAAGTGATGTGTATTGTTTTAAGTCTTTAGTCTTCCATAGTGAAGAGTTAAAAGTTTCCACAGTTCTGGCTTTAATGGTTTTCCCCTGACCACTGGCCATCTGTTGTGGTGTAGAACATTTCCTACAGGGATACATGCCTTAGCAAATTTTTGTCATCACTGTCATATCAACTCAACATTTTCTTGTCATCTTTCAGTCCTTATAAACTGCTTCTGAATTGACAGCTGTCACCAACATGCTTAGGTAGCAATTTAGAGGTTAGCTTAATTGACCAAGGTTAAATTTTCTACTTGCTAACTAAACACTAATAAATTGGAGTTAATTTATAGTTAGGAACTAATTCCTGATTACATATAATTTTATAAATGAATTATGGGATATTGTAGTTTCTATGCATCTTGATAGTAATTGTTCACAAAGAACTGGATACAGTATTTTTTTTTAAAGATTTTATTTATTTATTTGACACAGAGGGAGAGATCACAAGTAGGCAGAGAGGCAGGCAGAGAGAGAGGGGGAAGCAGGCTCCCTGCTGAGCAGAGAGCCCGATGCGGGGCTCGATCCCAGGACCCTGAGATCATGACCTGAGCCGAAGGCAGAGGCTTAACCCACTGAGCCACCCAGGCGCCCCAGTATTTTGGCTTTATATGCATCAAAGATTGAATTCACAGACATTCTACAGCTCATTTTATTATAGTTTTATTGATAGAAAGGCACCAATATATAGGCTCTGCTATCTTTTGTTAGCACATGATATCTAATCTAATTCTAGTTAAGCCTTGAGTATCTGAGAAGATACTGCGACAATATTACTGCTTGAAATATTTTGGTTTTACTTTTTATTGTGCTTTTATTGAAGCCTATTTTTTTAATTTAAAAACATGCACTCCACACATACTCAAATGCTTTTGAGAAGATGTTTTGAAAACTGTACATTTTCAAATTCACTGATTAAGGAAAGCTACCCTTTCTCCTCAGGCATGCAAGTTTTCATTGCACATTTTTCAAATGTACAAAGTACACGGTGATAAAGGACTTACTGACACGATTTGCCCTACATTTAAGGTAATAAAGAGGTTAATCCAGAGCTGACCACAAAGTGAGTTTTCAAAAAATGAATTATATTTCTCCCATTTTATTACTTTATTCTTCTTTTTTCCCCATCTGGCTGGAAAGGCAAGTGTCAACTATGGATACCTTGCCAGAGCCACAGTGATGCACTGAGCAGTTGGTGGACAAATTGTATATGCCCTTCCTCAGACAATCCTGGTGACCTTCTGGAAATGGTGGGTATAAGAAATTCATTTGCAAAAAAAAAAAAAAAAAAGAAATTCATTTGCTATTTCACTCATTCCCTTGTGGTTACTTTCCCTGCAGGCATACTGAGGTGCATACCTTGAGACCTGATGGCAAATAAAGCATAGGGCTTGGTCTTTATTATTATACTTTGGGTACTTAATACTCAAATATCATTATAATGTCCTCTAAGAATGGGCTTTCTTATAAATCTGCACTTCTAGTCCCAAAGAGGACTGGATTGAGTAAGTGTGAATGGCCCAACCTACCATCATAAATGGTAGACCAACTCAGAATGCTTCATTTGTTCCTGCTGCTGGGAATAAGCACTATGGGAAAGAGAGTAAATAATTGTATTATTGGCAAAGATAATTCTAGTTAAACATTTTCTCAGGTTTCTGAGTCTCTTTTATGTGTCTAACTAGCAGTTTTTGCTCCCTTGGACTGTGCAGTATCTTCTCACAAGACAAGTATCATGCCTGTGATTTGCTCTTATACAATGCCTTTTACTGTCCAATATCTGAGATATTTTTAGTTTGAGAGGTGAAAAGGACATTAGACCACATTCTCTCATCATGGAATTATTTCCTGTATCAGCAAGCTATATTTCTGCTTGGCTGGAAATTCTGTGTAAATATCTTCTCTTTAGTCCAGATTTTAGGCATAAACACTAAAATTCATTTTAACCGAGTCTATAACTCTTTCTTGAATCATCTGAAACTAGTTATTTAAACCCATTATGTCATGGTACCTTTTTGCTCTCTTTCATTTTTTTCTTCCTCACTTTTATGTTATTATATATGACATCAGAATCTATTGCCATACTTTTCTTTTTTTGTTTTTTTGTTTTTTTTAAATTTTTTATTATTTTTTTATTTTTGAATTAACACAATGTATTATTTGCCCCAGGGTACATGTCTGTGGATCCTCAGGCTTTGCCATACTTTTCTATTTCTTTGCCTTTAAAGGAATTTTCTGTTTCTTTGCCTTTAAAGGAACTAAAACATTGCTTAAGTTTCTCTGTTCTGGTTCATTTTCGTGGTAGTTAATTCATCACTCCTTGTTTTTTGTGCAGCAGTTAGAAACGATTTGGCTTTTGGCCATCATATATTCTGTCTCTCAGTGATGATTGTTTTCTGTACTAGGCAGTTGGATCTTGTTGCCAAGTCAAGGATAAACTCTATTGAATTCTACCTCCTACATCACCAAAAATCTATGTTATTGGTTGACAAAGTAAGATCAATGCATATTTTTTCACTTATAACAGAAAGTTTTATTTTTTATTATTATTCTTATTATGTTATGTTAGTCACCTTACAGTACATCATTAGTTTTTGATGTAGTGTTCCATGATTCATTGTTTGCGTATAACACCCAGTGCTCCATGCAATACGTGCCCTCCTTAATACCCGTCACTGGGCCAATCCATCCCCCTACCCCCTCTCCTCTAAAACCTTCAGTTTGTTTCTTGGAGTCCACAGTCTCTCATGGATCGTCTCCCCTTCCAGTTCCCCCCCCCTTCATTTTTCCCTTCCTTCTCCATAATAGAAAGTTTTAATGATTTCTCCATGTATAAGGACTTACTAACAAACACTATAAAAATCTGCAGTCATGTCTTTTCTTATGTGTCTTAAGAGTCACAGGAAAGTATTACTATTTTGCTTGGCTAATAAGAGAATATAGAAGTTTCTTTCTCATTTGTACCATGTGAATAAAACTCTAATATTTTACAAATTACCCACCCCCACCCACCATGGGATGGAGTTGGAGGGATATATTTTTGAATTATGCTAAGTGAAATAAGTTAGTCAGAGAAAGATAAACGTCATATGATTTCACTCATATGTGGAATTTAAGAAACAAATCAGATGAACATAGGGGAAGAGAAAGAAAAATAAAATAAGATGAAAACAGAGAGGGAGGCAAACCATAAGAGACTATTAACTATAGGGAACAAACTGAGGGTTGTTGGAGGTGGGTGGATGGATGGGGTGATAGGGTGATGGGCATTAAGGATGGCACTTGGTGTAATGAGCATTGGGTGTTATATACAATAAGTTCTACCCCTAAAATAATATGCTATATGTTAACTAACTTTAATTTAAATTTAAAAAGTAGCATTCTTCATGATATATAATGAGGGACTTCAAAATGACATTAAAACAGTCTTCCATTCATGCTTCTTCTTTTTCTTTACTAGTCATCTGAAAGGAAAAATATCAATAATGTAATCTCCACAGCAAATCATGAGATACAGTGGATCTTGCAAAAAAAAAAAATACAAGGTGACTTAAGAATTGTAAAAATATAACAGGTATTGAATACTCTTCAAAAGCATAAAAACATCAATGGCCCAAGAGAGAGGAAGAAGACCTTTAAGGCATATTACAAACTATTATTCAATAAGGCAAATATGTTATTTGATACCTTCTTAGGGGTCAGTAGCAGTTGAAAGACCTGTGTTACAAAATTATATTTAAATGTCAACAGCTGTTTTATTCCAGCTGCATCATCCTATTTCTGCAGCTGTTTAAATGCATATATTTTTTTAAATTGTGATTACTGTAAGGATGCTGACTTATTCCTACAGGATGTTCAGGACCTATTAGAGAAGAAAGACTTTAGTAGGAATATTTGGCATTGTTAACCCCAGTGAAGCCCAGTGGAAAAAATCATAAGGCCCCCGAAGGTACAGGAACTAGCCTCAAATTTGATTCACTGGTAGGTGACGTTAGGAAAGAACTTCTCCTTACAGATTTAAGGAAATGCTATTACTGGGGAGCAATGAGTAGTGAAAATGCTTACTGCTCCTATGTTTTCATACTCCCTTCCCCTAAGACCTTGAGCATTTAGGACTCTAAACCTACTATTTTTGGCTCTGTTCAATGTCTCACTGTTTTTTTTTTTAAATAAAATATTATTACATTAGTACATTTAAGTTGTTCAGCAACCTAGACAAAGGAAGAGTTCATGCTACACATGCCTGGAGATCAGTGATCAAGGGACCAGATGACTTACTTCAGTTGGTCAAGGGGAGACTCAGAGGAGAGGTTCACACAGTGGCCAGATGAAGAACAAGAGTCTTGAAGTCAGGCCCAAAAAGAAATTGAGATGGTAACCAGGACATGGATAAGAGGCCAGAAAGCCTTTCAAAGAATTGACAGAATGCCAGAGGCCTGCCTTCCAATAGACAAGAGACCCATAGCAGGGCTGTTCAGGAGGTCACAGATGATAACACATTGACTCCAGAGCGTTCACATTGAAAGTTTACAGGTCAAGGCTATGTCTATGAAGAACTCAAAAAACAAGCGCATCAGTTGTAATTTCAAAGGCTTTTCCCTCTCTTTGTTGCATTGTTTAAGCCAGCATTTATTGAACACTGGCAGACAGGTTCTAAGGAATACAGAAATTTATAAAATAGTGTCCTTGCCTACCACAAGTTCACAGTATAGTGCAGAGGAGTATGGAAAAAATCCATAATTATGAAAGCATTAAGTGGTATAATAATATTATTCAGTAGGAGCTAAGAGAGAGCAATGAAGAGACACCTGCATTTTATGGAAGTTTGAATTTTGGGTCATATGTGAACAAAACCAAAAATGATCTTAGAAGAAAATGTCACTGGAGTTGAATCTTTAAAAATAAGGAGAACTGGGGATCCTGGGTGGCTCAGTTGATTAAGTGTCTGACTCCCGGTTTTGGCTCAGGTCATGATCTCATGGGTCATGAGATCAAGCCCTGAGTCAGGCTCTGTGCTCAGTGGGGAGTCTGCTTGAAGATTCTCACCCTCTGCCCCTCCCCTTACTTGTGTTCATGTGTGCTCTCCCTCTCCCTCCCTCTCTCCCTTCCTCCCTCTCATTGCTTTCTTTCAAATAAATAAATAAATAAATAAATAAATAAATAAATAAATAATTTTTAAAAATAAAACTGAATAAAAATAAGAATTGGCCCAGTGGAAGGGGGGCAGGCAAATTAGTAGGAAAAATATGTGCTAAGGCATTGAGGGAAGCAAGTGTGGCTTCTTAGGGAAGCTGTAAGTAGGCCGGTTTGGGTAAAACAGGGATGGAAAGGAAAAGATGGCAGGACATAATGCTAGAAAGATAAACATGGGACGGATCATGGAAGGCCTTTGTAGGCCAAAGTAAAGAGTATGGATGTTACCTTGGAAACTGTAGGAAACCACTGAAGGATACTAAGCAGGGAGTGACATAATCATATTTGCATTTTAGAAAAAAATCAAACTGCCAGCTGTGTGGTACTATAATAAATGTAAGCAAGAGGGTTAAAGGAGTATAGGGGAGGTACACAGAAGGGTGTACCTAACTAAGTTAATGACTGACAGGTTAAATAGGTCTGTAAAACCGGTATAAGCATTTGTGAAATGTGGAGTTATTTAATTTGAGCTCTTTTTTTTCCTCCAGAATTTTTGGTGTTTTTTAGTTTACAGGAGTTGAGGACATTTGCTAGGATATAATGGTTGAAGGACATTAGTGATTTCCAACACATCAATAGATTACAGCTGCATAATGTAATTAGAGGGCTACCAAGATGCATGGGGCAATTTTCCTATCCCTTTGAGGATGACAACAAGTAAGACATCAGCCTCCAACATGGTCCTCATGGCTTTGTTAGAGGCAGAATCCTGACTTCTCATTTCATCAGGAATGTCATTAGAGAAAATCAGGAATTTGATGTTTTACTTTGGGCTTTCTCTACTCTATGAGTGTTTGAGATTTTTCAAAGAATGGAAAAGGCCACAAAAGCCAAACAACTTCTCAATTTCCCTTTAAAATAAATTTAAGATTATACTAACAGCAGGGCCACATCTAGCTCAAGCAATATTGTTCAATGATTTGGCTTGAGGAAGAATAGGAGAAACTTAATTTTAGATTTTAGATTTTCAGTTTCTCTTAGACTAGAGTCCACAGCTATAGCAGTGATTACAGTTTCCTTTGGAAGTGAAATCAAAGGTCATTGTCACCTGTTTTGAATTGTCGCCCTGGTATTTGCTGCAATTATTACATCAAACACCTGGGATCCTTGACAATGCAAACTAAGCAGAATCACTTGAAAGGAAAGTTCCCCTGATATTTACACATTTGTGTTTTCATTGCCTAATGCAAGCTGACCAAAACTGTATGTAGCAGAGGGAGTCGGGAAACTGATTTTATTGCAATGGATAAGTAAAATATAAATTAGTAATTGCCAAGTCATAAAATGTTTCTTATGGTTTTGACATCTTTATGCACGATTCTGACATTAATTGTTTCTAATGATGTTTTTGAATTGATCTCGGTATTCATATTTTGCAAGTTCAGCTGTTATTATTGATACCCTCTGTGAATGTCAACAGTACTCACAAGGAAGTAAGAATATATTAGACTTATGTATATAAGCCAATATTATTTAACAAGGAAATACAATGTTGCCAAAGACAAAGTTTGTCTGAAGAGTAAAGGTGAACAACTAATCAATATTTGTTTGTACATTATTATTTAAGGGGATCATTTAACTTAAACTTTGTTTCCTATTAACTCAGAGTTTAGCCTTTCATTGTGATTTAACAGCCTACATTTTGAAGTATGATTGCCTTTCATTTTGATGTTATAGTCGCTGAAGCATTCAGGAAAGTGCAGATAGGACTTAAGTCCCCCCAATCCCCAAGTCAACATTTACTGAAACTTTATGAAGTGTGTAGGACTGTACTACTTTTTTAAAGAATATCTCATTGAATCCTCAATACATAACCCTGTGAGACAAGTGAATTTTACATATAAGGAATTCAAGGTCCAGGGTCATTATACAGTATGCCCAAGGCCTCACAACTTTTAAGTAATGGAACCAAGATGTGAATTTAAGCAGTCAGAGTCCAAAAATCTTACTCATGACTACTATGCTATTGTCTTTTTTTAAAATTTAATTTTATTTTTCAGTGTTCCAAGATTCATTGTTCATGCACCACACCCAGTGCTCCATGCAATATGTGCCCTCCTCAATACCCACCACCAGGCTTAATACAGTGTTTTTATCAGTCAGAGTCAAGACTGTCAGCACATATAAGAGGGTTCATACCATTACAAATTAATAGCCTGGCTTCAGAATCAAAATTTTATATACATTAAAATTTTTAATCCCTTTATACTCTATGATCCAACTTCCATTCCTAGATAATTACTCTAGAGATAAAAGGATGTCCACAGAAAGACTTTTTCATAAATGTTTGTAGCTGCCTTATTCATAATAGCCAATAATTATAAACAATCCAAATTTCTATCAATAGGTTAATGGATTAGGTATATACATACAATAGAATACCACTCAACAGTTAAAAGAAATAAATCACTAAAACATACAACATGGATGAATTTCATATACACAATGATGACTAAAAGAAGCCAGGCAAAGGAGATTACATACTGTATGATTCCATTTACATAAAGTTCAAGAATAGGCAAAACTAAGCTGTGGTAAAAAAAAAAAAATAGAGCAGTGGTTACCTTTGGAGAGGGATTGACTAGGAAGGGTACAAAGAAACTTTCTGGGGTGATGGAAAGATCATTTAACTTAATTAAGATGTGGGATACACAGGTTTATGCATTTGAAAAACCTCATTGAATTGTATACTTAAGATCTGCACATTTTACTCCTTAGAAATTTTATTCCACCCAAAAACATAAAACAGATAAACAAGAGCAAAATTTAACCCTCAAAACAACTGTCACACAGTCCAAATGGGTAGAGCATATCCAACCCATTATCAGGCCAAGGATCCAGAATCAAGGCATCTACTCTGAGGAGACTGAGATGGGGTTTTGAAGATGCACAGTGGAATTGATGGAATGTGTCTAGCCATGTGCTTCTAAGTGTTTTAGCCAGAAGGACATGAGAAAAGGGTATCAGAACCCAAGCTTATCCCCAAGGACATAGCTGTGATCTCCTTGAGGGAAGACCCAGTAATGCCAGTTCTTAATATCCCAGGACAAGGATAATATGAGCCGGATCCAATCATGTGGTTGGGATGCCAGATGACTTTCTTCTGGATACCTTGTCTAGGTAGACAGCAATATTTCAGACTTCCTAGGCAGAAGAGGGTCACATAAGCAGACTGGAAGACCCCCCAAAATGCTAATGAAAAATCTCTTTAAAGCATTCAAGATGCTATTGAAAACTATCCTAAAGCATTCAAAGCTTTAGCTTTGAGCAAAACAACAACAGAAAAGCTTCTGTTTCTTCTGTCTAAAACACTCTGTCCCAGCTATTCCCTCAGCTTGCCTCTCCATTGTATTCAGGTCTCTGATCAAATGACACCTCTTCAGGTAGGCCTTCCTTGACCATCTATCTACAATAATCACCCCCTATGCTTACCTTCACTCTCTGTTCTCTTCCTTGTTTCACTTTTCTCCATAGCCTTTATATTATATAACATAACTGTTGGTTTATCTGGTTACTCTTTGTCTCCGTCCACTAGAATATAAGCTCCTTGAGAGCAGGAACTTTATCTGTTTTGCTCACTACTAAATATTTGTTAAAAGTAGCATATTAATGATAAAACCTGCTGGTCAAAATAAAATAGTGCAGACTTAGCCAGTGAGAGTAAAACCTGTCTCTTTGGTGGCATAAGAGTACCTGTGCCTAGAGTTACTATACTGTACTCAGAAACATTGGTATGTTTCATAAAAAGTGCTTAGTATAACTTATAAATCTGCCAATGATCAAGAAAAGGTAAGTAAAGGCCTGACTATCAGGCTGAATTGAGTTGCTTTCTAGTTGTGGTTTCTGCCACCCGGGCCATGGAGTTCAAATAGTCTCAAGAGCTAAGGCACTTGCTCCAATTTGTCTTTATGATAGAAGCAGAAAGTGCTACTTTTCTGTGTGTTGACATCTGTCAGAGTTAGTCTCCTTTCATACTGAAAGAGATCAATCCTTCATGTGATAGAGGATTATCCTCTTTGCCACCTATAAGCTGACTTTGATCCCTCTTATCTCTCTTCCTGAAAGGGTGTCACCATTTTACCATTTCTCTAGCAACTTACAGAGTTCTAAACAAGGTACTATTTTCAGTAGAGACATACCTACCAAACCACTCATATATATGGCTATTTTAGTGGCTTAAACCCTCTCAGATTTTCTGAAATGAAATGTCTGAACATCAGATTTTTAAGTTAGGCTAATAGAAGAAGGGGAAGTTATGCTACCAGAGCAATACAAAATTTTCTTATTTTTTTCCTATCACAGAGTCATTCCACAAACATGACCGTTTAATTCTCTTTCATAATCAGAACTTAGACTCACTCAAAAAGCAAATTTATATTGAGGTTCAGACTTACTAGCCTCAATGACTGAACCAGTTCAGTTTAATTAAATCCAGCAAACATTTAATAAACTCTTGTTCCATGCTAGACACTGTATTAGATAAAGAGATAAAAAGACCAACACAATCTCTGCCCTCATGGAGAATATAGTCCGTAAGCATATAACAAATAATTGAAGATATGATGAGTAATATAAAGGAAGATATACTGGTTAGATGGATACAAGCAGCATTGGGAAAATAATCTATAGAATTAGGAAGTCCTTCCCTGAGGAGGCAGTACTAAAGCTGAAACATAAAAGATAAGTGAAAATTAGCTATGGATAGACAGAAAATGGTTACTATTTTTCACATTAAATGACCACTTCTTTGATTCTAGCATACATGCTAGCATATAGTCATGCCAAAGCCCATTGTCTTGTTTCTTAAGTAGATAACAAAGAATTGGATATAAAGAGAACACCATGCCTTGAATGAATTTATTCAATCATTTGACAAACATTTATTGAGTGTCTAATATATGCCAGATACTGTTCTATGTCCTAGGAAGACAATAGTAAATAAGACAGACAATGTTTTTTGTGATCAAGGAGCTTATATCTAGTGTGAAGAGAAGGACAACAAAATCTTAAGTGAGGAAATGCCATGTATGAATAAGTGTTGAAGATTAAATAGACTGAGACATTTCCTTTTCATTAGATAGGAGGTGACATTTAAGCTGAGACATGACTATAAGAAGAAGCCAGTCAAGTAAGGATTAGAGGAGGAAAATCCCGGGAAGATATAATAGCAAATGTAAGAGACCTAAGGCAGGAAAAACTTGGCAAACTGGAGGGAAAGATAGGGCAGTATGGCTAAATTATAGTGGGCAAGATGAGAGAGTAGATAGAAATGAGGTAGAAAGTAATCAATTCATGTGTAGTTTTGTGAACTCAGAGAATTCTGGATCTTACTCTAAGTGTGAAGAAAGTACCCTAGAACTTTACTATCCAGTGTGGTAGGTACTACCCACATGTGGCTACTGAGCAATTAAAATGTGTGGCTAGTTAAAACTGAGATGCACTGAGGATAAATTACACATTAGATTTCTGGGACTTAGTGTGAAAAATAGAATTTAAAATTATCTCATTAATAATTTTATATGGACTACATGTTGAAAGGATAATATTTTGAATGTTAGATTAAAAATATATTAATATTATTTTCACATATTTCTCTATACTTTTAAAAAAAAGTAGCAACTAGGGGTGCCTGGGTGACTCAGTCAGTTAAGCATCTGCCTTGGCTCAGGTCGTGATCCCAGGGTCCTGGGATTGAGCCCCACATCAGGCTCCCTGTTCAGCGGGAGTCTACTTCTCCCTCTCTTTCTGCTTGTGCTCTCTCTCTCGCTTGCTCTCTCTCTTAAATAAATAAATAAAATTAAAAAGTCGTGACTAGAAAATTGAAAGTTACATATATGGCTCATATTTGTGTCTCATATTATATTTCTACTGGACAATACTGACCTAGAAGGTTTCAGACATGATATTATTTCTGGCTTTCTGAAGATCACTGTGGCTGTTATATGGAGAAAGGATTGGAGGAAGAAAGTAGTGGAAGAAGGATAATTAATTTTAAAGTTCTTGCAACAATTAGAAAAAGTTGATGGTGACCTGGACTAGGATGATAGCAGTGGGGGTAGTAGGAAAGGGTAAGATTTATGAAATTTTGGGTAGATAGAGTTGATTTTATTTTCTTACAGATTGGATTTAGAGAATGAAGGGAAAGAAGATTCCAAAAAACAAAGCCTTGGATTTTTATCAATTGCATATATGGTAGTACCATTTAATGAGATGAAGATGAAGAGCAGAGACAGTTTCTGGTTAGGGGTAGAAATCACGCATTCTGTTTTGGAGATCTTAAATTTGAGATATTTGTTATACACTCAAGTTGATGAGCAAGTAGGCAGTTGAACATAGGACTCTGAATTGTGGGGGAGAAATCAGAGTTGGAGATATACATTTAGGATTCGTAAGCATATAGATGTAAACACCATCTGTGGGAATAGATGACATTGACCAGTGATAGTCTATAGGAAAAAGATGAAGTTCCAAGGACAGGGTCCTAGGACATAAAATCATAAAGAGGTTAAACAAAAAAGGAGAACCCAGCAAAAAAAGATAAAGAAGGAATGTCTAGTGAATTAGAAGAAAAAAAAAAAAAAAGGAGTGGAAACACAGAAGACAACTACAGAAAGTGTTCTATAGCAGAAGGAGGGAATAATCACCTGTGTTATATGCTGATGAGAAATCAGATAAAGTGAAGACTGAGAAGTGATTGTTCTACTTGGTAACATAGAGGTCATTGATTACTTTGATTTAAGCAGCCTTGGTAAAGTGGTGATGGCAGAAGCCCCATTGGAGTGGGATGAGGGGAGAATATGGGTGAGGAAGTGGAGACTGAATATGACAACTTCAAGGTTTGCCCTGAGGGGAAGCAAAGAAATGGGACAGTAGCTGGAGAAAGATGTGGTAAGAAAGGAAAATTTTCTTATGTTTGTTTTATTAAAGCAGAAGACACTAAAATATTTTATTTTATTTTTTAAAGATTTTATTTATTTATTTGAGAGAGAAAGATAATGAGAGAGAGAGAGAGAGAGAGAGAGAGCACGAGATGGGGGAGGGTCAGAGGGAGAAGCAGACACCCCATTGAGCAGGGAGCCTGATGCGGGATCATGACCTGAGTCAAAGGCAGCCGCTCAACTGACTGAGCCACCCAGGCACCCCAACACTAGAATATTTTAAATGCTAATGGGAATGACACTATAAAGAAGGAAGGATTAATAACACAGAAGAGAAAATGGACAATTTCAGGAGTATGCTTTGAGAAATCTGGATGGACCTTTTTAGTAGGAACAGGGACACAGTATTCATTGTAACAGAAGGTTGAGAATGTGACAAGACCATCAACTGACATTGTATGTATTTGAGGTAAGAAAGTGTGGAGGGGTGAGGGGCAGAGAAATGAACAGCTGATTTTGAAGAGAGTGGAAAGGTGTGGAGTATTTTTTAAGTGCAAAATTAACATACTAAGGAAGTGTAGGAATATCTCTGGGTAATACTGTGTACCATTTGAGATTTGTGTCCATGCAGTTAAAGTGAAGTCAATCCACACAGTTGTATAATTTTCTTCAACAATTGTCTGGAAATGAAAGAAGGAACTTAAAGATATTCCTAATGATTTCAATAGTTAAGTTCATAAAGAGCTACTTGTTGCTTGGTTTTTTTAAAAATGTCGCCTGATGTTTACTTAGTCTAGCCTAGAAAATTTCCCCCAACCTTGCCTTAATTCTAGCATGCATCTGGCCTATGATTGTGATAATGCTAAATGATATTTTCCCCTATATATAAGGAAATGTTGAATTTCATGTCTGGTCTTTCCAATTTCCTACTTAGTTGTCTGTCATTTAATCTTTCATTTCAACATTATCCCTCTCACATATACTATTTCTGTATTCCTTTCCACACACTACTTGATCATGTTTCTTAGTTGTCTCTTATTTCCTTAAGTGTCTGTATTCTTTTATAGCTCTTCCATTCTTTCTCAGTATCTTTTTCCTATTTCATGTCCTTCTCAAAACTTCTTACTTATAGATTCACTCCCTACCACATCATATATTGCTGTATTTTATTGTGCTATCCCTTTCATACAGAATATATTCTCTTAGGAAAGTACTTATTAATATTTCTTAAAATTTCCTCTCTGTATATTATTTTCTTAACCCAGCATAAGTTCTAAGAAAGAACACATGTTATTACTATGGAATTATAAGAAGAAATCCACTTTCCATTTATAGCTGAATATTTTTTTGATCACTTGATGTCCATAATTCAACTGAAAATAGGTACTACTGGAAACTTGGGACAGCATAAAAATAGGTACAAGCTGGAGATCTTTCATCAGTGGCACTGGAAGCCTGAGGCATGTATGCCCTCTGCTAAGATGATAGGTGTCAGAGTCCCTACCTGAGACTGTTCTGGGAATCTAAAAGCACTGATGATACATACCATCATCATTCTCCAGCCTTATTATTGGTATAAATGTTCTTAATTTTTAATGTTTAAAAATGGTATAATGATTCCTTTATTAACCTTGGCTCTTTTCTAAAGAGCCTTTATCACCTGATCTCTTACTACATCTATTAAAGTACAAAATAAAATCAACTTTGAATTAAGAAAGCTTTTAATATATTTTCATAAGAGCCCAATCTCTGGTATTTTTAAGCACTCTAAATACTAAAGATTACATTAAAATGGTACCTGTTGCTGACAATAATTACATTGGTCCCAGTGTGCTACACAAAATCCAAAGAACTACAGGTTAATTATAATTAAATCTTAGTTATTAATCACAAAATCTGTCAGTATTGAACTCCAGATATAATGACAAGCCTATTTCACTGCCTCCCTGACTTCAGCCTCCATGTCTAGGTCATTTTAATCCCCAGCACTGTTTCAACACCTAAATATCAATCTGGCCCCTCATCAGAGGAAATATGAAGACCTATTACAGCCCTTAGCCCAGCCGCAAGTATGCCTTCATCCACTCTTGCTTGTTTCTTATAACCAAATCCTTGCCTGATATCCAAGTTTAAATAACTGTGTTCTCATCTTTTGTCCCATACCGCTTGTATAACCTGTTGCTCCCAAATTACCCTAAAAATTGGCCCTACCCACCCATTGAGATGTCCTATGTTATCTAACATTAGGTCTTTCCGGTGTCAACTGGTTATCTGATTAAACTTCCTAAGATTGCCTTCTGTTGTGATCTGCACAGAATATCTGTACTACTCAGATGAGTATATCTAGTCTCCAGAATTCTGGACATTCCCTCTCTGGTCTACTCTACAAACAGCCATACTCTTTAGGCCCTTACGATTGTTACTCAATGTACTCATTTGCAAAGAAAAAAGTTCTTTACTCACTAAACAATAAACATATCTAGATGAGAAAGCTGGCATTCAGGAGGCTTATCTTGTTTCATCATTAAGGTATGATTGTCTTATCTCTCTCTGAGACTTTCTAGACAAAAATTGTTCTAATCTAAACAGTGAAGGTGATACTTAAAGCCCAAATTAAATAGACTCAAGAGCAGGTAGATAACTGCCTCTGAAGAGGAAAAACCAAAACAAATTCATCTGGAGAGTGTGGATTATTAGTAGCAGGAACTTCATGGGAAAATTTGGCATCTTTTAAAGTGAAGTTTGGAAATAACAGTTCTAAACAAGGAATCTTAATAAATGGATACACCAAGAAATGTGACAAGGACATGGTAAAGGGCTTTCTTATTACACGGTAGGTAAACTCAGGAGAAAGGAAGCAGAAGCAATTCATAAGCTCAGGTTTGCATATCAAAAGAGTGAAAGATGATGTGAAAAAAAGATTGCATGAAAAATGGGGGTACTCCTGAAGTGAATGGAAATCAGAATCTTGTTCGGTTGTAATTGGGACCAAAGTGAAAGCAAAAGGGGTAAAAATAAAAGTGATGAGTTTCTGCAGAACGAATTTGGAAAGATTGCAGCAAGAGCTGTGTGAAATTGAATGAGTGCAAGCAGGAAACAGCACAGAATAGAAATGCAAAGCCTTAAAGGTCCTGCAATAGGGTCCTAAGGGTTCCGCCTGTCATCCACCAATAACAATAATAGGAGCTAAATCGGCCTTCTGTGTCTGAACTGCTATATGCAAAAAGCATGGCAGGACAAAAGGAGGTCTATTCGCAGAATAAAACATCAGGTTTACAGAGAGACAGGAAAATATCACAGAACAAGTTTGAGTGTAAAATAAAGATAAGCCTGACAAAGGAAGAGAATGAAAAGAAGAGCTAACCTACATAAGATGCCTCAAAAGCCCATCCATTTCATAATATTGGTTTTCTGAATGATAGGCAGACGCAAACCCCACCTAAATAACACCTTTTGTGATCTAGAAGCTGTGCCTTACATATTTTGAAATTTCTCCTTGATTTAGGAAATGAAATCTTTGAATCCTTTCTGAAGTCACATGAACTAAATGTTTTACATCTTGTAAATGATGGTCCATGAACTCTCTGGGAAAGAAAACCTTAAATTTCATTCTGATAATGGTGATATTTGCATTGTTTACACATAGTATTTACCTTCTTACAGTGAGGAAAGTCAGTAGCCATTACACCAACCCTTGTAACACACCCACACACAACAAAGTCATTATGTATCAATATTATAGGAAAAGGAAAATATTTCTGAAGAGATTCTATGAATTAAGGCCTTTCAAAGTTGAGTACTCTTAAAAAGAAAGAATAATTAAAGAAAAATATGTTTTATTATATTTAAAAGCTCCCAGTTTCAAATGATCTAGCTCTATAAACACCATCATAATGTCATTTCATTTATAATGTTTTGTTGAAATGATATATAAGGGTTCTAAAATTTTTCATATCCTGGAAAGTCACTGAGATTAGTAAAGAAATGGGTTAAGACAATGATATTAATCTGGACAGAAGAATGTGATCAGTGGGATTTTTAAATATTCTCTTTTTTCACCAATGTGGTGGTATTTACATATGATAGATTTGCTTTTATATTAGTGTTGAGTAGGGAAATCAATTATATCTTTGCCACTTTCATCCTTCCCAAATATATAATGCACCACCGTTTTTAAATAACCATTCAGCATGTTATTTAATTGTTATTATTCTACATTACTATAAGCATGCAGTGAAAATGAGAGTAAAATCTAATATGGCCTCTAAAATCAATAAGCCATCGAAGAGTTGACAAAAATTTTGATAGAAGTTTAGAGTACTTAATTGTCACCTAAAATATAGATGCTGAGTTTAATCTTGGTTCCAGATGCTTCTTTTTTTTTTTTCAGCTGCTTCTTATAATATCAAATGTTTAGGATCCTCCATTTACAGATTTGATATTACAGATGAACATAGTAAAGCCCTAACTTTTAATACTTAGCAATTTTTCACATCCTATCTCTCTCTCTCTCTCTCTCTCTCTCACTCTCTGACATACACACACACACACACACTCCAAAGATTTAAAGAAAGATAATTACTTTTTAATCCTCTATCTTTTTCATAATGGTCTTCCCCATATTTCAACTTTTTGAAACAGATTTTTATTACCACTGTCAGTCTATAAATGGGTCACTTGGTAAGGATGGTAGAAGGAGCCATTCTTCTTTGCCATTACATCTTCCATACCTGATTCTACATCTCTCTGCTTTACTCATCTGTCCAGCCACACGTTAATCATATTATTTTTTTCTGTATCTTTGGTTCTCTCATTCTCCCTCCATCCCCATACACTCACATTCATACTTGCAGAAGGTATTCCTCCTCACTTCCAAGATGAGAAATAATAATTGATATTAAAGTAGATGTTTATCGAGTGTTTAATAGGTGCCAGACACTATTCAAAGAGCTTTATAGATATTAATTTACCTAATCTTCATTACAATTCTATGATGTAGGTACTATTATTATTTCATTATTATCATTATTATACTTACTTAACAGGTGAGGAAATTGAGGCATAGACAGGCTATATACATTTCTTTAGTTTGCACAGTAGCCAAGACAAAATTCAAATTCCAAATGGTCTGGCTCCAGTGGCCATACTCTTTACCAGTATATTATCCTGTGTTAAGGTAAAGAAAGCAAGATGCTGAGCTGTCTCAAAGATACCCTATATGAAACACTAGGCTTTTCTTTAATTTTATTCCAAAATTTTAAGAAAGTTTCAGAAATGTGAAGTAACAAAAAGGGAAAAATCAGACTTCCCACTCCTGAGATTTCCTTCTCTGAAACTTGAGTAATCCCTAGATAACAGAGACTTTTAGAGTGTAGTTCAAGATGGCAGTATAGGAAGATCCCAAACTCATCCCTTTTCATGGGTAGAACAAATTCACAACTAAATATGGAATAATTTCCTTGAAAAAGACTTGAAGACTAGATGAACAGAGCCTCCACAACAAAGGATAAAAAGACAGCACTGAAATGAATAGAAGAGGCAGAGAAATTTCTCACAAAACAAAACAAAACACTGAGGCATGGCAATCTACAGTTGGAAGGAATCACAAATATATGGGAATTTCCCCTGAGAAGCAGGGGTTCTCTCTGTGCTCCACTTCAGGTCTCACACACAAAAAAATGATCCCTCAAAACACCTGACTCTGAAAACCAACAGAAATTACATCCGGAAAAACCATAAGACCGTAGGAAACAAAGAACACAGTCTTAAAGGGGTTACACACATACTCATTCACCCAGGGACCCAACACAGAAACACCAGTTTGAAAATTACCTAGATCATATGTAAGGTAGACCCACTTAGTAATCTTAAAGCATCTGCTGAAGAAGTAGGAAGTTGTTGGGAATCTCTCTGGGAATGGAGACAATGGCAGGTGTCATTTTTGAGATCTCATTCCAGCTTGCTAATGCTAGTACTGGTAGTTGTCATTTTGGAATGTTCCCTCTAACTCGTTAGTGCTATAGGGCATGACCTACTAAGGCCCCTACCCACACCTGTGCCACAGCTGTGCATAGTAATCAGGCTGGGCAAGAGCCCCAGCCACCTTCACTGCAGCCCTGAATAATAGCTGGGTCAAGTGAGAATTTGTCTACCCCTGTGATGCAGCCTCAACCATACCATAGCATCCTTGTGTATACAGGTCACACAGGGGTGCTGCTTCAGCTCCTGACTCTGGTGGTCAGGAGGGATAGTGCTTCTGATCCCCACAGGATATCACCTATATAAGGCCACTCCTTCAAAACTCGTAGAGGTAGAAGATTTGCCTAATACATAGAAACAAACACAAAGAGTTAGGCAAAATCAGGAGACAGAGGAATATGTTCCAAACAAACAAATAAGAAAAAAAAACTCAGAAAAAGACATTAATGAAAGAGAGATAAGTAATCTATCTGAAAAAGAGTTTAAAGTAATGGCCATAAAGATGCTCGCTCAACTTGGGAGAGGAATGAATGAGCACAGTGAGAACTTCAACCAAGAGAAAATAAAGAACATATCAAACAGAGGTTTCAGAGCTAAAGAATGCAATAAGCAAACTAAAAAATACACTGGAGGGGTTCAACAGAGGAAAATATCAGTGAACTAAAACATAAAACAATAGAATTCACCTAAACAGAGCAGCAAAAAAAAAACACCAAAATTGAGTATATCTTAAGGAACCTATTGGACAACACCAAGCAGAATAACATTCACATTACAGAGGTCTTAGAAGGAGAAATTTATTTGAAGAAAGAATGGCTGAAAACTTACCTATCAGGTGAAAGAAATAGACATCCAAGGCCAGAAAGCCCAGAGAGTTCCAAACAAAGTGAACCCAAAGACATCGACACCAAGATACATTATAATTAAAATGGTAAAACCTAAACAGACAATCCTAAAAGCAGCACCAGGAAAACAACTTGTTACATACAAGGGAAAGCCCACATGGCTATTAGCAGATTTTTCAGCAGAAACTTTGCAAGCCAGAAGAGGTTGGCATGGCATATTCAAAGTGCTGAAAAGAAAAAAAGTTTCCAATTAAAAATTCTTTATCTGGAAGAGTTATCATTCAGAATTGGAGGAAAGATTGGGAGTTTTCCAGATAAGCAAAAACTAATAGAGTTCATCACCACCAACCAACCTTACAATAAATGTTAAAGGGATACTTTAACCTGAAAATAAGTGGCATTAATTAATAAGAAGAAAACATACAAAAAAATCTCACTGGAAAAGGTAAATATATAGTAAAGATAAGGGATCAATCACACATAAAGCAAGTATGAAAATTAAAAGACAAATGTCATAAAATTTATAAAACTACAGTGATTAGTTAAGGAATGCATAAAATAAAAAATGTAAAATATCACATTAAAAACATAAAACGTGTGGGGGTAGAAATATAACGTTTTGGAATATGTTCCAATTGAAGTTTCTATCAATTTAAAACTATCTATCTATGAAATGGGTGCTTTTATATATGATGTTATATGCAAACCTGATGGTAACCACACAGCAAAATTTATAGTAAATGCACAAAAGAAAATGAAGGAATCTAAACATAAACATTAAAGAAAGCCATCAAATCTCTGTCAAGGAAGAGAGAAAGAGAAAAACAGAGAGGAGCTACAACAACAGCCAGAAACAATTAACAAAATGGCAATAAGTACATAACTATTAATAATTAATTTAAATGTAAGTCAACTAAATTCTCCAATCAAAAGACAGAGTGGCTGAATAGATTTTTAAAAATTCACATCTTTATGGTGCCTACAAGAGACTCACTCCAGATCTTAAGGACACAGACTGAAAGTGAAGCCATACAGAAAGATATTGCATGCAAATGGGAATGAAAAGGAAGCTGGTGTAGCTATACTCATATCAGACAAAATAGACTTTAAAACAAAGACTAACAAAAGACAAAGTAGGGCTATGATAAAGGGGTCAATACAGTAAGAATATATAATATTTATAAATATATATCCACCCAACATAGTATCACCAAAATATATAAAGCAATTATTAACAGATCTAAGACAAGAAATCGACAGCAATACAATAATAGTAGGGGAATTTAATACTCAGCTTAAATTCATTGGATAAATTATCTGGAGAATCAATAAGGGTATATTGGCCATAAAAGACACATTAGACATATATATAAAATTCCAAAAACAGCAAAATACATATTCTTCTCAAGTGCACATAGATAAATCACGTTAGGCCACAAAATAAATCTCAGTAAATCCAAGAAGATTAAACATATTTTTTAAAGATTTTATTTATTTATTTGACAGAGAGAGATCACAAGTAGGCGGAGAGGGGGAAGCAGGCTCCCTGCTGAGCAGAGAGCCCGATGCGGGGCTCGATCCCAGGACCCTGAGATCATGACCTGAGCCGAAGGCAGAGGTTTTAACCCACTGAGCCACCCAGGCACCCCAAGAAGATTATACATATTAAGAATCTTTTCTAAAAAAAAAAAAAAAAAAAAAAAAAAAAAAAAAAAAAAAAAAAAGAATCTTTTCTGACCACAGTGGTATGAAATTAGAAATCGATTACAAGAATAAAATTGGAAAAACCACACAAATGTAGAGATAATATATTACTGAACAACCAGTGGGGCATCAAAGAAATCAAAACAGAAATTAAAAAAAGTAGAGACAAATGAAAACAAAAATATGACATACCAAAACATATGGAATGAAGTAAAAGTGGTTCTAAGAATTATATACCAATACAGGTCTACCTCAAGAAATAAGAAAAATCTCAAATAAATAATCTAACTTTACACCTAACGGAGCTAAAAAAAGAAGAACAAATGAAGCCTGAGTTAGTAGAAGGAAAGAAATAATAAAGATCAGAGCAGAATAAATAGAGACTAAAAAGACAATAGAAATGATCAATGAAACTAAGAGCTGGTTCTTTACAAACATAAACAAAATTGACAAACTATTAGCTAGACTCACCAAGAAAAAAGGGAGGGCTCAAATAAATGAAATCAGAAATGAAAAAAAATTGTTATGGCTGATACCACAAAAATAAGATATTTGTAAGAAATTACCACAAGCAATTATACACCAACAAATTGGACAATCTAGAGGAAAAAGATAAATTTCTAGAAACACAATTATTCAAGGACTGAATCACGACAAAATAGAACATGTGACTAGATCAATTTCTAGTATGAATCAGTAATCAAAAAACTCCCAACAAGCAAAAATCCAGTATCAGATGGTTTCAATGGTGAATTCTGCAAACATTCAAGGATTTAATAGTTACCCTTTTGAAATGCCAAAAAATCGAAGAGGTAGGAATGCTTCCAAATTTATTTTATGAGGTTGGCATTACCCAAATACCATAACCCGTTAAAGACACCATGAAGGAAGGAAGGAAGGAAGGAGGGAAGGAAGGAAGGAAGAGAAGAAAGAAAGAAAGAATAAAGAGAGAAAGAAGAAAAAAGAAGAAAGAAAGAAAGAAAGAAAGAAAGAAAGAAAGAAAGAAAGAAAGAAAGAAAGAAAGAAAGAAAGAAAGAAAGGAAGGAAGGAAGGAAGGAAGGAAGGAAGGAAGGAAGGAAGAAAAA
>CM052901.1:37043513-37054580 GCA_028534135.1 Potos flavus | reverse complement strand
GTTCAACATTTGCAAATCAGTGTGATACACTGCGTTAAGAGAATGAGGGATAAATGTCACATGATCTTCTCAATAGAGGCAGAAAAAAGCATTTGACCAAATTCAATATCCATTTATGATAAACACTCAATAAACTGGGTATACAGGGAATGTGGCTCAACATAATAAATGCCATCTATGGCAAATCCACAGCTAACCTCATACTCTATGATAAAAAAAAAAGCTCAAAGCTTTTCTTCTAAGGTAAAGATGCCCACTCTTGCCACTTTTGTTCAACATAATATTAAAAGTCCTGACCACAGAAATAGGGCAAGAGAAAGACAGAAAAGGCATCCAAATACAAAAGAAGTAAAAATATCACTATTTGAAGATGACATCATACTACATATAGAAAATCCTAAAGACTCCATCAGAAAAACAAAACAAAACAAAACAAATTGTTACAATGAAAAAACAAGTTGAATAAATTTGTAGGATACAAAATTCAGTATACAGAAAATTATGCCATTTCTATACATTAATAATAAACTATTAAGAAAGAAATTATTAATTAAGAAAGCAAATGGGAAAAAATTAAGAAAGCAATCCCACTTACAATTACATCAAGAATAAAATACCTAGGAATAAGTTCAACCAAGAAATGAAAGACATGTAGGGACTCCTGGGTGGCTCAGTTGGTTGAGTGTCTGACTCTTGGTTTCACCTCACCTTGTGATATCATGGGTTGTGGGATCCAGTACTATGTGGGGGTCTGCAACTCAGCAGGAAGTCTGCTTGTGAATTCTCTCTCACTGCTCCTCTCCCAACACATGCACATGTGTCCTCTCTCTTTCTCCCTAAAATAAATATATCTTAAAAAAGAAAGAAAAGAAGAAATAAATGAATGAATGAATGAATGAATGAATGAGGGACACCTGCTTGGCTCAGTCAGTGAAGCAGCCATCTCCTGGTTTCAGCTCAGGTCATGACCTCAGGGTCTTGTGATCAAGCCCCACCATGTGCTCTGTGCTCAGTGGGGAGTCCACTTGAGGATCTTCTCTCTCCCTCTCCCTCTTCCCCTCCCCCATTCTCTCTCTCCCTCCTTCCCTCTCTAAAATAAATAAATAAATAAATAAATAAATAAATAAATAAATCTTAAAAAAAAAAAAAAAGAAAGAAAGACCTGAGGTGCATCGGTAACTCAATTGTTAAACGAGCCTTCGGCTCAGGTTATGATCCCGGGGTGCCTAGATGGAGCCCTGCATTAGGCTCCCTGCTCAGAGAGCCTGCTTCTCCCTCTCCCTCTGCCTGCTACTTTCCCTGCTGTGCTCTCTTTCTGTGTCAAATAGATAAATAAAATCTTAAGTAAGAAAGACCTGTACACTGAAAACTATAAACTACTGATAAAAGAAACTGAGGAAGACATAAATAAATGGAAAGATATTCTGTGTTCATAGGAGAAGAATTAACATTGTTAATTTAACATCATTAAAAATGTCTATACTACCCAAGGCAATCTGCAGATTCGATGCAATTCTTTTCAAAATCCCAATGGTATTTTTCACAAAACTAGAACAAATAATCCTGAAATTTATATGGAAGCATAAAAGATCCTAAATAACCAAAATGATCTTGAGAAAGAAAAGGCTTCAGGAGGTATCACTCTCTGATTTCAAACTATGCTCCAAAGCTATATTAATAAAAACAGTATAGGATTTTCATGAAAATGGACATGTAGAGCAATAGAACAGAATTGAAAGCCCAGAAATAAACCTGCACATATATAATTAATTTACAACAAAAAAGCCAAGAAAATACGATGGAGAAAGGACAGTCTTTATAATAAATGATGCTGGGAAAACTGGACAGCCACACAAAAAAGAATAAAACTAGACCACTATCTTAAACCATACATAGAAATTGGATATAAGACTTGGATATAAGACCTGAAACCATAAAATTCTTGGAAGAAACATAGAGGGAACACTCCTTGACATTGATCTTAGTAATGCATTTATGGATCTAACATGAAAGGCAAAGGAAATAAAAGCAAGAATAAACAAATGGGACTACAATAAAATTAAAAAGTTTCTGCATAATAAAGGAAAACATCATCAAAATGAAAAGGCAATCCACTGAATGGGAGAAGATATTTGTAAATCATCTATCCAATAAGGATTAATATACAATACATAAAGAATGCATACAACTCAACGATAAAAAAAAGCAACTCAATTAAAAATGGGCAGAGGATGGGGTGCCTGGGTGGCTCAGTCAGTTAAGCATCTGCCTTCAGCTCAGGTCCTGATTTCAGGGTCCTGGGATCGAGTCCTGCATCGGGGCTCCCTGCTGAGTGGAGAGCCTACTTCTCCCTCTGCTTCTGCTGCTCCCTCTGCTTGTTTTCTCTCTCTCTCTCTCTCTCTCACTGTCAAATAAATAACTAAAATCTTTTTTAAAAATGGGCAGAGGATTTGCATAGACATTTTTCCTCAGAAGACTTCCAGATGGCCAATAGGCACATGAAAAGAGGTTCAACATCACTAATATTAGGGGAATGCAAATAAAAACCACAATGAGATATCACCTCATAGCTGTTAGGGTGGCTATTATCAAAAGACAAAAAATAACTAGTATTTGAGAAGATGTGGGGGAAAAAAGAATGCTTATACAGTGTTGGTGGGAGTGTAAATTGGTGCCACCACTATGGACAAGAGTATGGATATTCCTCAAAAAAATAGGAATACGACTGATGGATGGATAAAGATGTGAGATACACACACACACAGACACACACACACAGGCACGCATGCACAATGGAATACCACTGAGCTATAAAGAAGAATGAAATCTGACCATTTGCAACAACATGAATGGAGCTTAAGGGTATTGTGCTAAGTGAAATAAGTCAGAGAATAACAAATACTGTATGATTTTACTCGTATATGGAATCCAAAAAAAAAAAGAATACAGAAAACAATATAAAAACAAACTCATAGATACAGAGAACAGATTGATGGTTACCAGAGAGGTACCAAAGGGTTTGGGATGGGAGGTGAACAAAGTGGGTGAAGAGGGTCAATTGTTTGCCAAATGGTAGTAACTGGACTTCTGGTGGTGGTCACTTTGTAGTATATATAGAGTCAAATTACAATGTTGTATGCCTGAACCTTATATAATATTATATACCAATTTTTGTTTTAATACAAAAGAAAGACTTTTAGAATTTTAGATCATCTATCATCAGAAAAAACTGCCCATTCACTATTCCACTTAGATATTTTGATATCTGTTTCCAGTATATACATCTCTCCTGGTTTTAATGCTCCAAGTTATCAGAAAAGGAGAGCCACCTGGAATTCCGAGGATGAATGAATAACCAGGAAAAACATCATAAAGAGTGGGTGAAAATATTGTGCTTGGACAGGGAGAGGTTGAAACTGTCAGCTATATCTTGAAGTCAAAGTAAAAGAGGCTGATGTCACAAACATGGAAGAAACTTATTTCTTAGTGAAATGAGAATAGGTCAAATTTGTGATAAAAACTGGTGTCTTGCTCTCAGAGTTCAGCAATATAATTTCATTTTTATTGAAATTCTGCCTATCTTTAACATTGAAAATTATGCTAAAGATAAAAATGTTAAGAAACATATACCTTTCAAGGTTCAGGAATATAATTTTATTTTCATCAAATTATGCTTACATGTAATGTTAAAAATTCATTGAAGGATGAAAATGTTGAGGAGACCCTGAATCCTATTTCTACCTATTTTTAATAAAGATCCTGTGGTACCTCAAGACCCAGGGTATGACTACAACTTGTCTTAAAATGGTGCTCACCATGCCCCTCCTTTATATGTCGTGAAGTTTTATCTGCAGAATGTGAGATGGTATTATCTAAATTCAATTTGCACATTTGGTTCAAGGCTAAATGTCCCCACCTTTCAATGAGGAAAGGGGCAGCAAATGCTTTGTTCAATGTTAATGGAAAAATTTCACCTGCAAGATAGCTTCAGACTGTGAAATTAAATCCCCCATATATATTCTATGTTCAGTCCTTCAGCTTCCTGCCTCTACCCTAAGCACACTCTCTTTGGATTCCCCCAAGAAAGTACTTAAATACCATGTTGTACAGATGGTAAATCAAGAGATCTGAGTATGAAGGATCATTTATATGACCCTGGAAAAAATTACTCCTTTTAAGTATTGCCTCTCCAACTAAATTGTAAAATGAATAAGAAGAGGGACAGAGGCTTTCTTTCATGTAGTCTCCTATAATGCCTCACATAGGGGAAGTGCTTGATAAAGGATTACTGATGTTGATCTGAAAGAGTCAGTGTACTTGACCAGTAACACCCAGGTGACTCAACAACTTGGTTGTCTCTGTCCGTGGTGTGATCCATGGGCCAACAACAAGAGCATCACGTAGAAGAGCATAAGAAATGCAGAATCTCAGGCCCCATCTCAGACTTACTTATTCACAATGTGCATTGGAACAGTATCACCATGTGATTTGTGTGCACATTAATGTCCTTGAGACACTGTTCTATTGCATTCAGGGCTGCACATTACTAATCCTATCGTGAACACCATTTTGTTTATCCTATATTTCTTCTTGTGTGTCTTGTATGTTTCCTCCTTCTTCATCTGCTTACCATTAAATGCCTACTAATTCCACCTTTCTAGTTCACTATATAATTCCAAGTTTTGTAGATGTTAGTCCTCACTATAATGCTTTGAACTCTTCATAAAAAATAACATCTAATCCTCGCTGCCTACTCAGGTAGCTTTGTTAAAATTATATGAACTTAGATAATAGAAGGGATAATTTCTAGCCTTTTTAGCCTTAGGTCTCCTAGGCCAGTTCCTTGTCATTTCTCTAAAAAATCATGGACTATGATATTATTCCCTTTAAGTAATGAACAGCATTTTGGTAGGAACATAGTTTCCCTAAAGGGAATGATTTCTGATTTTCATAGCTATGGAATCTTTCTTATATTTTGTATAGATAAGGGGCAAGGCAACTAAAAGAAATTTATTCTGAGAATTCAAGCACATATGGGATCTTTATCTTTGCCTAATGTGGAGTTGTGCTGTGTTTTGTCTCTCTAAAAGCCACAGTGCTTCAAAATTTAATGAGATTATATGATGTATTATCATCATTTGCGAATGCAAGTATCAGCTGTGATTAATCCTGCACTTTCCGAGAAGCAATATTGGGTATTATTTTTTCCCTCCTGGCGGGTATTTGTGTCATTCTTACTTTATGAACTTTGACCAGAACTACTGCAGAAGGGAGAAGCAAGCAAATGGGATGTTTGGAATAAGACTTTTTATGACTGACTTTATGTGGGCCTTTATGAGAGCCTGAGAAGAAACGTCTCATGGGAATTCACATCATCTGGAGAGAAGACAATTTAAATCTTCATACACAGATATAATATATATTACTAATTTGTAGAAGAAAAATAATACTGGATACTTCCTGCTGAATTAAAGCATATGTTTAATTAAATTAGAGCAACATCAGCTCCTTGTGTGCAACTTTCTCAGGACACCTGTGTAGGCCTTACATTTCAAGGAAAATATAAATGATTAGCCCTAGAGTTCTGAGATCTGTTGAATAAATGAAATAAGTCTCAATTCCTCGATGGATTTAAGCAATAATTTTTTTATACCCACAAGATTCCAAACAAATTCATCAATTATTAAGCAATTAAGCTTGCCTAGAATCCTGAGAACTATTGTCTCCAAGAATGAACCAAGAACACATTTTGAGATTGCGTCACTCTTGGATCCCATTTGTGTCATCTTACTACCACCATTATTTTTACCACCACATAGGCAGGATAACTGAAGCCCTTGTTAGTTCCTTTCTTAGAAGAAGAGGATAGATTTGTAAGGCTTGGGGTGAATAACTTAGAACCAGGACTCACAAATATTAATCTTCAATCTACCAGTGGTTCTAAAAGCCTCACCTGGTCTTTTTGAGGAACTTGCGTACTGTTTTCCAGAGTGGCTGCACCAGTTTGCATTCCTACCAATGGTGTAAGAGAGTTCCCCTTTCTCTACATCCTTGCCAACACCTGTTGTTTTTTGTGTTGTTGATTTTAACCATTCTGACTGGTGTCAGGTGATATCTCATTATAGTTTTGATTTGTATTTCCCCAATGAGGAGTGGTGTTGAGCATCTTTTTATGTGTCTATTGGCCATCTGGATATCTTCTTTGGAGAAATGTCTATTCATATCTTCTGCCCATTTTTAACTGGATTATTTGTTTTTTGGGTTTTATAAGTTCTTTATAGATTGTGGATATTAATCATTTATCAGATATGCCATTTGCGAATACCTTCTCCCATTCCACAGGTTGACTTTTAGTTTTTTTGGCTGTTTCCTTCACTGTACAGAAGCTTTATATTTTGATGAAGTCCCAATAGTTTACTCTTGACTTTGTTTCCCTTGCATCAGGGGACATATCTAGTAAGAAGTTTCTATGGCTGATGTCACAGAGGTTACTGCTTGTATTCTCCTCTAGGAGTTTAACAGTTTCATGTCTCACATTTAGGTCATTCATCCATTTTGAATTTACTTTTGTGTATGGTATAAGAAAGTGGTCCAGTTTCATTCTTTTGCATGTTACTGTCTAGTTTTCCAAATACCACTTGTTGAAGAGACTGTCTTTCCCATTGCATATTCTTTCCAGCTTTGTTGAAGATTTGTTGACCATATAGTTATGCGTTCATTCCTGGGTTTTCTATTCTGTTCTATTGAACTATGTGTCTATTTTGTGCCAGCGCCATACTGTTTTCATCAGTACAGCTTTGTAACATAACCCGAGGGCTGGATTGCAATGCCTCTAGCTTTGTTTTTCTTTTTTTAAGGTTGCTTTGGCTTTTGGGGATCATTTGTGGTTTCATATAAATTTTAGGGTTGTTTGTTCTAGCTCTGTGAAAAATGTTGTTGGTATTTTGATTGAAATTGCATTAAATGTGCAGATCGCTCCAAAACTTAAAAATAGAACTGCCCTATGATCCAGTAATTGCACTATTAGGTATTTACCAAAAGAATACAAAAAATACTAATTCAAAAGAATATTTGCATCCTGATGTTTGTAGCAGCATTATCTACAACAGCCAAATTGTGGAAATAACCCAAGCGTTTATCAACTGATGAATGGATAAAGATGTGAGATATATATATATAAATATAAATATATATTTATATTTATATATATATATTTATATATATATATATAACGGAATATTATTTAGCCACAAAGAACAATGGAATCTTGCCATATGCAATGACATGGATAGAGCTAGAAAGTATTATGCTGAATGAAATAAGTCAGTAAGAGAAAGACAAATTACATGATTTCACTCATGTGGAATGTAAGAAACAATACAAATGAGCACAGAGGGGAAAAGAAGAGTGGCAAACAAAGAAACAGACTCTTTTTTTTTTGTTTTGTTTTGTTTTAAGATTGTATTTCTTTTTTTTTTAATTTTTTATTATTTTTTTATTTTTTAATTAACACATAATGTATTATTTGCCCCAGGGTACGTGTCTGTGGATCCTCAGGCTTACACATTTCACAGCACTTACCATAGCACATACCCTCCTCAATGTCCATAACCCAGCCACCCTATCCCTACCCACCCCTACCCCCCAGCTACCCTCGGTTTGTTTCATGAGTTTAGGAGTCTCTTATGGTTTGTCTCCTTCCTGATCCCCTCTTGTTTCATTTCCCTCTCCCACCCCCCACAACCCCCCACCCTGCCTCTCGAATTCTTCATATCAGAGAGATCATATGATAATTGTCTTTCACAGACTCTTAACTCTAGAGTAAACTGATGGTTACCAGAGGGTTGGCGGGTGGGGGGATAGGTTAAATAGGTGATGGAAATTAAGGAGTGCTCTTGTTGTGATAAGCACTAGGTGTTTTATGGAAGTGTTGAATCAATAAATTATACACCTAAAACTAATATTGCACTGTATTTTATCTAAATGTGATTTAAATAAAAAGTTAAAAAAAAATAAAAGTCTTGCCTAGTCAATTGTAAAAACAGAATTATTACAATTATAAGCCTTTTCCCAAGAGGGCTTTCTGCCAAGAAAAAAAAACCTAGCTGACAGCTGCCTTTCTTATTCCCCAACTGTGCTTACCTCTCATAACTGTCTTTTACTCCTGCCAGTAACTTGTATCCTCAATTCTCCCATGAGTGAAAGGCTTGGCTAGATGCTAAAACAGGTACAAAGATGGATGAGGGGCATACTGAAATTGAAAGAAGTCAAGTGACTTGTCTTCACTTGCAAAAGATAACGGCAGAACTGATGAATGAGAGGTGTTCGGTTATTTTTTGAATTGAACTGTTCTTCAAACATTGGGAAAAATTAAAAAGAACGGAAACAGCTTTAAGAATACTGATGCATAGTCCTATAACTTCATTTTATAGATGAAGAAACTGTGGCCCAGATAGTATGACTTGTCTGGAGCTAAACTATACGTAGGTCATCTGACACAGGCCAGCACTGCTTTTCCAGCATCATGTCTGATTAGTATTCCATAGGCCAACTGTATCTACCACTATTTAGTTAAATATTGGAATATACCTACTCTTTGTGCTAAACATGGGGATTTTGTCCTAATTCAAATTTTGGTAACATGTAATAGTATTTAGGATTTAAATTGGGTAGTAATAGGGCCTGGCAATCTGTAAAGTCTCTTCCAATGCTAAAATTTCTAGTCATAATATCCACCAATGCCAAAGGTAAAAGTTATTCATACTAAGCAAAGTACCAAGCACACTAGAGCTCTGCTCCTTCCCTTTGAAGAAGATGGAACATTGAACTACATAATCATGTTTTCTTTGAAATTTACTTTTTAATAAGGGTAATTATGTTAGAGTCACAGGAAGAATGTGAGCTGATAATGTGGATATACTGCAAAGATTTAGTGATGAGATCAGAAATGATCTAGACGCCTGGAGTAAATAAGAAATGTAAGAAAGAGAAAAGTTGATGGAAAGAAACTACAAAGGCAAAGTAGAAAAAGTCAGAAGTTTTTTAGTACCATAAAAACTATACTCTGGTGACTTACTAATGATAAACTCACTAATGGTAAACTGATTAATAAAGGCAATACTACTCTTTCAAAATGACAACTGCACTCTTTAATAAAAGAGAGAATCATATTTCCTATTTCCACACAGACTTTAAGGTACTGTTTTTTCAGTGTTTATTAATTATAGCATTATTCCACTTATACTGAACTATCATGCCTTTTCCCGCTGTTCTCTCTAGGTTCTCTGTGCTCTGCACTGAGCCAGGCACATTTTCTCTTCTGGGTCTTTTTTCCCAACATGTAGTATGCATTTGAAGATGGTTATGGATGGGGTGTGCAGTCTATAGTCATCAAATAAAGGGATATTAAGTGAATTAAACAGAGCTAAAAAGTTTGGTCTTGGCTTAGAGAACACCATTCTCATCCAGAATATGTGGAATTTTTTTTCTTACATTTATTGACCATTAGCAAAACTTCCAAAAGAAATCTGTTTATGTCCTTTGTCCATTTTCTGCTGGCCTGTGGGGTTTTAACTTTATAATTTTTTTATTAACATATAATGTATTATTTGTTTCAGGGGTACAGGTCTGTGATTAACTCATAAACGGCACAACTTCAGGTATCAGGAAAGCTCAACATTTCCTCTTCTTCTCTCACTCATACCTATTTCAACTAGCAGATAAAATTCTACTCTCTAAACATTATTCTGTTATTGTTAGACCTTAGTCTCCGGCACAGTCATCCTAAATCCTCATCAAATTGTTAGTAATCATTGGCAGCTTAATGTGAATGAAGTGTCTGAGCCCATATTTTTAAAGAAAAGAAGAACAACAACAATGAGGATTCTAGGCCTCTAGTCCAGGTAAATGGCCCACAGCATGGATGCTAGATAGGTACAGGTAAATAGCCTATTAAACAATTTTGTCTCAGGTGGGCCTGCCCTAGAGGCAAATAACAATGTTTATCAGGCAAGTGAATCAATACTGCTGATCCCATTCATTGGGTTTAGGAAGTGAAGGTTGGTATAGACAGCACAAAGATATAGAAGACATTGTCATAGACTTTCAAAACTAGAAGGATCTTCAGCATACACAGCCAAGAGTGAAAGAGGTAAAGCAACTTGTCTAAGATTACAAAACAAAGCAACAAAGCTCTGACTAATGAGAAGGCGCTCGATATTGTTTGGCTCAAAGATGTTTTCAGTTAGAGAACTAATGTGATGAAAATAGTGTTTTTATCTCTTTGTAATACTGTTTTTCTATGTGTCAATTTTCTACACAGCACTTTTCATGGAGTATTTCCCTCTGAGTATGTGCAGATTCTTACCATCCTCTTGCAGAATTCTCTACCAGCTACCTTAAATAAACTTAGACTTGAGATCTACACACTCTGGAAATAACCTGTGCATAAATTTTAATTCATGTTTTTTCCCAAAATACTTTTATTTTATTTTTTCAGTGTTACAAGATTCATTGTTCATGTACCATACCCAGTGCTCCATGCAATATATGCCCTCCTCAATACCCAACACCAGGCTCACCCAAACCCCCACCCCTTCCCCTCCAAAACCTTCAGTTTGTTGCTCAGAGTCCACAGTCTCTCATGGTTCATCTCCCCTTCAGAATTCCCCCACTTCACCCATCCTTTCCTTCTCACAACATCCTCCATGTTTTTCCTTATGCTCCACACGTAAGTGAAACAATATGATAACTGACTCTCTCTGCTTGACTTATTTCCCTTAGCATAATCTCTTCCAGTCCCATCCATGTTGATACAAAAGTTGGGTATTCATCCTTTCTGATGGAGGCATAATATTCCATTGTATATATGGACCATATCTTCTTTATCCATTCATCTGTTGAAGAGCATCTTGGCTCTTTTCATAGTTTGGCGATTGTGGCCATTGCTGCTATGAACATTGGGGTACATGTGGCACTTCTTTGTACTGCATCTGCATCTTTGGTGTAAATACCCAGTAGTGCAATGGCAGGATCATAGGGTAGCTCTATTTTTAATTTCTTGAGGAA